>CM045772.1:18969011-19494119 GCA_025200525.1 Camellia lanceoleosa
AACTCAATTTCTCAACAACACCCTTAGGTGGCCCAAATACTTAGGAAAAATTTTGTTTTCCAAATCTTTTCAACATACTACTAGCAACAATCATCACTCAAACAGTGATACCAAAACCAACACAAGCATAACATTTCTATAATGATAGTTACTAGAAATAACTACAATACTATCAACACACAAAGGATAAGAAAATCATGGTTTTGCAATTTCACTCCGCCTCCTTTTACTTAACCCATTTAATAACATACACCTGGCTCAGAACCTGGCCAAACAGTTAAATGAGATAGTAACTCATATAAAACATTTTTCACTTCACCACAGATAAGCATATTAGCTATATCATATTAACAACGAATAGAAATATTTCTATTATCAATGAGCATACACAGAAGTGATGCTAATGGAGTCCATCCCCTTTCTCCTCCCAATACCAAATGCATATGCAACATAATCAATACTTGCCATATACAACACATAATCAATACAAGTAATGTTCTCAGATAATTCAACAAATAACATATATGACTTACTTTCAGTTATACCTAAGCCACACGCAAGGTCTACAACAATCAAGACTATCCTCAAGGTGATCAATGTCAACCCAAAACACAATACCAATAAGCTGATTAATCAACCCAACAAACTGCACACACTGATGTGCCACTCATATTACTAACCCCTAACACGGAGTTCTCTACACAAATCCCCAATTTTGGAATCTCACCGATCTCCTTAAATTAAACCGCATCAACATCAAGGTCTAAGGGTATCACCATTTCCCTCCCCATGGCTGCATAGCAAGCCTACTCATCTCCTCGACCGAAGACCGACATGGTCAACCGCAATTACAACTACCCAATCAAGAAGGATAATTCGACCAACGCTATTCTCATTACTCTAGAACACAAACTGTTCTTCCACTAAAGAATGCTGCTAGCATTCACTCCCAAACCATACCCAACAATTGATAACCAATCACCAAAACAAACACTACCCCTATACAACCATTAGGGTCACCCCAGACTCACTAACTAGCAAGCCCAAAACACAAACCAACAAACAGATACCATTCCTATCAACCTGAGATACACATCTCACATAACCTTGCTAATACCGCACAACTCTCGAAACCATCACATCAATCACATCCACCCACGGATTCCCATTCTCAACCCATAATCTCTAAAATGAACAAGGCCCACAGGCCGTCACAAGACTAGCTCAAAATACAGTACTAAGCAAGCAACAATACTAGGATCATTGACCCCATTAACAACTTCTCAAAATAAAATAGAGAGTTCGAAATTCCATACATACTCCCCAACACATGAGGATTAACCAAACAATACTATGCATAAAACTGCAATACATAAACATGGTGCCTCAACATCCAACAGTACACCGGTCAGCAACAAAATCAATAAACATGATACACCACCGGTCAATATTACAAAAAGCCCCTCGGGGTAACACTATAGGGCTAACTAATAAGTCGCCGCGAGGCTCTCAAAGCCCGGCTGCCTGCTGTACCGATAACGCCCGATTGACGGCACGACCGAAGTCCGACTAGGTTTTAATACCCCCAAAGAATTTACACGCAAAGGACAAGAACGTCTACCATGGCCCGGTGCCACAAACAAAACAACCACGGACCCTCTACTCGAGATCGGTTCAAACTCGCGCCTCGTAACCCCCAATGAAGGATCCGAAAACCTGGCGAAGAAAAGGAACCAGCCCCGATCGAGCATGTTTCCGCCTCCACCCCTCTTGAGCCTAGAATGTTTAGGAACCGTGATGACTCACCGAGATGGTCTCTTCTTAATCCCATCACCACTAGCAATCGTGGCTCCACATGGGCCGCCGCCTCAACTAAAGTATAGTAATCCTTCCACAAGGATCCAAATACCTTCTCCGAATATCGAAACACAAACGCCTTTTCGAACTCAAAACAACGACGCCCTCTGTTGTCACCAACTCGAGCAAACCTCGACAAACTATCAAACCGCATCTCAAATCAGTGCCACAGAGTGTCATCTCGACGCAACTCCAAAAATCGTTCCCTCAACCTTTCCCGAAAGGTAGGAGGAAATACTTGGCCCAAAAGGCCTCGGTAAAAGCAACCCACGTGCTACCTACATTATTCTTAGCATTCTTCCACCAATAACTCGTGATCACTCTTCAACCGAAAAGTCGCCAAAGAAACCCTCAACTCCTCATCTTCGACTCGAGCATATCAAGAGTCTTGGTAACTGTTCAACCAACTCTCTGCTTCCAACGGTTTAGCCTCCCCACAAACTCAGTGGACCGAGCGAAAGAACTCCTTAGTAAGCTTGAGAGCATGCCCTCGCCGCCTCAAGATGAGCTAGGGTGTTTTGCTTGCTCTCACAATCTCACGCGACATCTCGCCGACACCGATGTCAGAACGGCAGTACTAAAGGAACTAGGTGCCTCTCCAGCGTTCCTACTACTCAACCAACCTCTACTCCCTCGTGTAAACATCCTATAAAGCACAAAATAAAATACACTTAGTGCCAACACAATAGCCTTCTCCGAGACACACCCTACTACCGTAAGTCACAAGACACACTTAGCCTCAAACTTTACATCTCTACTGCATATAAACATCTAAACATATAAACACATAATCGAATCAAGTCCACAAAGATAGCCACTCATCCCAGAACTCCCAAGGAATTCCTATCAGAAACCACGTTGATCAGGCGTGTTTCCAAAAGGACCTCAAAGCAAGTTCACCGGTTATGAATACTATCCAGGAGACTGAATCCCATGCTCACATAAATGCAACAAATAAGTGCTAATATTCATGTTAACTATTTGCAACGTCCTCACTATACGTAGTAAACCCACTGGTACAAACCACTTCCCACGAGCTCAAGGTATTCAAACCCTAGCTCGATACCAAGTTGTCACGCCCCACTTTTTATTACTCGAGGTCATTACCAAGTTCATTAACTTAATTCAATTTCAGAAATAATATGCGGAAATAAACTCATACATTCAATCCATAGCAATGAATATCAAGATTTCATTCGTATGCAAGTAAATGTTACATGAACATACTAATAAATTGCCCTTAGGCTTACAACTTTTAAATAAACAACTGAAGGGTGTAACCCTTTTACACATATGGCGTTCCGCCAACAAGAAAGAGGCCCCGTGGCCAACAAATAAGTAGATCCAAATCTTGCAGCTCAACCTGCTTAATACCTGAAAAAGATTCAACAACGTGGGATGAACATATAGTCCAGTAGGGATCTCAACATGATCCTCAACAATAACAACAAGATGAGATAGCTATGATCATGAACACTCCTTCTCATACTAGAATAATAATGTGACAGTTTATACAAAAATATATATGTATGAACTTTCCTTTTTAAAACAACCGTTTCATTCAACGCTACAAGCGATTCATCTTTCCATATTCCTCTCATTAATCCCCATTCCCATCCTTTCATAATATTAACCACTACTTAGGAAAAACATCACTAAGCCCGATACTCTTATCCATTTCCCATACATACGACAGACGTATCCTTTTTAAACATGTTTATCTTTAAAACATTCGGTCTCCTTCACATTTTCCAAAGGACAAAAAGACATTTTTATTCATTCCCAATATTATCATAACCATACATGCATAACTTTGTAAAAATATAAATTACAACCCACCAACATGTATACAAACAATCAACGAGTAACTTCGTTTCTCGAATCGTAACTACCAAATCCATGACATTTGCGATAACTAAATCACAACAATTCCACCTTGCTCTACTAGCTATATGCTTAGTAAGCCAAGGATATCTTGCAATAACTACTATCAACCTCGCTCTACTAGCTATGTGCATAGTAAGCCAAATCGTACTTCTCACAACAACACACCATTTTACCAGCGCTAGTGGAAGGGTGTGGCACCTCGATTATAAGCGCATCTGATTCTCCAGCGCTAGCCGAAGGTAACGCAGTACCTCGATTATAAGCGCATATAACGCCAACAACCACCTTGCACACAAGGCACAACCAACATGTATAATGCATATACATAAACTACCAAGATAACGAAGGTGTTAAAATAGATGAACACATACGTAAAGCATACACAACAATTCAACACAACCGCATCATCCCCCACCGATGATCAAAGACAAAACCTCTAGATGCAAGTATATTATACATCTATAAACTTACTCAATTATCATGAGATTATCAACTTAACACAAATACTAACATAGTAGCATAAGATACAACATTCAATATTCATACTTATTTTAAAGTACCATTTCCATTCCACAAAACCAATTCCACTTCCTTTTGTTTTCCCAAAACCAACTTCAAGAACAATAAGCCCTAACTCATTTTAATCAACTACATTAGCCAACAATGGTTTCATTTAAAACCCAAAATACCCAAGTATTTACCCACTGATCAAACCCCTCTATTAAATTATTAAATCAATAAATATTAGGGTTTCCTCTCCTTTCAACAACAACTCACTAATTAACCACCCAATTAGCCCAAAGCACATCTAATAATCAAAGATCTAAAACCAACAACCAACCCAAAGTTCAACCTCATGAATTTATATAAAATTCCAACATGATATAATTTTCATGCAATACAAAAATAACCACATGTCTATCTATAGTAGGAGTATTGAAAAGAGAACAAGGAGAATCCCTACCTCAAAGGAGAACCCAAATGGAGAAGATGACCCGGAATCAAAGTGCTCCAAATCCACTATTTTTCAGATTAAAATGTAGCCCTCACTCTCCTCTACCTTTTTAACAAAGGACCTAGGATGGATTCATAGTAGAAAGAGATGAAATCTAGAGAGAGAGTATGTTTAGAGAGAGAGTCTCTCTTGCTAGGGTTTCAAGAAAGAAAGAAGGAGAAAAATGCTATTTTTCCCGCCGCTACCTCTTGAATACGACAGCTCGCTCGGCGAAGACAGTCGCCGAGCGACCATACACAAGAAAGCCTCGCCGGCGAAAAAGAAGCTCGCCGAGCCAAAACAAACCATTCGCTCGGCGAAGGGAAGCTCGCCGAGCCAACAACCATCGCGATCGTCTAGCATCGACGCAACCCTCGCCGAGCCAAGAAAGGCTCGGCGACAAGCCAAAAGCGAACATCAAGAGTTGGTTTCTAAACCCAACCAACCCGCAATCAACTCGCCAAAACATCCTATAACCAAGGAACAAGGAATCAAAGGACAACAACGACAACAAAATGGCAACGAAATCCACGGAACATAAGTCCGGATACACCAACCAAAGGAGAAAGAACCGGGATCGCTATACCTGTCACTCTATTTACACTACCACTATCACAACTTTACTACTAATCTCTTTCATCACCACCACCACCACTATCATCTCTTATCCACCACCTTCACTACTGCTGCCGCTCCTTAACTTTAATTGCAAATCAACAAGAATTTAATTGCAAATCAACAAGAACCAGCAATACCTCAGTTTAATTGCAAATCCCCTCCTTAACTTTGAAAGACATTTGTGGTACATATCCCCTCCTTAACTATTTCACAAAAACCAGGAAGACCTCAGTTTAATGTCATGTGAATGATATGATTTCTACATCAACTCAATTATAATCAGATTTCTACATCAACTCAATTATAATCAGATTTCTACATCAACTCAATTTGTCATTTGTTCTATGTTAATACAAAAATCCTTGCTGAGGACACCTTAGTGATTTATTTTGAGCTTCGCCATCAAAAATAATGTTTTCACTTTTTTACTTTAAGGAGGAGTATGTGTCCATGATATGTTCAAGATGAGAAGAATCCAAGTGAGTTTGAAACTTACATTTAGGTTAATTGAAGCTTGGATGATTATTTTTTAAATGTGCTAGTGATTGAAATTGTTGTTGATATTAGTTTTGGATCTTTTTATTTATTAGGACAAAGCTATCAAGAGGTTTCTTGTGAGGAACATAGTTGAACAAAATTTGCTTTTAGGGATGTCCAAGAAGCGTGTGCTTTTCACGAATATTTCTTTTTCCCTTGCTAGTTTACCTTTCCATTCTAATTTGTTAGTTGTTGTTCATTTAATTTTTTTGTAAGTATATTGCTCATTGTTATTAGGGTTAATTACACCAAGACTCTCACAAACAACTATAGGGGAAGGGGGCACTGCATCATTCAGTTGTCAGACTTCAACCCGATCATCACATCTGATAGAGGAGTGTCTCATCCACCGGGCCCACTGTATATATGTATATATTTTATTTTCTTTTTATGCATTTATATAAATTGGATATAATCTGGTTAAATTCTGGTTAAATTCTTTGGATATAATCTGATATAATCAAAAATTGTTTGTATGCATTTATTGATGAGATATATTGTGGTTAAATTCTCATTCGTTCATCAAAAATTGTTTGTATGCATTTATTCGTTAAATTCTCATTCGTTAATTTTAAATTTAAATTAAACAGATTCGTTAATTTAACCCTGTCGTTAAATTTAATTAAATTCTTCGTTGTTATAACTACGTTTTAGTCGTTAAAAATATACTTTTCACCGACTAAATATGATGTTTGTCGCGGAAAATAAATTTATAATTTGTTTATTTCATATTTATTTAAATTTTTGGCTACTATTTGTAAATTGGTCGTGGAAATACTACTGTTTGGGCGACTATTTCAATTTTGGTCGCTAATGATTAATTATATACCGACTATAGTTCGGTAGCCAAACGTGCCACAAAATTTTTGGAGGGAATATTAAATTTATTAGCGACGAAGCTTTATTTTGGTCGGCAATAATAACTTATTTGTTTTACTTTTATTTCCAAAGCAGCCATTTCTCCCTCTCGCACTCCACGTCCGATTACGCTCTGTCTCACCGCAAATATCTGGTTCATCCCCGAACTCCTCCTATTTGGTATGTCCTCTCTCTCTGCTCCTCACTCTATCTCTGTATCTCCTCTCGATCGTTAGTCTCCTTCTCATAGAGGTTTCGCCTCTTTCTCTCTCTCTCTCTATCTCACTAACGCCTCGCCTCTTCTCTCTGATTTTTCTCCATCGTAAGGCTTTTGGATCATCCCCAAACTCCCTTCGAGGTATGTCCTCCATTTCGCATTTGTCTCTCCCTCTCTCTGTATCTCCCTCTCGATTTCACTCTCATTGCCTCTGTCTCTGTTTAAACACACACACACACACACACACACACACACATACATACATATATATATATATATGTGCAAACACAGAAATTATTTTAAGGGAAATGCTGAAAATTAGGGCATTCTTATTCAGAGGTGATTGAATTGAAAACTTAGGGCATGTGATTGAATAGAAATTATGGGCATTGTTATTGAATGTGATTGAATTGAAAACTTAGGGCATGTGATTGAATTGAAATTATGGGCATTGTTATTGAAATGTGATTGAATTGAAAACTTAGGGCATGTGATTGATTGAATTGAAATTAGGGCATTGTTATTGAAATGTGATTGAAATTATTTAGTACGGACATGCTTGGGATGAATCAAGCAATTTGCTACAAATACTAGGGCAATGTCTTGTAGTACTAGTATGTATAAATATGAAATGAACATAAGCTTTATATTATAATAACTAATTTAAATTAAAAAAAAAATATTAACTAACTATTACATAATAGAATGGAACGTCTTCATTATAAATATGAAATGAACATAAGCTTTATATTATAATAACTAGAAGGTGTGCACACCATATAAGTGTGCAATTACAAATTTCTATAAAAATTTATAGTTGTGCAGTTATAGAAAAAGATAACTGCACTATTTTCAAAAATAGGAATTTTATGACATCAATACCAATTCCACCCTTCACATATATAATAGTATAGGTACTATAGCTGTATATCCCCATATGACATTATAGTAATCTGCTGCATGATGTAAAAAAATCTAGGGTACAGACAGTGATGATGTGTTAAGTTATTAGTTGTGAATGGGTGAATTACGCTGGGGTGGATCATAGTCTACATGTACTGTGTCTTCATTTATACTATTCTTCTTGTATGTATCTCCTTCTTTGTCTTTATGATCATCAGATCCCAGTTCCAGTACTGTTCGGGCTCGCCATCTTGACTCCTCCTACACAACCATCACACAACAACACCTATCCGATGAGTGTGCTGTTAAATTTAAAAATTTCTATATATTTTGAATTTGATTTCAAAAAACATATTGTGTCCTGTTTAAGTAATCAAGTTATTATTTTGATATATCTGAAAGTCTTAAGAGGTTTCAATCTCAATCTTCACTTTATATAAAATCTATAACATGAAAAAGTAGAAGTGACTGGAGGAGACAAAAATACATGCCCCACATCCACAATATTGCACAAGTTGTCTTCTTTTTTATTTTGTTTTTGTCCAAAACACTATATAGGCACATTACAAAGAGATGACTCCTCGTGCATATATTCATGCACAATATTAATATGCATGCATGTATTCATTTTTTTATTGCCTTGTTATTAATATGCTTCTTTTTTTGGCTCAATTCTTTTCCTGCTTTCCCACCACACCTTCTGCCACGTAATCCCTATTTTGTGTGTGTAAATTTTGTTTGTGTACTTTTTTTTTTGACTATTCTACTGTATATTTTTAAACATATGTGAGTGTATTATTAATGCAATTTATTAATGCAATTCAGTGACCATAAAATGCTTATCATGTCATGCACACACACTGTTGAGGCCATGAAAATGGTTTTGATTCTTTTGATATATCATTCTATTATTGACCATATGCTTCCACTAGTACTAGTGCTCTACTAGTTATGCTATCTAGTGGTCCAAAATTACGGGTCAATTCTAAAATTAATTTCCTTAATTACGCATTGTTTTAGAACAAATCGTGTCATAAAGTCCCACCCTAAAACATATTTATGTGACAAGCCAGACAGTGAATGAACTGGAACAACATAATATACCTCAACTTGAAATGCGTGTTCTCATTTGTTCCTCGGTTAATCTTTGTGTGAGTTGTAGGTGACAAAATGGACAAGAGTTGGATGACGATAAACAATAGGTTGACAAGTAAAGAGTATCAACAAGGGGTGAAGTCATTCCTTGATTTTGCTACGGCAAATGTAGGCGTAGATGATGAAATTAGGTGTCCGTGTGTCGATTGCATTAATGGCACAAAATATAGTAGGCAAGTTGTGTGGATGCACTTGATCCGAAGAGGAATGTCATCATCCTATATAACTTGGGTGCACCACGGAGAACATGTTATGGTCGCTAAATGTAGTGACTTTCGGTGACCAAAAGACTTTTAGTCGCCAATACTATCGCCGACAGGTTAAAGACGACAAGCTTGGCGACAAAATGTTATGGTCGCTAAATGGTTTCGGCGACAAAAAAAGTGACTTTTGGCGACCAATATTTTGGTAGCTAAAAGTGACATTTCTTGTAGTGATAGAAAGCTGAGAATTGAAAAATAATTAGTTCCCAATTTGTCAATGGAAAGACATGGGGTCCATGCCTTGTCATTACATATATCAAGGTTTAATCTTAGACAATAATGATATTTAAACGTCAAATTGTTTGAGTTTTTATGATGCCTCAACCTAAATCTGGTCATTTAATTGGAATAATGTGCTAATGTTTCAGCTAAATGTTTCAGAGTTTTGAATTTATGGGGTTTGTTTTCCTTTGGTTAGTTTTGAATTTGTTATGAAACAACATACCAAGAATCACCCTCGCTACCCTCCAATATTTATTGTCTCTCTCCTTTTAAACGAGAGAGAGACAAATAGATATACAAATCTCCCTTGGTGGAGGTCCATGTATGATTGTTAATTTATTATGTCACAGAACAATTGATCCCATAAATTAGAGATAGCTTGTTCTAATAGTAACTAAAGAACAACTGAACGTCCTAGTAATTGCATAGAGTCTAGTTGTTGAAACCAAGTTTCAAAAAGCATTAATGTGATTCTAGGTGACACACTTTCTTGTTGTGTTAATTCTTATTATAGCGCACTACTACTTCAAGTACGTTGAGATAACGTGCTTTTCCATTAATTGTAACTTATTTGATTATGAATAACTATTAATTATTTAATGAGGTTATGTTGTGTTGATTCTTATTATTTGATTCTTTTTTTTGAATTTTTGGTTGCAGGGATGTCCAAAGGGTGTCATACCTAAGTACAGCTTGAAGCCTCTTGTGTCAAGGCTGTTTAATATAAAGCTTGATATTGATGTTGAGAAAATGCTTTTTTAGAGATTCTCTTTGAAGAAACTATTGCTATTCTTCATTTGAACTGTTACTACTTTGATTTGAATTTGGAAACTTTTAGCTTTAATTTTTGTAAAATTTTACTTTCTATATACTCATTATGGTTTGGGAATAGAGTGCCTTTGATGTGTGAATGTCAATTTTTTTTTTTTAATATGATTGGATGACATTTAATTTTGTACATTTTTAGCTATGAGATTAAATGATTACAAAATTCTCAACTTTGATTTTTAGCGATGAAAATGCGTTGTAGAGAAAGTTATTTGTCTTTTAGCGACCAAATATCATTGTCAATAAAAATGTCATTATTTTGTTTTTCGCGACCAAATTGGGACATTTTGTGACGAAGTATTAACGACCAAATGTTCAGTCTTGTAAAATCAAACATTTTGTGGCAATATAAAATTAGTCACTAATTGTCATTTTCAGTGACACTTTCAAAAATTCGTTACTAAAGACTTTTCTAGACGCACTTTTAGTGACTTTTTTAGTCATGAATTTAATTTTGTCACAAAAACCATTTAGTGACCAAAAAAATGGTTTGAGGGACCAAAATAATTGGTTGCCAAAAGTCTTATATGTTGTAGTGATTAGTGATAAATTTTAATTTAAGGAGAGTATAAAACATTAGTTAATGTGGATATTTTTTGTTAGTGAGAGGTCTATCCTTTGTGAAATAGTTTGGTGAGAAATCTTTTTATTGTTTTGGAAAGACATTTTATTTCTAATTTTATTCCTTAATTTATCTGTGGACTTTTTTTTACTATCTATTCAAATTTATATCTATCTGTTCAAATTATTTTCTATCTATTCAAATTTATATATATATATATATTTGTTCAAATTTTTTGACTATCTATTCAAATTTATATCTATTTGTTTAATTTTTTCCCCCCTTATTTATTCAAATATCCGTCCAAAATTTTCTTATATGTTCAAATTTTTATTTTGGGTCCAGCTTGTCTCATGTTGAGATCAAGACTACACCCATCCAATCTGGTCCATGGGCCATTTTTGGGCCCTATTTTGATAATCCAAACCGTTGAATGTGTAGTACTCGTCGGGAACTATATTCCTATAAAACATCACGTTGATCGGATATCGATAGTTATTTGATTAGATCAAGATTAGAATTTTATCACCCATTTATTTTTCACCGTTCATTTTTTTTAATAGAAATCTGATCCAATCAAATAGCTATCGATATCCGATGAACGTGATTTTTTACGGAGATATAGTACTCGACGAGTTCTACATATTGCATAGTTCATATTATCGAAACGGGGCCCAAAAATGAGCCTATGGGCTAGACTGGATAATCTCAACATGAGACAAACTTGACCCTTTTATTTTATGGACAAATTACACATCCCTTGAGGTTTAGTTAAATTACAGATTTCTCCTCTAAAGTTTCAGAAATTACATCCCGTCCTCCAAGGTTTATATTCGCATAACAACTTAACCCCTACCGTTAACTAAACGTTAACAATAGTTAGCTGATATCACTAAAATATAAATTGATGGCTGATATTACCCTTGCTAAAATCCCTTTGATGAATCAACAAAATTTACAAAAGAATTACATTAGATAGAGAAAAAAAAAAATTTAAGTTTTTGAAACTATGTTTGATTTGTTGTTTAGAAAAAAAATTCACAATTTAAAAAATAAAATAAAAACTAATTTAATAAAAATAAATATGAAAAAATATATTTAATTTATAAAAATTATTTCTAACAACTCAAAAGATAAAATTACAAAAAAATAATTATTATTTTTTATTTTTTATTTCTTGACCAAATTAATTTTTAATTTTTTTAAAAAAAATTAAAAAACCAAACCAAACATATTCTAAGAATTTTTTGACAAGAAATTTATTGTGTTTTTAACTTCTTTAATTATTTGTTAATTTTATGATAGTTTCACCATCTGACACTACAACATATAAAAGTTTTAGAGATCAATTTTTTTATTTTTATTTTTTATCTCTAAAAGTGAATTTTGTTGCAAAAGATATTTAGGAACTAATTTCTGTCGTCATGACGATAGTGGCTAAAAGGTCGCCCTATAAGTCAAAAATAAGACTTTTAGGAACAAAATAATTTGATCTCAAAATGGTTTATTTTTTAAGACAAAAAATTTGATACCAAAAAAATAATAATTAATCACTAATGTTCAATTTTCGTTGCTAAAAATATAATAACACTTCTCACAACAAAAATATTTGGTCCCTTAAAAATGATTCTCTCTAAATTTTAGTTTCTAAAACCTTAATTTTTTATAGTGTGATAAGTTTTTTTCCATTTTAATTTTGCATTTCATAACTTATTTAAAAGTGATAATTTAGCTAAATATCAGGAGGGAATCTGTAATTTAACTAAACCTCAAGGGTGTAGGTAATTTGCCCTTATTCGTCAAAATGGCATTTTAGTCAATTTATGATATCCGTTAACGACGCTAATTGCAATGGAGTGGGATGTAATTTTTGAAATCTCATAGAGGAATCTGTAATTTCATTAAACCTCAAGGGAGGTGTAGGTAATTTATCCTTGGTTTATCTATTCTATTTTCAAATTTTTTTATCTGTTGAACTTTTTGGACTTGTGTATCTAAATTATACTTATCTGTTCAATTTTTATCTATTTTATCTGAACAAAAGTGCATCCCATCTAGGCTGAAATCACAATATCTGTGCAAAACCTTCAATCTCACAATAGAGACCTTGTTCAATATCTGAGACTTTTTTCTAAACCTAATAATTGAACTCACAAAGCGTTTACATCACTATAGCTATCACAATTGGAATCATTCTTCGACATTGTTGTGCTTGATGAGTTGAAATGACTCTCACTCCCTTCAATTCAATCTTCCACCGCCCTACCTTGTGGTGGCCTCCATCATCGTCGCTGCTCTATGCTACCACATGGACGGTGGTCCTAACGGTGACAGTGGCAGTGATGTCATTCTCGCCAGGAGCGGTGTTCATTTCGATGATTCCCCTTTCTAATTTCCCTACCGCCACCAAAGGTCACCACTGTTCGTCGGTGCGATCTCATATCTCAGATCTAAACACTTAGATCTAGAGACTCGGATCTAGAGAGAGACAGAGAGTCTCTGTGAAGACGAAGAAGACGAGACATGTGGCACGACTCCAATGAGATCTAGGGTTAGAGCCATGTAGACAAAGCTAGAGTTGGAGAAGATCTCTTCAGTATTGAGAACGGCAAGAGAGGGAAGCGGAGAGAGAGAGAGAGAGAGAGAGAGAGAGTAATGAAAAAGAGAAGAATCAAACATTGATGTAGTTTGTCTTCCTCACCGTCATCGTCCTATGGTGTTGCCCTCCTCCCCGTCTCCACATCCTCTGTCGTCAGTCGTCAATGATGCTCATGAGATATAGAAAGAGAATAGAGGGGTACTGCTGTGCCTGAGTCACAACAATTACTGCTGCGCCTTTTATGGGAGGTTGTTCTGAGTATTTTTGATGATTTGAACCATTTATGTTGTAAGATTCATTGAGTAGATCATTCATACAAAAAATTAAGTTGATTGAATATTTGTAGCCCTATAACCAAAGGATATTTGTTTTTATAAAAATTAAAGATTAACATAACTTTCGTAAATTTTTAAAAACAATTAGGACCTGATTATAGGGTTATGAATATCCGATTAACTAAATTTTTTACATGAATAATGTTCTTGACGAACTCTACAATATCAACGGTTCAAATCATCAAAAAATACTCAGAACGACCTCTCATAAAAGGTACAATAGTAGCCCTTCTCTGTGATTTTATATATGGGAATAGTGTAGTCATTATGAAGAAGTATGTCCTTATGAACATAGTTATCTCACACCTGGACCTTTGAACAAAAAAAAAAAAAAAAAAGACTTGAATTTTGAATGTTGGACAGAGCGCCCCAAAATTTATTGGAGAAATTATAATTTAGTAGTGTTTTTATAAAGTAATTATAAATTTATAAAAGAATTAAAATTTTAACTATTAATATTTATAAAATTTACCATTGATTTGAAATTATTTTCGAAATCGTGCACTAAACTGCAATTGTCCCAAATTTATATAGAAATACAAATTTAATGTATAATACAAATTTATTTAAGATGTTACATACACGGTAAAGTTGATCTATTATTGGACTAACTTGAACTCATTTTAATAATTTGAATCGTTTATCTAATACAACTAATTATGAAAATTATCCATGAAAAAAAATACATTGATCCAACATCGATTGTCATTCTATTATGTTATCTGTACAACCTTACATATTTTTAAGAATAGGCGATTCATGTATTATATAATATATATGTGATTTAATTATGTGATTAATTATGTCTAATCAATTTAATTTTTTGAATGTATGCTATTATCAGCTTGTTATATGAGATGAACGACTCAAATTATTGACATGGGTACAGATTAATCCCACAATATACCAACTTCACACATGAAATTGAGAAATCCCATAATATATACCAGCTTCCCACAATATACCAATTTCCCAAACTCATTTATGTTTATAATTTTTACTTGTATAACATTACTCTTACATATATATATATATATATATTCACTTAAGGGTAATGCTATGGTACACATTTGCGAATTTGATCATCACATATGACATAACTCAATATTATGGGAGTTTTAACTAAAAAAATAAAATGAGTTATATCAAATATCTCATAAGATATAACAAAGAACTCTTGGATCATAATCAAAATAATGTCATAATCAATATCACAATAAATCATAATTAACAACACAATATCATAATGAAAAACCGCAAATGTCGTAACTAGGAATACATATGACACACACCCTTTGAGGTGTGTATATCATAAAATTTCCCTTCACTCTTGCACTATCTATGTGGCACTACCCTATCACCATACCATCCTTCATAGTCCAGATACGAATCTAGGATTTTAGTATTGAGGTTAAAAACACATGTAACGCCTGATCGAATTTTTTTTATAACGAACTAGAAAATCATCTTCCATATTACATAGTTTAGTTTTGGCAGGGCCGGCCCTGAATTTTTTGGGGCCCAAGTAAAGATGGAATTGTGTATAGACTTATAGGGCCTTGGCTCTCCCGCTTTGCACAAGATGCTCTACTGTTACATATAGATTTAGTTCAACACCAACAACTTCTCCTATGGTCCCCCCTCGCATTTAATTCTTATAATTTTAACTATTCTCCTTAACAACTCTTTATAATATAATAATAGTATAATATATAGGATGAAAATCCTATGTGATTCGTGATTAGATAAAGATTAAAATATTTCAAATCCCAAAAATTCCAAAAACACTCAATCTAAAATCATCAAGCACTTACGAGAGTGATTTTAGTTTGTTTGTTTTTAGAAATAAATAATAAATCAACACAAATGATTTTTTACGTGGAAAAAACCACAATTGAAGAACCTTCAATTGTAATCAAAAACCACGGGCGAACCGCCACTAATCAATCCACTACAGAAGGACTACAAGGTTACAAAGAAACCATACCAATTACCCAACTCAGTCAATTTGTTTCTGAATCTTCTGTAACTCTTTCACCACGCCTTCGTCACGGAACTGATTCTGAAGTTGATTCCACACCACAACTTCACTTGTCGAATTAATGACTACATAAAGAATCAAACGCCTTTTGAAACTTTATGTGTTGATCTTCGGAATCCACCGAAGAGAACACTCTTGAATATGTAGTATCAAACTCTTTGATGTATGAATCTTAACTCATGAGTTTAGAGCTCTCTCAAGAACATCAAAGAAAACTCATCAAACTCTCAGAAGAAAACTTCAAACCAAACTCTAGAATTCTTGGATCAGATCTAGGAAAAAGTTAAATTAGTTTTAGGAGAAAACTACCTATTTATAGAAAACCAAAAGGAGTCCCAGATCTGAAAGAAATCAATCACTTGAAGCCAATCCAGATTCTCAAACTCGCGATCTCCGCTCGAGCGCTCCACTCTCCGCTCGGCGGCTGAACATTCCGCCGAAGCGCTGCCGAATTCACCTTCAAGATTTCACTGTCAACATACTGAAATCCTCCAATCTCCGCTTGAGCGCACATGGCCCCGCTCGAGCGGGCAGTACAAAAATATAAAAATTACATTGTTATCAAGCACAAAGTTTTGTCTCCGGATTTGACAATAACGGGACCTAACAATCTCTCCATTTGTCAATTCCTGGACAAAACCTATCTAAACATAGTTCCTTAAACACACGCACTAGACTGGAGGGAAAACAAGAAAAAAAAAAAAAAAAACCTCTAAAAACTCAAGAAACCAATCAACTTGATCAAGAACATGGTTATGAAACTTTGACATTCATATTCAACACATCCCTTCAACTTTGCATACCTGTGAAATATCATTCAACATACCAAACAAAACTGTGGAAGAATATAAAACGAAATAGATAAAACATAATATCCACAATATCAACATAATATCCACAATGTTCACATAATATCCACAATGTTTAGAATATCCAATCATCATAAAATAATATGAACCAAAAACAAAAATGAAGAAATGTACCACCAAAAACTGTCCAAATGTCCATGTACCATCAATGAAACCAATGAAACCAATGAATCCAAAAACACCAAATGTCCAAAAATCTGTCCAAAAGCTATCTGTGATGTGTGCAAAAACTATCCAACAAGAAGACCCACAAACTGTCCAACAAGAAGATATCCACAAACTGTCCAAGATATATCCACAAACTGTCCAAGATCCCACAAAATTCTCCCCATTTTTGTCTGGGAAGCACAAATCAAGCATCAGGCGGAGGTGGCTGCTGAGACTGAAGGAGATGAACGAGATGATCGAGGGTCTGCTCCATCTGGCCAAGACGTCCATCAAAGGCATCAAAGCGTGCATCGAGAAAATCCAATCGTCTGGTCACAGTCCCCGCAAACCGCTGAAACTGAATAGAAAAATCTGGAGGAGGAACAGGAGCCTCATCACCATCACCGGCTGCAGCTGCATCATACTCAGCTTCCTCAGCAAGGCCACCAGCAATGCCTGCAGAAGGACCAACCCTGGACGACTCTCCCCTAATATGAGCTCGACTTTGAGATACGGTTTTCTTGGAAAACGGGCGAGAAGGGGAAACAAACTCATCATCCTCTAAAACAGGAGCCCTAAGGTCCGACAAAAGGCGGTTGATCAAACAACCGTAGGGAAGGCCAAGCTTCTTATGCCCAGAAACACCGATAATCTTTTTGATGATAAGAGAAGCAAGATCAATAGATCGGTGTCGGGTAATGCAAGACAAAATGAAACCTTGGTCTTGTTTGACCTCGGAGGAATGGGTGGTCACGATGATGTTGGCGCAAACAATCAGATTAAGCAGTCTGAACTCCGGAAGAAGTTCAAACTGTTTAATCAAATCACCTTTAGGCCAATGGCGAGCAACGCCACACAACTCCTTGGCCACATCATCAAAATTACATGTCGGGCAGTCGGGAACGGGGAAAGAGTAGTACTCTGGAAAAACCTGCTCAATTTTAAGGAGTTGACAAATTAAGTCAGGGGTGACAGATATGGCTTTAGACCTAACCCAGGTGGTAAACGATGGCTCATAATCATGAATCCCCTCCATATTACAATAAAACTCTCGAACCCAATCGAGGTTCTGACGTCCCGAAAAGGACAAAACAAGATCACCACCTAGAGGTTCAAACAACGGACGAATGTAAATAGATTCAAAAGTATCTGCCTGAACATTCCTCTCTAAATGTACTGTACGGGATTCAAAAGACTTATAAAAAGACTTGGATTGTTTAACAGATTGAAACCGAACAGAATCAAAGGTGGGTCGAGACACAGCGGCCTTACGGCGTTTAGGAGCAGAGGTAGACATGACGGAGAGAGACACTATAACAACCAAAACCCCAAACAAACCAACAAACCCAAAAACCAAACCAAACCAAGACCAACAAATTATTAGTAAGAAGAAACAATATCACAAAGTATAATAGATAAGGGCAGGAAACAGGGTAAACATGAAAAAAGTAGCATTATATTGATGAAATCATAACTACTAAACACAATATGATAGAGGAATTGCAAAGCATAAGGATTAATCATGAGAGAAATCAAAACAATGCAACAGAGACCCAAACAATCATACCCACAATCAAGCATAGTGAACTCAAACCCAAAGACAAACAATAGAGATAAAAAGGCACAAAGTAAAACCCTAATTCAAATGACACACAAAACACAAAAAAAAAAAATGAAGAAAACCTTATTAAAATACTAACAGAAACAGTGAGAGTGTGTGCGTGAAGAAACCACAAAACCTAGACCCAAACACGAAATCAAAACTCAAACACCCAACACCCATTGGCCGAAATTACAGGAAAGAATGAAAATAAGAGAGGTACACACTTACCAAAGAGCAAATCGGCAAGAAGAATGAAGGAAGACCCCGAAATCGACCACAATGCCAAGCCATATGAAAAAAACCTAGAGCGAGAGAAGGCAAAGAGGGAAAAAAAAATGACTCAAAGAGTCGAGAGAGGGAATAAATATGAAATTGGTCCGCTCGAGCGTGATGATTCCAGCTCGAGCGTACATCAATGAAAACTGACTCCCGCTCGAGCTCTAAAAGGAACGCTCGAGCGCAAAAACCCATCGCTCAGAACTGCCAAACTGCTGCAAGTGTGAAAACTACGCTCGAGCGTAGAACAGTCCGCTCGAGCGGAAAATAAATTTTTTTTTTTTTAATAAAAACACCTAGGAAGTTTTTGTAACAAGCAAGGTGACCAGGTGACAGACTATTCCACAAGGACAAGAGTATCCATCAATTCTGAGTCCTGAAAATTAGAGAAACAAGGTGAAACAACAGCTCATGAATAAAACAGATAATATTAAATCAAAGCCATACGCATCATGAGAATGCATAACTCAAAAACACACATGAGAGCTCATATAAAAAATGTGTGTGTGTGTAATCCTTGAGAGCCACAAAGCTAGAGTTAATCCTCGTAGTGATCTGATGGCTGGACCGCCGACAAGAGTAACTGACCATCACAAAGAAAAGTCAAACCACTAGGATTCACGGGGTATTTGTTGAGTAAATGCGGAAGCTCCCCCTCAGACAATGATTCCTTCTTTTTTTTTTTTTTTTTTTTTTTTTTAAACACTTTTCTTTTTTGTGGGCACTCACTGGTGACATACACGCTCAAGAGTATGGATTCCAAACCAGAGAAGAATGAAATCATAATGATGGCCTGGTTGGTGCCTCCGAGGTAGCCTTTTCCTAATGCCCGAAAATCATGTACTGAGAGAGAAACCATGGAAGTGAAATAAGATGGTAGATGGTTAAGAGACTTAACATCACCCATGATATACCAGTATAGGTCAATTCCTCTGAAAGAGTACAAGAAACACTGTCAGTGGTCCATAGAGAACTTTGATCACTTGTGCGGAAACCCCTGCAATAGTTTATCTCAAGGATGTGTACAGAATAAGATCATGAAGTAAATGAGTATGGGCATTCAGAATGAGCTATGAACAAAGATGAAAAAGATCTTGTATGCAACATGAGCAGTGTTCATATAAAATTTGATGCAAAGAAATCAGAACTCAATCATAATGAGATTATCACATCCAAGAACAGTAAGTCAACCACTCACACTCACCTCATATGAAAAACAGGATACAACCTAGTTACTGAGTCATTACATCCAAGGTCTTTCTAAGAAACTCAAATCGAAGAAGATCAAGGGGTTTTGTAAAAATATCAGCTTTTTGATGCTCAGTAGAAACATGTTCCAAAACAACAAGGCCTTCGTCCACTAACTCTCGAATAAAATGATGATGGATGTCTATGTGTTTGGTGCGAGAGTGTTGGACAGGATTTTTTGAAATGTTTATGGCGCTTGTGTTATCACAAAAAAGAGTGAGAGTGTTTTGTTCTATTCCATAATCATGAAGCATTTGCTTCATCCACAACATTTGGGCACAACAGCTACCTGCAGCAATGTATTCAGCCTCAGTAGTAGACAGAGAGATAGCATTTTTCTTTTTACTATGCCAAGAAACCAGATTATTCCCAAGGTAAAAACACCCTCCGGATGTACTTTTCCTATCATCGACACCACTTGATTGGCATCGAAAAACCGATAATTTAATTTGTAGTATCAGTGGAAAACCAAACCCCATACCCCAAGGTCCCATTAACATACTTGATGATGCGTTTTACCGCAAGAAGGTGAGACTCTTTAGTACTGGCTTGGTAACGAGCACAAACACCGACACTGAAGGAAATATCAGGACGACTGGCTGTGAGATACAAAAGACTCCCTATCATACTCCTATAAAGGGTAGGATCGACATCAATACTAGAGGAATCTTTGGAAAGGTGAAGACTGGTGCTCATGGGAGTGCGTGCATGTTTGGCAGACTCAAGACCAAACTTTGACACAAGATTTTTAGCATACTTAGATTGAGAAACAAATATACCCGAAGGAGATTGTTTAATTTGGAGACCCAAAAAATAAGACAACTCTCCCATCATGCTCATCTCAAACTCATGTGTCATGCAATCCGAAAAATATTTTACAAGATGATCAGCAGTGGAACCAAACACAATATCATCAACATATATCTGAGCAACAAGAATATGAGACTTAGTATGTTTCACAAATAAGGTCTTATCCACACTACCCCTTTGAAAATCATTATCAAGAAGAAAGGTAGTAAGCCTATCATACCAAGCCCGAGAGGCTTGTTTCAACCCATACAAAGCCTTGTCTAACTTGTAGACATGATTAGGACATTTAGGGTCCTTAAACCCTTTTGGTTGCTCAACATATGCCTCTTCTTTTAAGTACCCATTCATAAAAGCACTTTTCACATCCATTTGAAACAATTTAAAGCCAAGGAAACATGCAACACCAAGTAAAATATGAATGGATTCAAGACGTGCAACTGGGGCAAACGTCTCATCATAGTCAATACCCTCTACTTGTGTGTAGCCTTGAGCAACCAACCTAGCTTTATTCCTCACAACAGTACCATTCTCATCAGATTTATTTTTAAAGATCCACTTGGTACCTATCACATTCATGTCTCTAGGTCTGGGAACAAGAGTCCAAACTTTGTTACGTTCAAATTGACCTAATTCTTCATGCATAGCATTGACCCAACTATCATCTAGCAAGGCCTCTTTAAAATTCTTAGGTTCAATTAATGAAACATAACACACATGTGATACCTCATCCCGAATCTGTCTTCGGGTTTTCATTCGATCTGAAACACTTCCAATTACCTGTTGAGCTGGATGATTCAGTTTCACCCTGCTGATGGTTTAAGTTCAGGACTTGGGGTGACAGGAGGAATAGGAGTGTTGTCCTTTTGAGCACTCTTTGGACTTGAACTTACCTGTGAGGATGGTGCTGTAACAATTTATTGTGATTGAGCCGCAGCATCCCCTTGATTTTGTGGTTCAGTATCCAAGATTGGAAACTCACCATTGTCATCCTCATTTGTTGCTGAAGTAGGTGAACCTGCGTCATCTATAACCACATTGATAGATTCCATTAATGATGAAGTTCGCAGGTTATAGACTCGAAAAGCCCTACTGTTGGTTGAATACCCTAGGAAAATACCTTCATCACTTCGGGAGTCAAATTTGCTCAAGGGCTCTCTATCTTTGAAGATGTAACACTTACTCCCAAATGTTTTGAAGTATTTTACATTAGGTTTCAAACCCTTCCACAATTCATAAGGAGTTTGTAAAGTGCCGGGCCTTAAATACACGATTTATGACATAAGCAAAGATATTTAAGGCTTCGGCCCAAAACTTTGGAGGAAGACTCTTACTAAGGAGCATGACCCTAGCCATTTCTTGAACAACTCTGTTCTTCCTCTCAACCACTCCATTTTGTTGTGGAGTAATAGGTGCAAAAAACTCATGCTTAATTCCATGCATATCACAAAAATCCGAAAACGAACTATTTTCAAATTCATGACCATGATCAGTTCAGATTCTTACGATACGCCCAATGGAAACACCCTGTTCATTTTGGATTTTAAGGACTAAAGCCTGGAAAGCATCAAACGTGTCAAATTTTTCCCTTAAAAAATTTACCCATGAGAATCGAGTAAAATCATCAACAGTTAAAAAAATGTATCTTTTACCTCCAATGCTTTCAGTGCGAGTAGGACCCATTAAATCCATGTGAACTAATTCAAGAGGACATTTGGTTGTAAAGCTGTTCACCTTTTTATGCGAACCGGGTTTTGCTTAGTGACATGGTCCACACACATGGCTCAAATTCTTACCTAGTTTAGGTACTCCTCTCACAAGTTATTTGTTGGCTATCTTAGTTAGGTCTTTGAAATTCATGTGACCTAATCTTTGATGCCACAGATCAATGTTACTTATGATGGCAGAATGACAAGTGAGATCATTAGTAGTAAGAATCCCATAGCGATTATCGGATGTCTTGAACCCCATGTAAAACAGTATTTCTCTTTTTATCCAAAATTTCACATTTATCTTTTGAAAACAATACTTCATGATGGGAATCACACATTTGACTAATGCTCAAAAGATTAGCTTTAAGGCCATCAACAAGTAAGGCATTATCTAGCTTGGGAGACCAGCAACACTTATAGAGCCCTTACCAATGACTCTAGAAGTGCCGCCATCTCCAAAAGTAACAATTCCTCCTTCATATTTTTCAAGGGAGGTGAAGTAGGATTTGTTATCGGACATATGACGAGAGCACCCACTATCAAGATACCACATGTGTGAGTCACATGTTTTTAGAGCAGTGTGAGCAACAAAACAAGTCAAATCATCTTTTCTAACCCAAATCTTTTTAGTCTTGGTGTTCCGCTTAGACATGTAAGGTTGTCTCCTAACCCAAAAAGTATTAGAATTTCTACCCTTTTGAGACACCTTACCAAATAGTTCAAAACAATAAGGACGAATGTGGCCATACCTACCACAGTGATGACAAATAAAAACAGGTTTTACCTCCTTTTTGTTGATCTTACCTGCTTTTGCTTAATGAAGAGAAGGATCAACCTGGTCTATCTTCAATTTGCCCTTTGCTTGAGTCTTCAAGTTATGTGAAGTGGAGGCCTGTCCTTTGTGAGCTGTCGCACCATAGTCGAGCCCTCTTTTGTCAGAACCCATTTGTTGAGACCCGAGTATGTCTTCCAGAGATCTGGAACCTTTGTTCCACATGGTAATTGTTCCTCTAGCAATACGGAGTTCTTCATCTTTTTGTCTGACTTTCTCTTCCAATGCAGCTTGTGACAGCTCAAGACTTTCAAGCTTTTCTTCATATGTGGAATACACCTTCAGAAGTTCATTCCTTTCAGTTTCACAGGATAGAAGTTTTCCACATAAGTCTTGCCTGTCACTTGAGATCTTGATGACATTCTGTTTTGCTGTCAAGAGTTCTCCTTTGAGCCGGACATTCTCACTCTCACATGTTTTGAGCTTGAGAGAGAGTTTGTCGTTGGTTTTAGACAAATTCAGAGATTCCTCATACAGCTTCTCGGAAGCATGTTGTAGTTCATGGCCATTGATCTCATCAATGTCTTCAGATGTTTCATCGTCCTCTCTTTGCTTCTCATTCTCCTTAACCTCATCCAATCTAGCAACCAAGGCAGACAAGTTGTTGGATGGAGGTGGAGGTGAACCTTCTCTTTCATGGAATTGGCTCAGAATTTCCCAAGCATCTTTAGCCTTTGTGCAGTGAATGACCCGTTGCTGTTCTTCATTAGAAATTGCTCCACGAATAATGATTAGGGCTCTCTGATTCCCCGGATTATCTGCACTTTCTGTATCTTCTTCAATGGTTTGCCAACCTTCTGGTTCAAAGGCTCTCAGAAAAGCCCTCATTCTGATTTTCCAATACAGATAGTTGGTCCCATCAAAGGTGGGAGCATGATGCAAGTTCTAACCATGGGCTAATTCCGAAGGTTTTGGAAGAGGTTGAGAAACCGTGGCCCCAAATGCCATGAAAGCACTATTCCCATCTTCACCAGATTCAGGTTCTTCGGGTTCTTGCTCCGACCCGCTTTCATCATTCCAAGTTACGGTGTAGACTTTCTTCCGATTCTTTTTCGTAGGGCATTCAAGGGACATATGGCCAAACCCTGGACATTCATAGCACTTGACCCCTGGCCCCCTAACAACCTTCTTTTCAGTAGTTTGAGCAAATTTTGGTGGAAAAGTTTTTGGTTTGTCATTACTCTTATCTTTTGAAATAGGGGCTCTGAAATTAGGCTTCTTTTTCAAAAAAATTTTAAACTGTTTTGTAAGCATAGCCGTCATCTCAGACTCTAAATCAAATTCAGTCTCCGGAGGTTTTGCAGTCTCATGAGTACTTGTGAAAGCCATACTTTCTTTTTGCTTTTTCTTGGAAATTTGGTGTGCTTCATAAGTCTACAAATTTCCAACCAATTGATCGAGCTTGAAAGTATCAACATTCTGAGCCTCCTCAATGGCTGTTACCTTTGATTGGAACCTCTCGGGAAGGGACCTCAAAATTTTTCCCACAACTTTTGCTTTCGGGATTTTTTCACCGAGAGTGAAATAGGAATTCACGATATCACTGAGTTTTGCATAGAAATCATCAAACGTCTCATCGTCGCGCATAAAAAGGGTTTCAAAGGCGGATGTGAGACGTTGAAGTTTTGACCTTTTGACAGAGGTGGTTCCTTCATGAATTGTTTCAAGAATATCCCACGCCTCTTTTGCTATTTCACACATGCAAATTCGACGGAATTCTTGGTGTGTGAAGCGAAAGAGGAGTTGAAACCTTCTTTGTTCCAACTCGAGTTCTGGTAATCAGTTGTGTCCCATTTATCAAGGGGTTTAGGAATATCAACGCCATCTATAGTGACAATAGGTTCACTCCACCCAAAGACAACGCAGTGCCAAACTTTCTCATCGATGGATTTTAAAAATGCTCTCATACGAGCTTTCCAATAAGAATAGTTTGTACCATCAAGTAAATGGGGTCTATGAGTCGAGTTACCTTCACGAATAGAATCCATAATACTAGTCACACAAAATCACACTCCTATAGTTTTGATAAAAACAAAAGTTTTGTTTTTTGATAAAACAAAGAGTGACCCGCTCTGATACCAATTGAAAATCCTATGTGATTCGTGATTAGATAAAGATTAAAATATTCCAAATCCCAAAAATTCCAAAAACACTCAATCTAAAATCATCAAGCACTTACGAGAGTGATTTTAGTTTGTTTGTTTTTAGAAATAAATAATAAATCAACACAAACGATTTTTTACGTGGAAAAAACCACAATTGAAGAACCTTCAATTGTAATCAAAAACCACGGGCGAACTGCCACTAATCAATCCACTACAGAAGGACTACAAGGTTACAAAGAAACCATACCAATTACCCAACTCAGTCAATTTGTCTCTGAATCTTCTGTAACTCTTTCACCACGCCTTTGTCACGGAACTGATTCTAAAGTTGATTCCACACCACAACTTCACTTGTCGAATTAACGACTACGTAAAGAATCAAACGCCTTTTGAAACTTTACGTGTTGATCTTCGGATTCCACCGAAGAGAACACTTTTGAATATGTAGTATCAAACTCTTTGATGTATGAATCTTAACTCATGAGTTTAGAGCTCTCTCAAGAACATCAAAGAAAACTCATCAAACTCTCAGAAGAAAACTTCAAACCAAACTCTAGAATTCTTGGATCAGATCTAAGAAAAAGTTAAATTAGTTTTAGGAGAAAACTACCTATTTATAGAAAACCAAAAGGAGTCCCAGATCTGAAAGAAATCAATCACTTGAAGCCAATCCAGATTCTCAAACTTGCGATCTCCGCTCGAGCGCTCCACTCTCCGCTCGAGCGGCCTGAACAAAAGATGCGCGTGATTAAGCTGAGGTGCGCTCGAGCGCTGAACATTCCGCTCGAGCGCGAATTCACATCCTTCAAGATTATAGCACTGTCAATATACTGAAATCCTCCAATCTCGCTCGGCGCGACATGGCCCTTTCGGCCGAGCGATAGAAAAATATAAAAATTACATTGTTATCAAGCACAAAGTTTTGTCTCCGGATTTGACAATAACGGGACCTAACATAGGAGAATGTTATATGTACACCTATTATAAGAAATATATGAATTTATTTATTTATTTATGAAAGTTTAAAATATTTGTAGTCTTATGTGTAGTAAAGTTACTAGTAGTCAGTGTGCATCTATAAAGTGCAGGTGAAAGTGAAAGTGAAAGTTATGAATCATTGTAGTTATGTTATGAATGATGTAATGTAAATCTTACGAATCATTTATGATGCAAAATGTTTAGAACTATTTTGGTGAAAGAAGTTGGAATTTGACATATATTGTGATAACGTGTGCATACGATATGCACCTTTTAAAAGAGTGCACACCATAATAACTCCCTAACATATTATGTTCAAAAATATATTTTAATTTATACCATTCACTTTGTAAATGAAATTAAGTTAACAATTTTTGTCTTTCATTAGCCCAATACAATGTAAAAACTCTCATTGATTAGTAATGCTATCATGTAATGTTACTCTTATATTAAATATTTAACAAAAATAAGAGTGTATCCATTTTCAATTAAATGCATGAAAATCCATTGCTTTAAATCTAACCCCTCTTATCTTTATATGTTTTTTTTTGGCCCACCCAATGATCAAATCCTAGGTTCGTCCCTGGCCCAAGGCAAACATTAAAAACACAAAGTAAAATAAATAAATAAATAAATAAAAATAAATAAAAAAATTATGGGATGAAATAGAAAGTACTTATATTGAAGCATCTCTAATGGTTTGCAATTGGAGCTGCTCAAGCTATAATATAGCAGTTGTATGTGAAAAATGGTGCTCCAATGGTTGAATATGGCAACTGCCAAATATGTCAACTCAGCCAAAATGAATTGTTCCTTTCCTTCCCTTCCCCCCTCATCCTTCCTAGCAAAGTAGATAATTTTATGCAAAGCCAAATTCACCATTTTTTTTTTAAACGAAAATTGTTTCACCAATTTTTATTTTAAGACCATCTCCAACGGTTCACCAAAGTTGACATCAAATTTAAATTTTGACGAAAAAGTTATTGTTTACTACTCCAACGGTTGCACCAAATCGATATCAGATTGAGATTTCATCAAACAATTCATCAAACTAAGGACAAGATACTGATTTCACCAAAACACTGTTTGTGATCGTTGGAGGGAGGACCCGGTCGACCAACTGATTGCCCGGCCGGTTGACCAACTGGTCGACCGAATTCCTTTCAAATAGGTTGGTTCAAACCGGTCAAAAAAGGTTCAAACAGGTTAAAAAAAAAAAAAATTACATTTTGCCTTACCGGTTGACCGGTCAACCAACCGGTTAACCCACCAAAACCAAAACAGAGATGAAGCTGTTCTGATTACATACCAAGTTCTTGACGAAGATGATGAAGCTGTATGTTAACAATTACATACCAAAACCAAGCTGTATGTTAACAATTACATACCAAAACAATCAACCAAGTTCTTGTTTTGAATCAAAAACCCATTTCGATTCTGGTCTTGTTTGCGTATATGATGGGCACAGTTGTATCCAGATAATTTTGGGTTTCCTTTGGGTGTTTCACAGAATTTGATGGAGAGTGGTTATGGAATCAATGAGCTCTGTTTCAATTTTCCTCAGAATTTGATGGAGAGTGGTTATAGAGAGTGTTTCAAGTTGCCAAAAAAAAAAATATTTACGCTTACCGGTCAACCCACCAGTCGACCAACCGGTTGACCTACGGGATTTGATGCACCGTTGGAGCTACTGATATTAGATTTGGTGAAATGAGTCATTTTTTACTCAAATTTGGTGAAAAAAGAAGTTCACCGTTGGAGATGCTCTAAAAAGGAATTCACCAAATTTTTTAAACCACAATTTTTTTTTTAAAACAAAATTCGCCAAAGTTTTTTTAACAAAATTAGTAAACAACAATTAAGAAATTTCAAACAAATTTGAAACAATCTGAAGCAAATCTCACATAATATGAAAAAAACTTTAAGCAATAAATACCTAGCTTTGCCATTTTTTGTTCGTGTTTCTAACAATTTTAGCAATCATCTTCTTCGTCTTCATCTTCTTTGAGCTTTATCTTCTTCACAAGAAAGTTGATTTGAATGAGTGATTCCAAGGGTTTGGAATTAGGGTTTCAAAATTGAAGATAGATATCTAGTTTAGGGTTTCAAACTCTTTCTATTTGTCCATCCCTCATTGTTTGTCTGAGATCTTAGTCGAGAAGAAGATTAGGGCTTTGTGATCTGTGAGTGAGAAAAAGGTTTAGGATAAGAGAGAAAGGGGGATCGGTGATGAGGGATGAAGATGGATATATATATATATATATACATATAGAAAGAGAGAGAGAGAGAGAGACTGGTTTGCTGATGAAGAACATAGAGATGAAGATGGTGTGAGAAAGAGTGTGTGTGATTTCAGAGAAAAGAGAGGTTGAAATGGGCTTTAGAGAAGAGAGAAAGAGGGGGTCAAGTGATGAAGGTTCTAGAATGAAAGAGTGATGAAATAGAGTAGTGGGGTTTTGATCCAAATAAATATATAAATATATAAATTGTGAAGTATTTTTGAGCCGTTGACGTGATTCAACGGCTACAAAATAGGTGGTTGTGAAGGTGAACTATATATATATTTTAAAAATTTTTGATTTTTTTTTAAATTTTTTTATTTGTCTAGTGGGATAGAATGCAAATATTTAAAAAAAAAAAAAAAAAAAAAAAAAAAAGCCTTTCAAAAAGGTCATAGAAGATACACAAAAAAAATAATAATAAAGTAGATAATTTTTTGCAAAGCCAAATTCACCATTTTTTTTAAACGGAAATTGTTTCACCAATTTTTATTTTAAAAAAGAATTCACCAAATTTTTTAAACCACAATTTTTTTTTTTTAAAACAAAATTCGCCAAAGTTTTTTTCACAAAATTAGTAAACATCAATTAAGAAATTTCAAACAAATTTAAAGCAATCTAAAGCAAATCTCACATAATATGAAAGAGTGATGAAATAGAGTAGTGGGGTTTTGATCCAAATAAATATATAAATATATAAATTATGAAGTATTTTTGACCCGTTGACGTGATTCAACGGCTACAAAATAGGTGGTTGTGAAGGTAAATTATATATATATTTTAAAATTTTTTGATTTTTTTTAAATTTTTTTTTATTTGTCTAGTGGGATAGAATGCAAATATTTAAAAAAAAAAAAAAACGTTTCAAAAAGGTCATAGAAGACACAAAAAAATAATAATAAACAACAAAAAAATCACTCAAAAATCTATATCAAAACATCACTTATAAAATTGGAAGAAAAGTTCGTTAGAATTTGCCAAAATAGCTACGCATCATTAGAGCAGTATTGTTATAATTTGATAATTTATTATTATAGCATGTCAAATTATAACTTCGGCATAATAGTATACACCATTGAAAATGCTCTTACTTGGATTAAATTAAAAATTTTTTTTTTTCTTTCACATAAGTAACTATATTTTCTAAGAACGATGATTGTAAAATCAATTCAAATTGAAAAGAAATTCATCCAACATAGATTATCTAAAACTCAACATAAATTCAATCCACAACTATAATCCAAAGAACACCTACAGAATTGGTGAACAATGGAAGAAAATATATAATACAAGCAAAATAAAAAATGACAAAGTTTAAATTAAATAGAAATTAACCAAAAATTGGATTAAAAATTACAGTGCAACAATTGGATTTAGGGCACAAATCAAAAAGAAAATCCTCAAATCAACAAAAGCAATGCAATCAATAATTTAAAAATATAAAATAAAACAAGGTAGTAGATTAATAAGCAAAGTTTTCATATCAAATAAGAGTAGTGAATTTAATTAGATTTAGGACATGAAGAGAGAGATGACTCATTGCCCGTGATTGGATGATTAGATGTCGTAGAAATCACCGAACCAATTGATTTGTCACCCTTAGAATTTGAGGTCGCCGTTTGCTTCGTTACGGTTCGCTCTCATAGTTTGCTTCCAACGCTTGGGTGAGAGTTACAGAAGGGGAGGAATAGAATGTGCTGGGTTTATGTGATTGAGCTTTGTTATTTACAAACTTTACCCAATATATTTTTAAAATTTAATTTAAAGCCCTCATTTCGTTTGTCTGGACTGTGTTGTGAAGTTAAAGGAACTTGGGCTAGGCATCAATTTAGAGTATTTTGGTGCCTTTAAATTGGGTTAAATTTTGAGGGCCGAAAGCCGCTGCCTTGTTCGTTGTTGGTCCAGGGTTGGACTTGAGTTTTGACAAGTTTCATAATTAAAATTAGTTATTTTAATAATTTTTTAACTTTTTATAAAAAGATATATAAAAAAATATAGAGAGTGATATAACAATTTGTAGTGATTTTTTAGTTAATAGATATAGTTTCCAAACAAGCATTTGGCATTTGGTGCTGAGGCTAAATTAGTCACAAAAAAATATATATATATATATATATGCTAAAAAGTTAATAAGATAAAATGTTACATTCAAATCATAATCATTTTATTTTTTTCTCTCATAAAAGTCTCCCAAGTGAATTTTTTAACCGAAATTAAAATAGTCAAAAAAGTAAAGTCAACTAAAAAAATCACTTACCAAACCGCAATATAGTTAAAAATTGTAAAATTAACAAAAGATAAATTAACTTATAAATAAGAGAATAACTAGTTTCAAGAAACAGTGTTAAATTTCATAAACTTAAATTTAATAATGTCATTTCAAATGTAAACAAAAACCACTTTTTATCTTATTTTGTTATGCATCTAGTTTGTTAGAGTAAACCACTAATAGGTTCTAATAATTGGATTTAATTCACATCAAATTCTATCAAAAACAAGTCTTAGTAAAATCGTCACTAAAAATAATTTTTTGTAACGATTTTTTACTTAGGTCACTAAAATTTGACAATTATAATTTTTTTTTTATCACGATTTTTATAAATTATCGCTAAAATTTACAATTAATGATATTTTTCTGTGATGAATTTTAGGAGATTTGGTGATAGATCTCTCACTGTCTAATTTGTCTTTAAAAAAAACAAGAATTATATAGATACTTTCAAAACCCTCTAATATTTTAAAAACTTTTTTTCTTTTACTATACTACTCTCATATCTATCAATTCTCTTATTAAGTCATCCTCACAGTGTATTCAAAGTAAAATTTTACATTGAATCATAGTAAACTTTATTCTGATTCAAAGTAAAATTTTATATCGTTAAGCAAATCAACATATTTTTAATCAGAGTAAAATTTTACTATTACAAAAAATAAAATACACACTTAATGAACGAACCAGAGTAAAATTTTCTTCTTAGATCTATTAACAAATAATAAAAAAAAAGAAAGTTAATTGGAAACAACAATTAATCTCTCTTTCTCTCTCTCTTTCTCTCTTTGGGAGAGTGGTCGCTTGAGCTTCATGCCTGCTTAAGCTTTCTTCTTCGGCCTCTGTTTCCGACATCTTCTTTGGTGCCTCTGTGTATCTCAGATCAACGCCGTCATCTAGCTTAGATCGATGTTGTCATCTATCTCAGATCTCAGATTTGTCCAATCTTTGATGATCTTGATTAAGTTTTCAGAAAACATGGATGCAACTGGCATTGACGTCAGATTTCGGCGAACTCTTTGGGGTTTCAGCTGTCAGAATTTGAGTCTGAAACTAGAGAGACAACAACACCGGCAGAGAGAGAATTTTGGCAAAGATGGTGAGGGAGATGAGGGATATGGAGAGGCTGTGGAGGGTCGAGAAGGAAGAGGCGGTGGCTACGGCGGAGGAGAAGAAAGAGGTGGAGCTGAAGGAAGAGAGAGAATGTGATGTAGAAGGAGATGGTGGGAAGATTTAGTTGAGGGTAAAATAGTCCGATAAAATATTTAAATAATAAATTTTGTCTTTCATACAAGACTTTATAATTATGAAGGCGTTTTAAAAGTATAATTTTTTTTCTTTGTCCTTTTAACAATAAAAGGAAAGTAAGAGGGGTTTATAACCAAATTTCCCATGAATTTTTCAAATTGTTGCTGAAAATTGAAAATTAATAATTTTTTTGTGATGGTTTTTCTTAAACTATCACTAAAACTTATAATTACTAACATTTTTTAATGGCAAAGTTTTTAAATTGTCACCGAAAATTAACAATTAGTGAAATATTTTAATAGTATTTGATAAAAATATCATTACTTTTTACAAAACCTATTAAACAATAAATCTATCTATTGAGACATACATATAAGTCTCCCACTACTTATCTATCCATTGTTACTTAAAATAGTATAAAACCTGACTTTAGAGGTTTTAGGGAGAGTTTTCAATATCTACAATATCATAAATGTCCCCACTCAATTGGTTAATTGCGTGTTTAAAATGACTGATTTTCTCCATCAGAGGAATTTTTATTGCAGGCCAATTCGTGGACGCTTATAAATATGGCATATTTGGTGCTCCAAATCACTTCTATTTATTCCATGAAAGGTCAAGATTAGGTTGTTTTCAAATAATAAACAAATAAGAATGGATTCAAAATAAGAGACATAAACAAAATAAAATGCAATATATAAAAAATAAATGGCACATGAACATAAAATAAAAATAATAACAAATAAAAGAACTGAAATTGACATAAGATAATTACTTTGTTTTTTTTTTTTTTTTTTTTTTTTTTTTTTTTTTTTTTTGTTCCTTTAAATTTTGATTGGCATTCTCATTATTATGAAAAATATGTTACTAATCAATTTTATTTCTCATCAAATTTCATAATTTTCAATGAGAACTGAATCTGACATAATAAAGATAATTCTCTCTCTCCATTTCTTTTAATTTTTAATCATTTATAAACCAAACATAATAGAAATCTCTTTCTGGTATTATTTATTTATTTATTTATTATTTCTTATCAAATCGCTTAATGGATGTAACAACTGTGATTTATGATTTTTTTTTTTTTGGAACCTTTTGTTTTTAATAATTTTTTTTTTAATTTGTGTTAAAATTTCACCTTTTCAGTCCATCTAGGGTGTGCTTGATTGGAAAACTGGATAAGAAGGGATTAGAATCAATCAGAGTTGAATCATGGGACTGTGAATTCCCCGGACTATTTGGTTAGATTAAATGTATATCCCGTGTTTGTTTTCTTATGAGATTAAATGTTTAGAAATGATTATTTTTACTGAATCCAATATTTGGTCAGACAAACTGGATATTATAAATGAGCAAAAAACTATTTTACCCTTTTTCAATTGTTTAGTAAATAATAGCAATATTAAACATATCTTTAATATTTTAATTATTTTTAGCTAGATTAAATAAAAATTTTATTTATTTTATTTTTTACACAATTAAATAAATTTATTTTTTTAAAATTAAATAAATAAAATATCAAGAGAAATATATGTTATTTTTTTAATGAAAATTTTAAATAAATTTGTTTTAAAAAATAATAATAATGAAATAATGAAATTAAATAAAACATCTATTAAAATTTAAATAATGAAATTAAATAAAATATAAACAAAATTTTAAAATAAAACATCAATAAAAATATCTAAAAAAATTATTTAAAAAAATCAAATAAATAAAACATCAATAAAAAGTTAAATAAAATTATGTTATTTTTAAATTGAGACATTTAAATTTTATTAAATTTTACTAAATATAATACATAATTAAATAGTAGACGGTCAAAATGATCATTTTACCACCAAATTCAAACAATAAATAGTCCCATGAAAATAATCTCACTCCCACAAGATGCAATAGTCCCTCATATGAGAGATATGGAGTCTGGCCGGACTCCATGTCCGACAGACTAAAAAAAAAACAAACGCCGGATTGGATGCTTTCAATGGATTACAATCCGCACAGTAAATAGTTTTCTCCTTATCCCTCCAATCAAACACACCCCTAGTGTGTGATAATTTAAAAAATAAAAAAATAAAAAATACTAAAGACAAAAAAAGAAAAAAAAAAAAATCAAAAAACCTAATTATTTTTGTTTTGAAACTGTGTTTGATTCATAAATTTGAGAAGATATTTGGAAAGGGAAAAGAAAAAGTGTGTGAAAAAAATTCCTGAACCAAATACAGCATTCGTAAAAAAATATTCAAAATATTTTATTTTTTGATATGTTTAGTGAAGTACATTGTAAAATTCTAATCACTCTGATTGGCTATGATTTTCAACTCATTTTTCTGAAAATTGAAAAAAATTTCCCTTATTTTTTTTTTGTTTTTACTAAATTTTTTTAAATATTTTAAACAGTTTTTTTAATTTTTAAATACACCTAATATAAATACACTTAAAAAGTATAATATTTATGAAAAAAATCTTTAAAAAATTCACTAAATATCAAAAATACAAAAAAAAAAAAAAAATTGAAAATTGAGTACATTTTTCATATTCTTGTGTATTTATTGACTTTTTTAAATAGTTTTTTTTTTTAAATATTTTACTTTTTAGATATATCTAAGTATGGTGCATCTAAAAGAATTTATAAAAAAAAATTCTTAAAATTTTAAAAATATTTACTAAAAATAAAAATAAAAAATATAATTTTTAAAATATTAAATTCTAAAAATTAAAATCAAATACACTGAATAGTTTTTAAATTTATATTCAAAATTCTTGTATATAAAAAAAAAAAAAAAAAGCCTCATGATAACACAAAATATATAATATTAATTTGCATAATAATTTTTTGGGGGATGCACCAATAAATCCCAAATTAATAACTTATGCATTGTTTAGTCTTAAAAGTTTTCTTATAGACTGAAAGGTCCTATTACAATATTAATAACATCAAATACAATGTTAATAACATCAGAGTCATGTTACAAACATTAGATTTCAAACATCTAATGTTCATCAAATTTCAATAATGTTTGAAAATATAGGATGAAAAACATCTAATGTTCATCAGATTTCAAACTTTTGAAATTATAGAATGAAACATCAGATCATTTACATCATGCTGATGTAAAAATGGGATTAAATGGAGCATAAGAAAACTTTTAGGACTAAATGATTCAATGTTTCAAAAACTAGGATTTATGAGTAAATTTTCCTAATTTTTTTTATATATAACACAAAATAATTTTACATAATATATTTTATATATAACTACTAATTTGTAATAAATTTTACATCTTAAGTCTCTTTCATATTTATTTTTATTTTGATGTTTCATTAAAGATTAAAAAATATGTATGTATTAATTATAACATAGCGAAACGATTTAAAAAACGAATTATAAATTTTAAAATTTAATTTATAATTAATAAATAAAACGATGTAAATTAATACAAATTAATATAATTTTAACAAATTAAACTATATTTTGCACGCCCTACACCCATCAATATCGAATGAATAAGGGCTCACTATTGTCCATCTTGTCACAATCACTCCACCAAACCGATTCGATTCTATTATAAAAGATGAAAAAAGACTTATACACCCTTTTTGGCAGCACCCCCATGACCCCCTCTGCCTCCTATTGGTCCAAATTTTTTTTTTTTTTCTCTTTACCCCCCACTCACCAACCCCCACGTGTGTGTGGGGGGTGGAGGGGGTGGAATCCTGAGGGGGTCCCAATCGGGACTGATAAAAGATTCAATGTTCATGATGGTTATGGTAATGGAAAATGTTCAACTAATGAATAAGGGCTCCATTATTGTGCATCTTGTCACAATCACTCCACCAAGCCCATTCGATTCTATTATAAAGGATCCAATGTTCATAATGGTTTTGGTAACGGAAAATGTTCAACGCTTTTGGGTTGTTTTGAGGAAAGAATTAAAAATTAATTTTTTAAAATTTTTTGATTTTTTTTTAAATTTTTTTTTTAAATTTGTAAAAAATATAAGAAATGATATGACAAAAAATGGGTTAAAAGTTAAAAATGACTTCTAACTATCTTTCAAAATAGTCCTTCTAAAAAAAAGTTGTCAATTATATTAATTATTGATGACATTTAAAAAAAAAAAAATCATAATTTTTTACAATTTTAACATAATTATATTGACTTTTTTATTATTATTAAAGCTAAATGGATCATAGCTATAAAAACATAAAAATAACTAAGATAAAATATACATTGTCCTATAAAAGAAATGATAATATTATTTTTTCATCTATATAATTATCAAATTACTGATATAATGAGATTAAATCTTATGTTAATTAAAACATTAAAAGAAATTTAGTGTGATTATGTCAAAACTATATGATTTATTATATTTACTCTAAATATAAAAAAAAACATCAATGCAATTTACATATACATAATTTATAATTTGACACTCAATAATATGATGATATATTAGGTGTCAATTTTTAATGTGTGTTAAACATACGTTTTATAAGTATTTAAATAACGTGAGACATAATATATATATATATATATATAAACTATGAGTTTGTTAAAAAAAACATTTCTATTTATAAGTTTTTAATTTATATTTAGAAAAATTGTAAAAAAATGTAAATAAAATTCATTTGATATCTTTTTTGTTTTTCTAAAAATCACAAACAATCTACATATATTCACTAAATTTTTGTAACAAAAAAAAAAAAAAAAAAAATAGTTTCACTAATTTTAGAAATAAATTTCCAATCCTCCTCTCTTTATAACCCTCTGCAGCTAGTACCCATCACTTAGGCTAAGTTTGGCATCTTTAGAAAAATTCAAAAAGTCAAAAAGTCACTATTCTATTTAAGTCACATCATCTTATTTAAGTCACATCACTTCTCTATTACATCACTTCAAACCCAATCCATACCCAACCCATATTTCATAAAAAGTCAAAAAGTGCACTTATTTATGACACCTCAAACAACCCCTAATTATCACCACTAGCTATCCCTTCTAGCAGTTGACAACTACCTCATATTACCACCTCCCGCTAAAAACCAACTCCAAGGCTAACAACCATCTTTATCCATCATCTTTAGTTGTCAACAATCACTTTTTTACACCACCTCTCTCCATCTCCTACCGGTTATTTTTAAATAAATTTTTTAAAAAGTTGAGTTTACAAAATATGTTTTTTATTTTTATTTTATAGTTTTATATTAAAAAAAATAGTAAAATGTAAATGTTATCAAACTGCACTTATACATCCTTGATTTTTTGCCATCATTTTGTATCACCATATATATAAATATTCATGAATAATTATCTTATTTGAAGATAATTATTAAAAAATAAATAAAAATAAATGATATTTTATCACATACTTTGATGATATAAAATATTTTAAAAAATAAGTGATAAATGAAATCTCTTGTATCCACTTTTGATGAGATTGGGGTAAAATTGAAATAGTCTATTTTTAAAAACATATTAACTAGTCATTTTTCAATAGTAAATTCGACCTGATCATGTAATTATAATTGTTCTGTCACACCCCAAAAATTTATGCAAAAGATAGTACGATAACAGTGGCTCCTTAGGATGAATCGGAATAAATTCTCAACACTTGCATTACATGATCACGTATTTCATACAAAATAACTCCACATGCGAATATGCATTCAATGATTTCTAATATATGAATCTATAGCATGTAGAGCATTCAATCCAAAAATAAATAAATACCCTCAAGAGGCTTACAAATTCCAAGGCTTACACAAAAATAGTTTCTCGAAACCATACAATTATAGCCATTGGCTAGCAAAATATACCACCACAAAAACAAGAGCCTTGTGCACTCAACATAAACATCTGCGCCCTAATTTGGCGGAATCACCACATCTTTTCTTGCACAAAATCTCACAGGGTGAGCATAAAGCTTGATAGAAAATTCTTAACAAAAGTATATACATTTTATACAAGTCTTAAGAAATGAAATGCACATGCTATGCCATGCATTTTTGAAAGAAAATCACATTCCTCATCTTTTGAAAACCATCATGTCCAATGATATCTTGAAATTTCAACAATTCAAAATTTATTAATTTAACTCAAGGGGCGGTAAATATAACTTAAGTAATCCATAGGTTAGTATTTGCAAGTTGGCATAACTAGCACTACCAAAACTCCACTTTACTAGTGACTGACTAACCGAAAGGGAAGTGGTACTTCCTCAGCGTGTGTTTTCAGTTTTTCACCCTGGACACTCAGGCCAACTTAATCAATTTCATCTACACCTTTTATCTGGACTTACCAACGCATTTATCCCAAAGCAATTCCATAAAAAAAAAGTTTATTCACAAATCTTCTTTTCTCAATGCAAAAGTTTCTAAACTCAATTCAAAATTTATAACAACCAATTGAATGGATATGTAATGCAACAATTATCAATACCACATAGCGTTTCTCCATTTTCAATTATCTCATACAATAATTCCATAGTAATCAAAATTCTCATTTCTCTTGTCAATGCCATTTCACAAAATAGTCACATGTTCATTTAAATCTATCAATGTGTAGCAACATTCTCACACTTCCACGCATTCCCAACAATTTAGTCATCACAAGACTATACCAACATTTTGAACAATAACTTCCAAAATAAAAAATTCTCACATTCCATGAAATTCGGCATTTATATATAAAAATAAGAGATTTTCCAACCATGCTTTCATTTTGGCACAAAAAGAAAATAATAGTAACAATGTCATCCATGGGTTCTCAACATCTTTTAAAACCCCTAAATTTCTAAGTTTTCTCACCACAACTATACAACATCCAAATTATTTGAAAGAATCTTTCAAAAAAAAAAAAAAAAACAACTTCCTCAATCAATGTAGTTCCAAAACCCTCAAGAGATTATTTCATAAGAAATAAGGTTAAACCCACTTTCAAAATCACCTATATTTTTGAACCGACAATCAAGTTTCAACACAATAAAAGAGGGGTTTCGAAAATCAACTAAATCTTGCAAATATATATATATATATAACTCTACAAAAATCTCTACGTCAAGTTTTGACGAAGAAATGAGATGAAACTCCCAAATTTCATGATGTTGAAATCCGATCTTCACCGCACACAACGAAGCCTTCGAGAAGTTATTCAACTTTGATGAAGGAACTTGGGTCAAAATGCTAATAGATTTGGAGAAATCAAGAATCTTGTGAGGTTATTGGTATGAAATGTAGAGAGAATGGAGAGAAAAATGTTTTTAGAGAGAGAGATATAATCTAAAAGTGATATACACTCAGCCTAAGAAGAGAGAAAAGACAATTTTCGGACATAGCAGCATCCCGCACGTGTGGCACGCATTCCCGCACGTGCAACACTCACTCCCGCGTGTGCGGCACTCTCACCCTGCACCTCCAACCGCACCTGCATTTATTGTAGTACTGCACTCGACCATCCCATGTTTTCCGCACTTGAGGCCTCACCTCTCGCAAGTGCGGCCCCTCTCCCACACGTGCGGCCCAAGCCCCCGCACGTGCGGCTTTGCCCTCTAGCCAGGAAAATTTTAGCTCAACTCAAGACACTCCGACCCAACCTCGCACCTTCCAAAACAAGTGAATACTCGGGATTGAAATAAATAAGAACAATAGACTTTTGGGAGGAAGTTTTCAACACAACGAACCCCATAGTTAACAAAACCTCGTATTACAACTCGACACTCAAACCAAGGCAAACCCAACGTAAATCAAGGAGGAACAAGATGGATTATGTACCCGGTCGTCACATGTTCAATCATTTTAATTTTTTTAGGACCCTAACAGTTAAAAATGCAGTTCAGTTGGCTTGCCCCCTTATCTGGGGAGAGAATTTCTCCAATGGGAGAAATTTTCATTTTTTAATGTGAGAAAGTACCATCCTTAAATATTTGTTGTTGCTTTAGTTCTTGCCTTTGTTCATTTATTTGCCAAATTGAAAAGGAAATTGTTATTTAAATCATAAATCACTACAACAAAAATAGTCTTTAGAGACGAAAACTAATGACGAAAATAAATTTTGTCACGAAATACGTATCTTTTAATGACGAAAATAATATTTCGTCTCCAAATGTACCATTTTTAGAGACAAAAATAAAATTTCGTCACTAATCTAAATCATAAAAAAAAAAATTAGGTGACGAATTTATTTTTCGTCATTATTTATATTTTTTTTGTCACCGAAGATTTTCCAGCTAATTTTTTCGAAGGGTACCAAAATTTTGAGATTTTTGGTGACGAAAAAATTGGTCACCAATTATAAAATTATTAATGACAAATATATTCTTGTCACCAATAATTTTTAATATTTTAATATCGTTTAGTGACAAAATTATTTTTGTGGCCAATATTTTTATCTTTGGTGAAGAAATAATTTTGTCACCAATAAATAATTTAGTTGCTAAATATTTTAGGGGAAAATAAAAATGTATTGGCGCCTATAGAAACAGATAGACAGCAATCGATTCTTCTTCTTCTCAAACACACACAATAATTTCTCCGTCAAACCTGATTTCATACATACACACCTTACACTCATTCATACACACAGTTTCCTCACCGTCGCTGCTACCATTTCATTGATTCACACACATTGCCGCTGTGTCGATCGGCTCACCGCCGACAGCCTTTTCTCACCGTCACCGTTGGTTTCTCCTTCCCTTGCTGCCGATTATTAGCCCCTCATTTCCTCACTGCCGCTGCCGTGCCAATCGGCTCACCACCACCGCTGTTAGTCTCTCTCTCTCTCTCTTGATGCTCTTTCTCTGATGAATACAAAACAAAAGAATTGGGTGTGGAAAACATGAAATCACGTGGAAATTTCAATAAACATTCTAAATATTAGTAAGTGATTCTACACAAAAAAAGTTGAGACCCAAGACAATCATGAAATGCAACCTGGTTTGCAGAGTAAGGCAGAATTAATTGGTATGTTATCTCTCTTTAGAGTGGCTCCTTATGTTATGCCTTTCTGATTATATCATTTTTCAAGGGCTTGAAGTATAATACTAAATTTATCAACGGTGTGATTGTGTTAGTATGCCAAAAAATGCTTTGCATTAACTCCTTTTATTTATCTATTTATTATGTTGTAATTATATCTTTGGAACAACATTCCTGGTTCATCTGGCAACTGATAAATTGACAAGTATGTGCCCGACACATTAACTTCCCCCCACTCCACTGCTTCATAGTGGTGTATCTTGGTTATCACACATGAACCAATATGAAGTTCAGAGTGAAATATGATCTATTGGCCACAGATGCTGATGCATTACTTGTAGTGTTTTTATCTTTATTGTTCTCATATGTTGACAATGTTTATTAATGCATTAATTCTAACTTTTACTCTCATATATTAATTATGTCTCTTTTTTCCTCATATATTAATTATTCCTATCATCCCAATGTCTCTATTAGAAAGCCAACCGTAGTTATTAGAAGGATATATCAGCTTTCCGAGAGGCTAGAGATTCCAATGCCAATGCATTAGTTGCTCAAGAGGATGGTCAGGAGAGTGTGATTTCTGGAGAAGGTAAAAAGTTCATAGTTTTAGTCTTAATTCATGTTTTGGCAACTTAGACACCACATAACCACACTTCATGCCAAAGTATTGAGTATTGTTATAGGTACTTATCTTTGAAATTTTCCTTTTTAAAGATGCCTTTTACCAAACGAGGTCCAGCTTGGAATCTAGATGTTGGAGTTATCTTGCGGTAGCTTGTATGATTATGAATCTCTTTTAGGTAGGCATAGTGATTTTCTTGTTAAACTAATTGAGCTGCACTTTGAAAAGCTCAAGATCAGCTATCCAAAAAGCTTGTTACAGCTTCTTTTCCAGCAAATGAGCTTGTGACCTCAACTAATTTTCTGAGTTAGATTATCACTCATCCAGGCTTGACCAATACCAGGATTAACATGACTAGGCTCATGGACAGTTGAGGTAGGCATCATGTAGTTATAATGGCTCAATCCGTAAGAAATTACCTTTCAAAGAATTCTCTGGGGAGGTAACATTAAGGAACAAAGTTGAATAGAGTTGGATTTTGGAATATGTTATAATCATTAACTTGCATTATCAAGCCTAGGACTGTATGGTTCTTAGGTAGAGATGGATTTCAGATGAAGCTACAAATTAACAGGCTCAATTGTGGCTAAATTTCTTAAAAAACAAAGCTGGATGGGGCTGGTTAAATGGGAGTATTCTTGAGCTCTAAGCAAATGCAGTCAACCTGTGCTTGATTCTTACAACTCTGATCTTGCATCTGTTATTTAAAGCTATATAAGGCACTTTAAAATGGTTTTTCATTCCTTGGGTAGGTGGCCCTTCTAGAATTTGGATTTAATGAACTGTGATTTTAAATAGAGAGTTTTGCAAGTACTGTCTTGATATGGCTGGATTATAGATGTGCTTGTTTGGTAAAATCTTATTCATGATTGTAATTTAATGTTTTTCTTTCCCATTCAAATATTGGTATAAATTTGTTTGACTTTGATTTTGCTCCTGATCAGGTTTATTGAGTGGGCTAAATGAAAGTCCTTAACCAAAATCCTAACGAAGAAAGTATTGAATGTTTAACAAGCAAATTGTGCATTTTATTGGTTTTAGTATAGTATTGTTTAACACTAAATGATGTTGCTTTGCATGATGGTAGAGTGGGAGTATGACAGCTCTTCATGCTATTACTGTAATCAAAATAATTGAGACAGTAAAGAATCTATGACAGTAAAGAATCTATGACCAAAATTATATAATGTGTAGTTTCATCTTTATGTGAATTTATAATGGAGTCAGTAAACATCAAACTTAGTATACTGAAGGATTTATAATGTGTAGTTTCATCTTTATGTGAATTTTATGTTCCAAAATTATTAGTGTAGTTAAGGTGTTCTCTTCAACATTTAAACGTGTTTCTGTTTTTAGATTCTTTTAAGTTCCCTTGGATTGAGGATTTTGTTGAAAACAAGAGATCACTAAACTTCTGAATGTGATGTTTATGCATGAAGTTAAGGTGTAGAAAAAGTATTGCGATTTGAAAACCAAGTAGAAAAATATACTTTTCCAACACTTAGGCTTGAAAATAGGCCACCGGGGGGCCAAAATCGTAAAACAGCCAAGAGAAGGCTTGGGGAACACCTCAAACACTTCGAGAGGGACCAATGTAAGTTGTGGAAACATACGGAACTAGCACTGGACTCCTGGTTTGCAAACTAAGTAGAAAAATGCACTTTTCCAACACTTAAGCTTGAAAATATGCCATCGGGCTCCAAAATCGTGAAACAACCATGAGAAGGCCCGGGGAACACCTCGATAGGGACTAATGTAAGTTGTGGAAACTTATGGAACTAGCACGGGACTCCTTATTTGAAAATTAAGTAGAAAAATACACTTTTCCAACACTTAGGCTTGAAAATAGGCCATCAGGGCCAAAATCGTGTAACAGCCACGAGATGGCCGAGTGAACACCTTGAACACCTCGGGAGGGACCAATCTTTGAGATACTCATGCTTCAATATGGCTTTCCAAGTCTGCCATTTTTGTTGGTAATGCTGATTCAGCTCTTGGGATACGTCAATGAGATAGTAATCGCTGGTGTCAAACACTATTTCTTTGCGAAGATTGTTGAAGAGGGTAGCTACATCCTCTTCGCTTCCCAATTGGTGAACTATAATCCGTTTCTCATACAAGTGCTCCACATCTTTGGGGGAGTTTATTAATTCATCCATGAAACTTATGTCGGAGGTGATATAGCTATCACAATGCGGATAACACTGCTCGAAAGCCATTAGATTGAGAAACATTGATTTGGTTAAGTCATGGATCAAAAGGGGTGGAATCAAGAGCTTACCTTCTTTGAACTCAATATCTGTGAATTTTGTGGAATCCTTTGTTTCAAATATAATGCCTGTACCCCTTAGCCTTGTAACAGAGTTGCATTGCTATTTTAGGAGACTTGGGTGTTGTCTCCTCATTTTCTTCCTGGATTGCTGCATCATGTTCCTCGCCCTCTTCTTTGTTCTCTTGAACAACAGTCCTTTCTGTATGATCCTGAACTGGAAAAGAGTTGGTGGTGATGGTGGTTGGGGGGGGATTGGAGACTCCCTCTCTCGCCTTCTTCGTCTTGAACAGTCCTTGCTGCATCATGACCATGATTGGTTTTTTGCCAACAAGGGAAGGAAAAGGAATTGGGACCGGGGAAGTGACAGAGTGAGGGACCTGGACAACAACTGCGAATCCGCTTATTTGTTTCAGAGCTTTGTTCGACAGCTTTTCGGGATGGTTCGAGGGACATGCGAACAATGTCTAGGATGTGAAGAGGTGTTTCATTGGGTTTTGAATGATTGGACAGATTTTTGGAAATCCCAAGAAAGAGTGGATCGAAAAATTTAAGGACTAGTTCAACAATTGACTCATGATTTGCCCTTTCGTCCCAAACGATGGTAAAGAATTTGTGGAGTACCGAAAATGGTAACTGATTCTCAAGCATTAGCAAGTCCTGTTGTATGAAAGGTATGAAACCCCGCAAGTTAAACACAACCAATGGGTCGAAAGCATACCCGCAACTCTCTTACCCATTGGCAGAGCCTCGCAGCAATGCAAGTGTGAAACAAGCATTGAGCAACATCATTTCCACGAATTGTGACTTAGTGAGACCTTCTATGGGCTTGTCATAGCACTTCTTCGTATCATTAACTAGGGGAAGCATCGAACTCCAAAGGTCGTCAACCATCAGCAGCGACTGTCTCTGTTCGAGGACATGTTTAAGAAGCTGCCACTTATGAGTTTCGATTTCCTTGAGATGCTCGTGCTTATGGTGATAAGGGCCGATTGAAACAATGCGGGGCTTAAATGCAGCGGGTTCTAGGTCTCGGAGTCTACTAGGAACCTCAAAGATTTCGGAATGGCCTCCTTGGCATGGTTTGGTGTCTTCAAGTTGCGTCTTGAAGGCCTCAATTAGTAATTGCATCATTAATCCTGTAACTGTATCGACCTGTTGATTCATTGCTTTTTTCTTTTTCTGGCTTTTTTCTTTCGTCTTTTTACGTGACGTTGGCATTGCCATCTGCGCTTGTTTTTCTTCTTTTTCTTCTTTGTGTGTACTGAATCCCGCACTGGATGAAGTGGATCGAAGCTTTGTGGCTGAATTGTACTATCCAGGAATCAAGGGCATACAAAACAGAGATACTGTGAGAGCTGCCCGGCCAGAAAACCCTTCTAGTGTAGGAATAAGTAATCGGAGAAGATGGAAGTCTAGGTGTAGAGAGAAGAAGAGAAAGTATGTTCTATGTATGATAAGATGAGATTCAATACCTTCAATGTGAAGTGAGAATTACTTATACAGAAGAATTAGCTTGTTCAAGTTTATAGAATTTGGGTGCCTCAAGGTTCATTTTATCATTGCTTAAGGTGGAAGAATTCAAGTGGTTAACCATGAGTCATGTGCTCACTGTAACTGATTCGCTCGCTAAAATACATTTTACTAGTTTATTTATTTTCATTATTTTCTAATTTTACATATTTTTGTATATATTTTTTTTAATATATTTTGTGTTTGTACATTAAATAATACATTTTAGGTATTTTATATATTATATTATATATATTATAAAATAAATAAAATAAAATAATAAAAAAATATATATGAGAGGATCGACTTTGCCGATACCCTTTCCCACTCCTATTATATATATATATATATAATATTATATTATATTAATTTATTTGTTTTATTTTGTAGGTGAAGTTGCCTATAAAAGGCAGAGTCCGGATCCTCGATCGCACTTCCTTACGGCGTGTCTCTGTCGCCACCCAAAACGACGTTGTTTTAGAGGTTTTTTTTTTTTTTTTCCTTCTCATTTTTGAACCCTCGCCACAGAGAGGTAGATCTGGAAGTGCGACCACAAGGCAACATTGCAATTTCGTCTCTTTCAACTGTGTACTAATCAAAACAGCTTCTCAAACCCAAACACTCACAACCCTCACTATCAACCATCGTCACATCCCTTTCTGATACCGAAATTTTGCGGTGCTCTGTTTTTGTGGTGGTTTTTGGAATGTGAAACTTCAGTTGAGAAGGGCATGATTTCGATTGTCTTTTGGATATTTGATAACAAGAAACAATTTGCCTCTACCTATTTGTTCATGGCAGATCAAAGTATCTGTATTAATGGACAACAAAAGCAAATCCCTCATCCTAAGATATACATACGGATCTCATTGAGATCAAGAGGAGAAATTTAATCTTAGCAACAGGATGAGAGAGATGGGTTTTACTGAGGAAAGGGTTGGAGAAAAGGTGTTGCTACGGGAAAAGATAAGGAGAGATATTAGAAGATGTGGGGGTTCCATAGTTCAGATGAGGAGGAAGAGAAGGTAAACTAGAGAAATAGGGCAAAGAGAGAACAAAGTAATTTTCTAGGTGGTCAATAAATTAGCTAACGTGGCACATTCCTTCCCCGCATCTCTCTCTCTCTCTCTCTCTCTCTCTGGTCACAAAGTTGCATCCATGGAAAGCACAAAGCTTTATGTGACAGAAGAAAAAAAAAAAAAAAAAACCTCCAAAACGACGTCGTTTTGGATGGCGACAGGGACACTGTGACAACCCTCACCTTTGATTAGCATTAAACTGTGATTAAATATGATAAGAAATTGATTAAGTTGAAATTCTGAACTGAATGCATTGTATGTTGCTTTAATTACATTTCTATCTGTTTGTCATTTAATGATCTGTTCGTGTTTTTATTTTGAACTGCAAATTGAAAGCCTTATTGGCAGTCGAATTAGAAATTGATTAGTGTTTTATGCTAATTAGGATTTATAGGATTTTATGGTAGGTTTAATTAAAATTTGATTTGGAGCGATTAAATTAGATTAAAATAATGTTAAACTATTGAACCAAAGTTAATTACATGTTATGCCATTTAGTGGGCCACTTACATTAGCATCTTGAGGCTTAGTTCATACACATATCATTTTTTCACCCATCTTTTGGAGACCATAACCGAGAGAGAGAGGGAGAGTAGGAGAATTGAATTCAACAAGACATTTGGGCTTGGAAAATTGGATGAATTGAAGAAGATTTGCAAAATTGAGCTTCCACATCTAGAATTCAAGACATAAGGTAGAGAATTCAACCTCCTAATTGTGAATTTAAGTTGTTTCTTGCATGGTTCATGGAAATTTGGTGATTAGAGTCAATGATTGACTTAAAGAGTTGATTTGAGTAGCTAATTCATGCATGCATGTACATATTCTTGCATTTTGAGGTTGTGCTCCATGAATTTCCACATGCATGTCCACATTTTGGTTGTGGTCCATGAATTCACTTTGGTTTTGAGCTTAACCTTGTATTTGATCAAATGTTAGAGCACTAGAGTTCATAAGAACTCATGCATGTCATGTTCTTGTAAAATTCATGAAAGCTTCCTTGAAATTGTGTTCAATTGATTTACCTTTGGGCTTGATTTTACAAAATTGATCTTCAAAACATGTTATAGTATGAGTTTTCAAGTGTTTTTCCAGAAAATGGGCCCAAAAGATTGAGTTTTGAAATGTTGAATGCTTGGTTTGAGCTTGGGAGGCAAATCTGGAAATTCCAGATTTTGGCTTCTACGCTCAAGCGAAGGATTCCACACTCGAGCGACTATCTTTTTGTTCAGAGCTCCGCTTGAGTGAAGGAATGCTGGCTCGAGCGTAAATTGCAAGCTCTCAGGTTTTTGGTGCACGCAGACGCACGCTCGAGTGACGGGACCTACGCTCGAGCGAAGAGTTGTGTCTCACGCTCGAGCGAGTATTGAGCGGGTATCGAGCGGGGATTTTCAATATCCAGCACTTTTTGCATTGTTACAGACCGCTCGAGCGAGGAAGTCTACGCTCGAGCGACCCCTCTGTTTTGGAAAGCTCGCTCGAGTGTAGAAAGCCACGCTCGAGCGAGACCCCTGTTTTCAGCAAATTTTGAAAAATGTTTTAAAGTGTAATTTTTGCATCCTCATCCTCATCCTATCCTAGGCATTCCTAGGCCATGTTAAAGGCATCTTAATAAGGATAATGTTATAGAACCACACCGAGTCAAGATAGGGGCTAAGTTATTGATTCCAGCGTATGTGACTTAGTGTGTGTTCGTTCTGTAATTGTGTAGGGTTGGCATCCAAGGACGTTCATTAGCCTATCTATCGCCCAGTACTCTGTGAGTAACAATGTTGTAAAGATATGTTCAATTGCAATTATTTTCTGAATGATCAACTGTACCATTTTCTGAAATGACATCGATTTACTAAATGAATGTTTGTCCTGTTTTCTGAACTGTATTGTGGCATCCATAGCAACCTCATTCTTGTCTTTATCTTTATTCTTTATTCTGAAGATCTCTGTCAGTTTCTATTCTTGGAACTTCTGTTACTGTATTGATGGCCATCAACTGACTGTTCGGTCTGCTAAGACCTACTGTACTGTTTTGCTATTGGATGTACCACATATGACTATTATGGTTTTTGAATAACTGTTATGGCATGAAATATGAGCCACTGATTGAATAACTGATGTACTGATACAATTGACTGTTTAAGCACTGAAAGGACATTCATTCTTAACCTCTTTACACAGTTGTTATTCACTGGGCTTTAGCTCACTGTTTACATATATATATAGTTGTCTAGGCACCAGACCGGAGCTAGGAGCGTCGAGTTGAGCTATTGTTTTGTCCAGCCAACCACTGTGCCTCACTTCGAAGTTCCAAGTCCGTGCAAGCCATGGCTGTTTTGGGGTGTTCAGATTCACCATTTTGCTTCTGTTTTGGAGTAGATGAATAAGACTTGTATTGTACAGTTATGTTGAAGGGACTTGGTCCCTAGCCTGAATGTCATGTATATGTATATGTTTTGTTTATAAAGGTGGCTTGTGCATAAATGTCTTTTGCATTCAGACTGTCATAGCTCATTGGACATCTCTTTTATTACTGTTTTGGCTTCCACCAGCCCCTTACTCTGTATTATTGTCATTACTGATAAGCAGGCCTTTGGTAATCACGGATTACTGGTCGGTTACAATGCTAAACCCATATGGACGGGTTTGGGTCGTGACAGACACGCCACAGGGAAGTGCGACCAAGGATCCGGACTCATAAAAGGCAACACTAGAGTTCAACGAGAGAAAAAAGAAGGCTTCGGCGAAGGGGAAAAGTGGGGAGTAGTTTAAATATATTAGAGTGTGTGTTTATAATTATGTGGAATTAATATTTTTTTTTCTTATGGTAGAGATGAAATTTTGATCAAGTAATTGGGATTTATTGTATTTAGTATTTTTAGTTTTGATTTGATTTAGATAAATTATATGACTTTTAAGATTATTTGTGTAATAAATGTTTTATTCAAATTATGTTATACAATTGTTTTCATTGCTTGTGTATTAAAATTGTTAGATGAGTGATGCCTAATAAGACTAGTCGTGCATCAACCATAGTTTAGTTTAATTTAATAGTGATGATTCGTGCTAAGCGAAGATGATACATGCCTTTCTGGTTTTAATATACAAATCCTCTTGATGATCTATTTCTGATCAACTTACATCGTTTTATCCAAATTAATGATTTTTTGAAAACTAATACAATAATCCCTAATTATAAGGTTAGTGGCAGATTCAAAACCCTGAGATATTTCTTATTTTATTTTATGTTTTATTATCATAATTAGTTTTAATTTTAATATTTTGAAAATCTATTTTTTTAACTGCTTTAATTATTATTTTTTGTATCAACACAACTCGATTAATCCCTGAGAATCGACACCTGGTCTTAACTGTTATACTTCGAAGTTGTAGTTATTACTTGGTTATAAATAGAATACTTTGGTGTGTAAACAACAAAATCAGTAGCTATGCATATAACGTATCACATTCTCTTTATCAATTGATTATGTGATTCTAGGAAGGAGGACCAGTTGAGGTGGCATTCTGCACATGTATGCATTCACAACTTCCACTCCTACTCAAAGGTTACTTAAATCGGGTCCAATCATGCCTTAGCTTGGCTTTTCATGAGGTTGTTCATAGAGATGGGCCAGCCTATTTGGATGACCTTATGTGGGTTCGGTCCACTTCAATTTTGTTGATAGGTTTGCTGCATCAATTCAGCCTGACTTAGTATTGTGCTTGGGCTGGCCTTATCTCAATATGCTTGGCCTAAGTGCTTGAGGACTTGGGAAGATGATTCATGTGGAGATGGGCCTAATTGTTTGGACCAGCTCAAGGCTTGGATCCGCTCCATTTATATTTTGCTTCTTCATTCTTCTTCTTCTCTTTTTAATATTTGTTTCTTTAATAATATCCTCAGAAAGAGTGGGTCTTGGCGACGGTAAAATTATACCCTAAGTTCGAACATATATTGTATTTAGATCATAAATTTAAAAATAAAGATAAAAAATGATACCTCTCCATTTATCTGGGCATAAAACATTTACAGAACATGTTTTCTATATTTTCTACCGTTTGGTATAATGGAAAATAAAAGGCAATAGAAAATATTTTCCATGGATAATGAAAAACAAACTTATTTGGAAGTAAAATGTTTTCCTCATTTAAAATGCAGAAAACGTTTTTCGAACCAAAATTTTTATTAGTGCCACTACATTGCCGCAATTACCAGTAGCCCTACCACCACCACGGCCACAACCACCATTACCACTGTAGCCGCCGCCACCACTCCACCGCCTTACAACCACCACCACCACTACCATCTTTACCTCATTACTACCACCACCATTTCCACCACACCACTACTGCCATTGTCACCCCGTCGCACCACTACTGCCGCCACTATCCCCAACACCTCTACTTTCACCTCTACCCTATCACCGCCACTACCACCACCACTAATGTTCAAAAAAATTCTATAGAAAATATTTTCCAACAAACTTTTTTCAAAAAAATATTTTTTATAGAAACAAACGGAGTGTTAATCCAAATTTTTATCAAAATTTATAATCCAAACATAACTTATAAATCAAGAGTGATGCTATACATTTTTCTCCCTCTATCTAAGACATAAAGCTATAGGGTCCATATCAATAAATGCATATGGGATCCACTCACGAGTTTCTAGAAGTGAGAAAAAAGGCAATCCCGTTTGGTAGCTCAAAATTAATTGCCCCGAATGGCTCGAAAAGGCAAAACGACGTCGTTTTACCTTTTCTTTTTTTTTTTTTCTTTTTTTTTTTGTGTCTTCATCTTCCTTCCGCATCTTCTTTTCTGTCTCAAATAGTTCTGAAACCCAAAACTTCCTTCATCGTTTTGCCTTTTCTTTTTTTTTTTTTTTCTTTTGCGTCTCCATCTTCCTTCCGCATCTTCTTTTCTGTCTCAAACAGTTCTGAAACCCAAAACTTCCTTCATCTTCTTCTTCCTCTACTTTCTTTCTCTAAAACCTACCAAACCCATCATAACCCATCACAAAATTGAAGCAATCTACTAATCAAACCCAAAAATTAAACTCAAAAATCAAAACCAAAAATCAAACCCACTACCAATCATCAACAACACATCATCATTATCATTACCCGGTACAGATTTTATTTTGACCCTTTTGTACATTTTGAACATATGTGTTCATCTTTGCTCTTAATTTTTTTCTTTTCTAATGTCTTGTTTTGCTAATTGAATGGAGAGGAAAGGAGAGAGAAAAAAACCTAGATTTACAGAAAGTGCTTGATTGGGATGGTGTGAGGGAATTGTTATAACAAGAAAGAGATTGGGATGGTGTGAGAGAAAGAGAGAGAGATACACAAGTGCTGGCTATAGAGAGAGAGAGAGAGGAGGTTGGAGTGCTTGAATGGAGAGGAGAGGAGATAGAGCACTTTTCGAGCCATTCGAGCCTTCATAAATCGAGTTACCAGACATTTTCCAAAAAAAGGTATGAAAGAAATGATGATGGATAGAGCCACAATTTCTACCATTTTGCCATTTCCACCAACACTACTCTGTTGCTCTACCGTCTTCCTCCGTAGTCGAGACTCATCTTTGTTTTTGTTCCTCTTTTTATTTCTTTGTTTTATTTATTCATTTTTTTTTCTCATTCATCTTTCTATCTATATATATCTTCTCTCTTTCTCTCTATTAAAACATATAACTTTACAGTCTGAATACAAAATTTCTCTATCTCATTTCACTAAAAGAAAATTCTGTGGAAAGCTTGCACAATGTAAAACACAGTGAACTTAACTCAAGAGAAGTGGAATTTTATTGTATGAAGTTTGTGTAACTAAATTTCACTGAAATACACAATGAAATTCCTTAATGAACAGTTAAATTTGATTTTTTGGAGCTAGTAAAATTTCACTTTGTTTAAAGTTAGAAAAGATTCATGATTAAAATTAGAGAATATTTTGAGAAATTTCACTTAGACGGTAGATAACCAACTTAGTAAAATTTTGACAATTTTGTTTTCGAAATTTCATTATATACATATTGTTTAATAGATTTCATCAAAAATTTTGAAAAACATAAATTTTACAAAAAATGAAGATTTAGATTTAAATTTTTTTTTCTTTCCAATTTTCAAGTTTTGAAAGCCATTTCACTTTCGAAAACAACATGACTGTTGTATTTGTTACGCTCTTTTAAGTGTTGAGATTTAATAAGAATATTTTTGTCCAAACAAAAAGCGACGTACTCTTGAAGAATTTATATCAGTAAGTAATATATCCTTACACTAGTAAAGATTTATAATGGAGGAATTAAAAGTAAAATAGCGGTTGAGTTGATTTAGATCTTAGAATCAAATTGAAAATTATAAAATTCTATTTTCAATACAAATTATAATGTATGTTAAATAAATTTAAAATTATTAAAAAAAAATGATAAATTTGATATAATGTATTTGTATGTGAACATAAGTTAGATGAGACGTTTGGTGAAGGAGTTTATAATCCAAATTTCAAATAGGAAAATTTTTTAGACCATGAAAAATTCTCATAATTTGACTCATAATGATGTGATATGCTATGTGTCAACTGTTAATTTGTTATAGACTCGATGTTATAAGGCCTAACTCCTTTGCTACATCATTGTAAGTGCATTTACGGGTCAAAAATTGAGATTTCTAGCATTTCTTATATAGATATACTAGCAATCTATCCCTGCTATACACGGGATAAAAACATATATTTAAAATTATAAAAGAAAAAAAATGTGTTATTTCAATTTATATTGCATTTGTATACGGAATATTATATTTCGTACAAATTATTTTCATTTTAACATTTCAATGATTTCATAGACCAAAATATATATAGTGTATTAAGTGCAAAATAAAATGCAAGGATCAGGTTGTCAAAAGATAATTAAATGAAAGAAGAATAAAGAAGAAGATGCTAAGTTGAAATAAGGCTATATGATTATCATTTCATGTTCATTTTGTTGGAAAAAATGGTTCTATGTTGAGTTTAATGTGAAATTAAAATGGGTCTCAACTGTAGGTTAAGGTGGACCCAAGTGGTTTTGGATACTTTGCAATAAGTTCTTTACACCACAAAAAGAATGACTAAAAACTATTAATAATTGAATCATAAATTATCTCATAAAATTAGCTTCATGAATGAGATATACGGAATGATATGTAACCACATATCCCACATTGATTATAGAGGAATGTATTAATGGGTATTTAAATCCCAAGGTTTTAATAAGGGTATCAGTCCTTTGGGGCATCCAAATTTTCCAAAAGAAGGGAGCTATGGATGTTTTAAGAATGGGCTTGAGTCAGAATTATAGTCTAAGTTGGTTATGCAGAAAGTGTAGTGCGCTGCCTGCCTGGACCGGGCTGGGCTAGGTCTAAGTCCGTAGATCTTGACTTGGGCTTGAGGCTTGTTGGACAGAATAAAGTTTGGGTTGGGCCATGTTGGTGGCCCATCATACAAATATACACAGTGTATATAAGTTGTAACCTCTGCACTTCATTAGTTTTGCAGGATTTATTTGATGGTTAGTTTTGCAGTCTTTATTCCTGCATTTGTTGCTAGCTTTCACGAGTGAAAGGCATCTCCTCTCTCCCCCTTGTATAGAAATAGAGACCACCCTCCTTTGATTTCTTACTCAGAATTTTTGCTCTTAAGTTATATAGTCAGTTTGCATATATTATGTTCTTCTTGTATGAGAGAGTGCTCCAATTGTCAGTTTGCTGAAGTTGTACAGAATATGCTTCTACCTTAACTGGTTTTAACTATCGTATCTTAGTAGACAAATGCCAACGTACCTCTAGTACTCACTGTGAGGCGGTGAATTTATTTTAAAAAAACTATGGCTACATGGGTTTCGATTTACTTCCTGTTTCTTATTTTAGTTTACTACTTTATTCCACAATATATTTGTTTTATATTTCTATTCATCAACTTATAATATCTAGTTTAAATTAGTTTATGAATTCTTGTTCTATAATAAGAATTTATTCATTTCTAAATCTATCTAGTTTTATTTAAAATATACATTTTGTACAACACATTTTACTTGCTTAAGAAACCACTTAAGTTTGGCTATAGTTTTGAATTTAATTTCAATATGTGACTTGAATCAATAGCACGTCAGTCAATTCCAAAGCTCCTATTTGTCCCTACATTGGTTAATCTTTAAGATCACATTTGTTTGAACGGACTGTATACGGAATTAGATGTAATAAACTGTTACTCTTGGGATAAATAAACTATTTAGTTAGAAATAATGTGTATAATATATTTATTTTTTTATGAGATTAGATATTTAAAAATGAATATTTTAGTGAATCTCATGTTTTATTTGAAAATTATGAAAAATTATAACTTCTTAAAAGATCATTTTTTTTAAAAATTGTTTACAATGACAATGTTAAATTTAAAGTATATTTTATTTTATTTTACTAAGACTACTTTTAATTTTTTTTTAAAATACGAGTACATTTTCATTTATAATTTTGCTAATAAAAGTATATTTTATTTTATTTCACTACACTACTAGAAAATTGGCTTTTTGCGACTATTTTTTTGCGACTGCTTGTTTAGCCGTTGCAAAAAAGAGAGAGAGAAAAAAAGGCTCCAATTTATATTTAACATTTATTTATCGTATTTTCTTTTATTTTTTTGCTCCATTTCCTTGGTTTTGCCCTAGCTTGGCTCGCTCAACCGCTCTCACTTTCGCTCGCAGGTATGAATCTCTCTATCCCTCTTGATCTCAATCGATTGATCTCTCTATCTTGATCTCTCATTCTCTCTCGATCTCTCAATCTCTCTCTCACACACTATCTCGCTCTCTTTGTATCTGCGTACACATTATCTAATCTCTCTCTGCAATTTGCGCGATTCGTCGCAGAGAAACCCTAATTCTGCCATGGAAAAGTTCTTTCGGAGCACTCAAATGCGGCAGAGTAAGCTCACCTCTCATGCGTTTCATCTACCTCAAAATTCACCTACATTACGCGCGCGCGTGCACACACAAAGACTATTGTTGAGCTTCATTGTGTACATAGCGTCCTATCAAAGTATAATTGCATGAATGCTTATATGCATATGTATATGTATTCAGCATCGCAATGCAGGTCTGTCATCGGTTCTATTTTTGCTTCTTTTTTTTTTTAACATCTGTTTTGGTTCTTTGATCCATAAATTGCTCGATTTGTTCTAATTTTTTGTTCTTTTTACAATGTTTTTCGTGTTTATTGGTTGATTAGTTGGTTTGAAAAAATCATTGTAAAACTTTCTAGCTATTGCTAGTGGTGATGCCTCTGAGGCCTTTGTACAAGCATTACAAGAGAAGGTTTTTTTGTTGATATTCTCATCTCATTAGAAGCAATATTCTCATCTCATTAGGCTAAATTTCATTTATTGACTACATCTCACTTACCATCTGTGTTCTGCAGCTTGCCAAGGAGCTAAGGTTGTTTTCCATATGGTCGCCTTGATTCATCCATTAACAACTACGAACTCCATCATTCCGTTAATGTCAAAGGTAAAATGTAGCTCAAGGACAGACGTGAGTTAAATCTTTTATGTACATTAGAAATTCTCTCTCCTTTGTTCCGTGCTATTGCATGTATATACTTGGAAGTTTTATTCTGATCATGACCTGCAGGAACAAAGAATGTAATTGATGCTTGTGTTGACCTCAAAGTTAAGCGACTTATATATACCAGCTCTCCTAGTGTGGTCTTTGATGGAGTTCATGGAATAATTAATGTGGATGAGTCGTTGCTATATCCAGCTAAGGTATTGCCTATACCAGATGACTTTCATCAAAATTCTATGTTTCAAATCAAGAATCAAGATCAATTGTGATTACCAGCTGCAGAAAAACTTACATTATATTATATTTTCCTCATCCTTTCTTGCTTTTCTTTTTGTTTATTTATTTTTTAATTGCTCGAAATAGAACTATGAGTGCATTTGTACATTGTTATATGACTTTCTTCACAATTTGAGATTTAGTCAATTTCTAATTTTTCCAAAGAGCAAGCCGTACTTGCTTCTTTTTTATTTTATTTTATTTATTTATATAAAAAGACAAGAAAAAAAGATTTACTTGTTGGTCATCCGATTCTGCTCATATGAAGGTGCTAGTCAGCGGGCCCTTACCTTCTTGAAGCTATTTTTATTCCATTATGTTTCTTTCTCCATTTTCATTTTGTGTATTTTACCCATTACCAAGCACTCTTGCATGTATACATGTAAAACAGGGAGAAAAAAAAAATGCCTCTAGTCCACTGATGAAGTTGTTACTCATTTCTAGGTTTAAGTGGGAATTTGATCTATAATGAGTTGATTTCAATTTGATATGGTCTGGTTTTGCTAGTTGATATGTGTGGTGAACTTTGTTGTTGTTTTCATTTATACATTTGTTTTCTCTGTTAGTCATTAAAGTGCTAGTAGATTCATCCAATTGGAGTTGGTGAGAATTGTGGTTGTCCGAATGGGCCAAGCTTATTGCAATCATAATATCCTCTGACACATGGCTTAAAGGTTCCTCTGTGTCATATAAAGCGAATCAACGCAATTATTCTACAATGATTATAAGAAGTTCACTGCCATCTGGATGATTTGACTGTCCCCTTACATCTAGGTAATTTGTGATAAATGCATAATGACCAAATGTTAAAAGGTTGCCTGAATCAAATCATTCAACAATGTTCTGCTACTGAATTTGTTTTGGAAAGAGATTTTTGCCAAGTTCAAAGTGCCTTATTACCTAATTTAATAAGTATATTGAAGTAGGCTTTTATGGAGCAATATAATAGCAGGATTGTTAAGAATAAACTTTTAGGCATGATGGAAAACATGTACTGTACATCTATATAATAGAATCCTTGATTGTATATCTCAATAAGGCCTTATGGGGTAATTGTTGAATTGATTTCTGGTTAGCCACCAAATTAATCAATGCTAGTTTTCTTGTTACCTTCTGTTAGATTGGCTAATCAAACTAGTGTGATTAGTCAATTGGGATCGGTAACTGCTAGTCAGTGTATATCATGTCTATTGCTGGGATGCCATGTGTAATTTGTGCATGCTCTTGACTGGTGAGTATGCGGAGCATCATCCAAACACTACTAAAAAAATGACTATTTGCTACCATATAATTTGCAACCACCCGATTATCCGTCGCAAATAACCAATTTATTCGTTATTTCCTTCTATTTATTTTCCCATTTTCCTTCTATTTGTCCTACCCTTCACAAACACTGATTTTTCTCTCTCTTGTATGCATTCTCGCTCTGTCTCTCTCTCTTAGTTCGCACTAGTATGAATCTCTCAATCTCATTCTCTCTCTCTCTCTCTCTCTCTCTCTCCTTCATGTTCTTCTCAATCTTGTGCTCTCTCTGTTTCGAACTCAATCATTGAAGGTACGCGCTCTCTCTCTCTCAAGTTTCTTTCTCTGTTTCTTTTTGTTTTCGGGTTTCAATCTACACCTAGGGTTTTGATCGAGTTCAAGGTACTTTCTCTCGGAAATTCTTCTCTCTGTTTCTATCTTACTCCATTTTTTCTTAGTTTGCGATTTGAATCTACTCCTAGGGTTTGGATCGATGAATGACCCTTGCAATATTCAATTTGAATGTGTTTGAACTCTTGATATTTGATTGAATCACTTTGATTTAATTCAATTATTCTCTTATTTATATGTATTTCAAATACCTATGTGTATAGATTTTGGAGTGATTTGGTACTTATTATATGTGATTGAGTGAAAGTTTGTGATGATATACTGGATTAATTTCTAGAAAACTCAGGGGATGTGTTGGTTCTTTTTTGATAACTGGTTGCTTCAATCTCTCTATTAATTTGTTTGCTTGCTTTCGAAATTGAGGAAAAATGAAAAATGTGATTTTCAATATTGATATTTGGTTGCTTCAATCTCCTTCAGTTTGCTTCTCTCTATCTCTCTCGGTCTTTGAATCACCCTATAAATACTTATATAGCTTTCTCATATTCCATCTATAATTTTGGATCATTTATGATCTGTCTGTGCATCCTTAGGTTTGCAGGTTTTGAGTTCAAGTTATAAGTTTTGCGGTAAACATTCAATTGAAATGCAAGCTGAAACCCTAGCATCTTTTGCATACTCAGCAGGCCAAACTAGTGTTGTCGCCGTTTCTTTTGCAAGGTAAACTTTACTGCTAAAGTTTGATTTACTTCTCTCTGTATCCATTCATGTTAATAATAAAAATAATGAGACACATTTAGGTGAGCTTTTTAGAATGCCATCATTTCTATTGGGATCTTCTGTCCCCAACTCTTGTCCCTATCTTCTATATGAGATTTTACAAGAATGCCAGTTTAGTGGCTTTCCATACTAAAACTTCACGCAGCTCTATCTTTCATATCGTAAACCATTGTAAAGTTTAGGATTGTTTGACTTCTTATTCTGTATTTAGTTATTAATTGTTTGAGTTCTTATTCTATATTTATTTATTATTCTTTGGATCTTTGAATTTGTTTCCATGTAAATAGAATTAGAATTTATCATCCCATTGCCTTGTTTTTTCAATTTAAAATTCCAATCTACATATCAGGTTATTTTTCATTTCTGGTAATAAAAGAATACTAAAGGTGTGAGCTATAGAATTTCTCTATTTTGATAACCTTTTGTATCACTCGCCCATTATTGATGTATAGGAAATGAGATAATTTTGTAATAATCTAACCAATAGCTACATGAGCCACAACTAATTACTATTATTAATTTTTTATAATAATCTTTTGTTTAGAAATTGTCAGTGTATGTATGTCCTGTAGTGGGTAATTTTAATATATGTGTAAACAAGTCCGCGGGGGACCTCCCTACAGCTCGGACTCGAATGTTGTCACGGTTCTTAATCTGAACCAAAGAGTCCAAATCCGGCAAATCGTTTTGAGAAAACAGATTTTTAGAAAAGAAGTGCCAAACATGGACTGCTTTGCCAGATACAGAGTCGCCACCTAAATATTTTATTTTTGGGAAATTTAGGAAACCCTGACTCATTTGCCTAAGGCCACGTGTCCATCATCACCAAAGTTGCCTCGGCTCGAGAACTTGGGTACGATTAGGAAATGTCATTTCATGAGCACCCCCGCTTGTCCGATCAAAGATCGACCTCTACTAACCATGATATTTAGTTTTGAAAACATTGTGTGCTCTTATTCCGGTTATTAGCCTAGATTTACTATGTGATGCGCACATCATACAAATATAGACTGGGTCGCCTGAATTGGAACAAAACATTTCATGTTTGTTTATTTAAAAGATGGTTTGATGGTGCTACTCGCAAGTAGGCTAAGACGTGGATTTGCCACCCTCGGGTGGGCTTAGAAAACATGATTTTGCCACTATCTAGTGGGCTTAAAACACACATTTGATGAATTGTTCCAACTCAAATAACCCAACCTTTACCCACAGGCATTCAGGCAGTTATATCACATAAGCAAATAGCCTCATGGTAAGCATGCTATTCATGGCAGCACTCACACGCATGCAAGGATGCTAAAGCATAAAACTCACCGAGTACTCCAAGCCAAAACAGAAGCTAATTAGAAATCCATGCATGATCCTAATTATATAGAAATGCCTAATGCAACACATGCAAAAATGCAACTATAGCAGGCTCGGCTATTCTAAACATGGCATATGAGATGCAATAGCTATCATGTATTCAACTTGGAATTGAAATACAAATGCAGTTAGTATGATGCGCCGAGCCCGGTGCATGCAAAATAGATGAATGAATGCAACATGCTATCATACTGTATGCTAATTGAAACATGCCCTAATCTAACCATCATAAGCGGGTAAATAAAAGGGAAGAATGACGTGGGGTTGGAAGACATACATCACACACACGCACACTTATTACAATTATGCCCTCGCACAGAGGGTCCGAATAAATAATATACAGTCCCAAATAGTACAGTCCAAATAAATAATACAGTCCAAAATATGTACAAATTCCTAATTAATTAACAAAATTAACTAGGAAAACTTTAAATTGGCATGCAAGCCAGGGACTGCCTTGACTCTTCTCCAGATGATGAATGATGCATGTCCGGGTTGCCCTTGCGTGGAAATCCATGGCGATGTCCCAGTTAGCCTCTGTTTGCACTTATTCTTGGAATGTGTGCCAAGCTCCGGAAGGTTGCTGATTCTTGTTTTGCTGCAACAGAGAGCAGGAAAGGGGCATGGTAATGTATTTTCACAAATGTATGCATGCCTCGATCCTCGTGCCACCAATCACGCATCTCGATGCATGATGGCCGAGGAGTCGAATTGCACAACTCAATATGGAATGAATGCACATGAAAACTCAACTAAAACCTAACTCCATCATGGATAATCCGGAGTGTCGGTGATCGAATTGAGACACGCTCACTGAGTACGAACGCCTCGTTTCCCGTGCTCGGGCTAACCCCTACCCCGAACACAATTTAATATGCATAACATGCATGAAATGCAACTAAGATACAACCTAACATGTGTAGACACCCCATTTTTGACCATCCTCAAGACTTGGACGTCACCGTTTGAACACCCGGTGATCATCCATGTTTGTGTTCGCTTGGAGTTCCCGGAGGTCTCGGCTACGCGCCTTGCCTCAGGATCTCCGAACTCGACCATTTTGTGCCTGGTTTTGCATCAAACACTTGTGTTTTTCCTTGGAGGGGCAGGGAATGCCTTGTGAGGCATCCCCACACATCACTGGCCATGGCTAGAGGCCACCGGCTGTTGTTTGTGTCCACCAGCAATGTATATTGCCGGCCGGCACTCTTTTTGGCCGACCGGCCATCAATTTTGTCAAAATGACAATTTTGGCCAACCGACTACTGTTCATCTACCTTTTGTAGATATTTTGTGCCAGCTGTGATAGCTGGCACCCACCCCATTCCCCTCCATACACGCAGTATGGGATTTCTCTTGAATGGCTTGTTTTGTAAGCCTTACAGGAGGGAATAGCCTATATAGGAGAGTTTCTTCTCTTTGGCCAAAGGTTAGACCTTTGTTAGACATTTTAGACAGCTTTTGTAAAGCTTGAGTTCTAGGGTTAGGGTTAGATATATATTCTATCTCTATAAGTGTGTGTTTGGTCCTACTTTTGCTCACAAACACACACCAACACACCATCTCTTGGACTTGAGACCTTTGGAGGGTTGTTTTAGTGTTTTGGAGCTGGTTTAAAGCCAAAAAAGGCTGTTGGAGCATTGCTTGTGAAGGTGGTCTTCAAGGGTAAGAAACTTCCCTTTTATTCTCCATTTTTGCATTGCTTTTCTACCTATCTTAGAACTATTTTTGTGCTTAGTGTATAATACAAAAAAGTTCTATTTTTAAGCCCTCTTGATTGTTTGTTAAGGGTGTTTTGTGGTTTGGAGGGGTTTGACCCCTCTTAAGCCTTGTAAGGCTCCTTGTTGTGTTATTTTTGGTGAGTTTCGGGACTTCGGTGTTTGGGCCTCTTCACCACTGAAATCTTGAGGGATTCCAGTGGTAAAGATGGTGCCTTAAAGTCTCAAAAAGGGGAGGGCCACCCCTTCTCCTTGTTGTCCTTGAAAATGACCATTTTTGACCTCTTAAGGGAGCATCTAGCTTAGGCTTGTGTTGATCATGTCTTGGCTGTTTTTCATGCTTATATTGTCATAATATAACATGATTTTAAGTTGGTTTTGGTACACCATGCATGCTTAGCATACTTACCATGTAATGCCTTGTTATTGCCTTAATATGCCTTAGGTTGTTAGCCTTTGTTCTAGCATGTTTTAGGTTTAGCCTTGTGAAGGTTTTGTGCTTCTTTTGCCATGTTTTAGGTTTGTCCATGTTTGTTTGAGTCGATCTTGGCATGCATTATATAGCTCCTTTGTATTATGGCTTGTATGCTTCAAGCAGGTGAATGTGTAGCATGCATTGCTTGCATTAATTTAGTGGTTTAGGACCATCCTACATGTCATTTCAGTCCCTTTGGTGCACTTGTATGCTTGCCTTGGACACCTCTTTGATGCTTAAAAAGCTTGTGTTGTATGCTCCATGTTTTAGCATTTGTGCATGCCTTTGAATTTGAACCATTTAGATGCCATCTAGGTGGTCTTTTGGGCTTTGTTTTGTGTGCTAAAACTCTGTTCGTGGTCGCTTAAGTCTTTCCATGTGTGGTTATACTAAGTGTAGTCCATTGCCTCTTTGGTGCGCCTTGAGTGCTTGGACTATTTGCATGCTTATGTTTGTCTTGTTTAAGTTGGTTTGGCACCATGTTTTAACATGATTTTTTTTTTGAGCTTATGTTGCATGCTAATTGTCCATGATAGCCTCTTTTAAATGTGCTTGAAAGTTGCTTGTTTATTGTTTAAACTTTAGACCACAATACGTGCACATGTGCATGTGTGCTTAGCCTTCATTTTTGGGCATTTTGGCTACTGTTTTAGGCCTATTTAGAGCTGCCTAAATCATGTTTAAGTCCACCTTTTCATTAGTTTGCATTGTCTCATGTTTGCTTGTATGCTTGCATAAGTGTCTTGCCATGCCATGTTGCATCCTTAGCTTGCATGCCTAGGTTGCATTGCATCTTGCATGCATGCATTGTTCCTTGATTCGGTGATAGGAATTGGGTCTTGATTTGTTTGTTTGGTTTGCATTTCATTTGAAATGAAAGTGCATGCTTGATTCTTTGGGCCATCATGCATGGAAATGCGTGATCGGTGGTCCGAGAATCGAGGCACATGCCCCATTGAGTCACAAACATGATAAGGGGCATGATTGGTGCATACATTGCTTGAATTGTATTGCCATGCAAGTTCTGCCCTTTGCTGCTGTGAGTTGCAGGTTCTGCAGGCATTCTTTGCCGACCGGCAGTATTCAGTGCCGACCGGCAGTACATCATTAGCCGATGGATGCATCTTGTGCCGATGATCACAATTCACTGCCGGTGGCTATTCTACTCAGCCGGTGGTGATCCCCAAGATTCAAGAAGCATCTCGAGATTTTGGCGTCTGAGAAGCGTAACAGGAAAACAGAGGCAATCTTTGCATGGCAGTGCAATTCCGAGCAGGACCCGAGCATGCGTTGCATCAGGCTCTCCTCCCGAGGCGGTTTACTGTTTTTCCTAATCTAGTTAGCTGTTAATTAATTAGGCAATTTGTAATTAATTAGCTTATGAGTTAATTAATTTGTATTATTCTTTGGTCCTCCGTGAGGCGAACTGTAATAAGTGTGGGTGCGTGTGTGTGCATGTCTTCCAATCCCCACTTCTTTTCTCCCTTTTATTTACCTGCTTATGATGGTAGATTAGGGCATGTTTAAATTAACATACCTCATGCAATGCATGAGTGCATCCATGCATTTGTCTTGCATGCACCGGGCTCGACACATCATGCTAACTGCATTGTATTTTCAATTCCAAATTGAATACGTGATAGTTGTAGCATTTCACATGCCACTTTAGGGTTTGCCAAGCCCGTCCTAATCACATCCTGTATGTGTTGCATTAGCCACTTAACATGCACTAGGACATGCATGTTTGCTAACCAGTTTATTGTTTTGGCACGGAGTACGATGTAAGTATTTATGCTTTAGCATCTCGCATGCGTATGAATGTTAACATGACAACATGATTATCATGTGGCTAAATACTTATGTGAGATAAAATGTTTGAATGCCTGTGGGTGAAGGTTGGATTGTTTGAGTTGGAAAAACTCGTTGAAATCCGTGTTTTAGCCTACTTGCGAGTAGCAAATTCCAAAGTATTTTTAAAACAAACGGATATGCAATGCTTGTTTCCAAATTAGACAATCTAGTTTATATTTGTTTGCTGCGCGCATAACATAGTAATACTAGGCTAATAACCAGAACAAGAACACATAACATTTTCAAAATCAGATATCACGGTTAGTAGAGGCCGGTCTTCGGACTGAGCGAAAGGGGGTGCTCATAGCTGACCTTTCCCAATCGTACCCAAGTTCCCGAGTCGAGGCAACTTTGGTGATGACGAACACGTGGCCTTTGGCACCGAGTCAGGGTTTCCTAAATTTCCCAAAATAAAATATTTAGGTGGCGACTCAGATTCCGCAAAGCAGTCCATGTTTGGCACTTCTTTTCAAAATTTGTTTTTCTCAAAACGATTTGCCAGAGTTGGACTCTTTGGTTCAGATTAAGAACCGCAACAAACAAAAGGGAGTCCGAACTGTAGCGAGGTCCCCCGCGGACGTGTTATAGTTTCTGGCGACTCTGCTGGGGATTTTAGAGAGCTTGACTCGAACACATGATATCCTATTTTGATTTCATTTATGTGTCTCTTTGCATTGCATGTGCATTGGTGCGCCTAGGACACCGTGTTTGCCATCTGCCATTCCTGAACGGTTTGTCAGAGGCTTGTCTTGTCAAGGCATGACCATAAGGCTGACCGGTTATAGGCTCTGACAGCATGGGAACACAAACCTCGATTTTACCGGGGCACCCTTTTCGACCATTCGACCTAGTGCATATTCGGAATCCATAATGACCATTCCAAACTAGGACAGGTTGCTTACCCGATGTTAGGTTGTTTGAAACCGCTGCGTGCGTAGTGAAACCCTTGCTCCTAACAAAATAGGATAGGGAAACCTTACCCCAACATAGGGGTGTTTTTGCTCTCTCTACTTGTTATGTGCTTTTAGAGTGTATCTCTGCAGGAACGCATATATCAGTTTGCAAAGTTTGAGCATCAGGCCCGAGGGCACTAGTATCAGTGTTGTTAAGAATCAGTTATGTCAGTGGATATTAGTTCAGTTTTGAACAGTGATTCTGGGGAACAACGATCAGTAGTAGAGTGCAGTTGATCGGCTACACCCGTGTTTGATCTGTCAATGAAATATCGCTTGTTTTCCGCTTCGCCAGATTCAGAGAGTTAATCCAGAATAGCTAGTGTCTTCTCCTTGCTAAGGCAGGAATTAGCATGACGCAGAATTCAGAAGAGATCGTGGTCATGACGGCCGCGTTGGGTCAAGGAATCACCCCGCAAGGTGAGGCTAATATTGATATGCCGCATCCACCCAGGTCGCCTGCCGCACACCCAGTTTGGACCCCTAAACTATATCAGGCTCGCGAGCCTACTACATTTGAACTAATGGGAATGATAGGTGTTCTTCAAAGATCCGTGGCGGATCTTGCCTATGGGATGTCTGCTTCGCCACCAGCCGCACCATATGCCGGAGGCTTTGTACCCCAGGAGCCCCCGCTATTGGGATGGATTGTAATTGAACTCAGCCAATCGAAGATGGCCTCCAGCTATGGCAACGATGTATCAACCCAAATTCTAGATCAGGCTGAGGCCAGAGACAAAGGCAAGATGAATGCAGATGCCGACCCTATTGAACAACTGCTGTGGGCAGTAGAGGCTTTCAAAGCCGGGGGGATGAACAAGCAACAGATATCCGCAGTTGTGTCAAAAGCTGTGGAGGATGCTTTCCCCACTCCGCCTGAGGGTAGTTCCAGTCAATCAGAGAACCGGGATAGGCCCCGTCATGCCAAAACAGTTCTTCCCGCTCCCAACCTTGCATCCGGAAAGAATCAGAAATCCAAGGCCGCACCCGCCGATCCGTTCGCTAGTGCATCTAGCAAGAGTGCTCAGCCCAAAGTACACGCCCGAGGGCGCAGGGTCTTCCATGCTCTACATGCCATTGTCCAAGGCACTTCAGATCCTTGCCGAGAGGGGACACCTTAAACCCCGAGCCTCGGCCTTCCCGAAGAATCTCCTGCTACACTATGACCTCGCCAAGATCAGGCGCATTCACCGCCAGACAGGCCATGCTATCGACAATTGTTTCCACCTCCATCATGAGGTGCAAGATTTGATTGACAACGAGGTTATCCTCCCCCCCACCTCAGCAAAGTCCGTCACTCCCCAACTACTGGATTTTGAGGACACAGATACTGCGAGTATGTAATCAGAAGGTGAACCGCCTACGGGCAGTGCCTGGCACATTTTTGGATGTGGCGTTTGGCACGTATTTTTGAGCATCTGTCAATGTTAAATTTTGTAAATTCTGACGTGGGTGTCGAGTCAGTCTTTTGTTTTGTTTTGTTTTGAGTCTCTCAGATTGAGCCGCTTTTTGCTTACAGGGTCTGTCTTGTTGTAATGAGTCAGTCCCTCTTGTATAGTATGCCAGGTGATTTCAGGGTTGTTGCTTCAAACACCGTTTTGTCTTGTAATTAGTGATTTTCGCTCTTTGTGTCTGTTGCTACTGAGGAGCCAGTTATATCAACAAATCTGAAGGAAACAGCCGCGGCTATCACACTTCCGTACTTGTTGTTGGTTCAGCTAGTTGTGCCAGAGGATGTGAATGGAACGACAGTACATTTCGCCTACTCTCTTGTGCCTTAAACATCGTTGTAATGACTTAAGCTTTTCGAAAAACCCTTTTCAAACACTGCGGGGAGAAAAACGAAGAGGAAGGAATTCCTCGGGTTTTGCAAAATTTTGATCATTTTGGAGAGAAAGATAGGCATACTAAGGTTTTAATGAATGAAATCATGCTTGTCGGCGTGAGTACTGAGAAGGATCCTGGTTCGATTCGGACTGGTTCCACACTGTCTTCAGCACGAGTAATTTGTCGCTTTCTTAAAAACTTTCAAAAACAAAATGTCTCGCGCGGTCTTGTGAAGACTTGTGTGGAATCGCTTTTGAGATTGTGCAGCCTAGGATCGCTCTCAGCCTCAAGATTCAACCTATCTGTTTCGAACTTGGAATCCGTTCATAACATTTAACAGCCAACTGCCATGAAAGACCCGTGTGGCCAGATTTGAAAGCAGCCCTCAAGCAAGAAGCACCAAAGTCAGATCATGAAGATCAGATCCCGCCAGGCGAGGCTCATGAAGCGACTGTGATGGACTTTTCTGCAAATCAACACGATCGTCACTCTCCTGGATACATAGAGGCTTCAATCTCAAAACCATTTGGCATGGGCTTGCTACACTTTTTACCCTTTGAGAGGCTCGCTAGGCCGAAAACCCGGAAGGGAGATCCAGGCAAAAGTTAGAGCAAAGAAAAAAAAGAAAAAGAAAAATACAAAAAAGAAGCAAAAAAAAAAAAAGAAAAGAAAAGAACAAAAAATAGCAAAAGAAAAGAAAGAAAATAAATGAAAATGCAAAAGCAAAGAATGAAGAAGAAGAAGAAGAAAAACATAGCTCGCAAGGTCGAAAACCCGCATTGGGCACCTTGGCAAAAGTTAGAGCCTAAACAGTGAAGGTTAAAATACCCGAGTGTACCTTAACCGGAACTACGTAAGGCTTGATTCCCATGTTTGGGATACGTAGGCAACTTTATCCTGAAGTCCAGCCCCCAACGCTTCCATAGCGTCTCAGTCCATGTCATGGTTTTGATCACCTGTGCCTCCTTCAAAGCCAATGTCTTGGTTACAGTGGCTGGAACTACGTGATCAACTTCCTCTTGAAGCCCAACCACCAACACCTTCCAGGTGATTGTGTCCATATATTGATTCAAACCGTCTTCGTCTCCTCCGCGCCCGAGGATCAGATCGTCATCAACGAGGACTGGTTTACAGCATGCCGCGGCATCATCCAAACAAGGGGCAACTTTTCGTTGCCATCTAGTGCCATAAGTTGCCCTGAGATGCCGTCCAAACCAGGGGCAACTTTTCGTTGCCTTATCCCCCTTTGAGCAAGGAGCAATTTCCCATTGCCTCCGATCCAAGGCTGCGCATCTCGAGGGTAAGTTTCGCGCTCGTCGAGCGTTGATTGTTTGCAAAAATAGTTTTGAAAATTTTTACTAAAGTTCACTATTTTCTCGAAAACTATTTCATTTTCCAAGACCGGACCATTTGTTTGGACCCAAAAGGAAAATTTTCAGTGCTCACAGCCTGACTTGCATGATTTTCAAATAAAAAATCGAACAAGTATGTTAATCCAACTCTCATTTTGGTCAAAACTTGCTTTAGGAAGAAAACAAAAAAATGGTCAAAGTGACGAACTAGGGGCACAATTGAGTCAAGTCTTCTGTCTTTCCCCCGTCAACATACTCGCCAGAAGGGCACTCTATCCACTGGGAGAAATAGCAGTGAGCTAACAGTGTTGGGCACGAACCCGCAACTTTCTCGTTTACCCATTAATCACCCTGGGGAGGGATGGAAAATGAGAGAATAAAGAATAGAGAGGTGTAAGCAGAGAGAGAAGTGAGCAAGAGGGTTTTGAGAGAAAAACCGAGCCTGAGGGCCGAGTGATGTGAGTATCACAAATCAGAAAGGGTGGAAAGTATACCCTGAGGAACTGGCTCCCCGAGATTTGAGGTCTCTCCTTGTGTAAACACGTCCGTGTGCCATGTCTTTTGATTTGTCGGTTTCGATTTTAGCTTTGAGTCTTTTTCGAGCATGTCTCGTTATGTTAGGTCGTGTGCCTTTTGTTTCTTTGTTTGAGTCTGTCTCACTGTGTTTTGTGGTAGGCTCGATACCCCGATTGAAAACCCTTCTTTATTTCAAAAAATCGTTTGTGCTCAGAATGTTGTGCCATTCTCTACATTTATACGAGACAGGAGAAGGAAAGGGAAAATTTGGGACATTCGAGCATGTTTCAACTCCAACCATTTCCGTTTTGTGGTCCGTCTTGTCAGATTGGGCTATTTTGTTCAGGGTTCGTGCAGCGTAATGAACCGGTGTCAGATATGGGTCAGATGCAGATCAATCCCCGAGAGAGTATGGGGTCAGATATTCAGTTTGAGTAGCGGTTTGTATGAGTTGTTTGCTGTTAGTTGGTTGGTTATCTGATTATCATAGTGCAAGTGCTCAATTTTCAGACAACAGATCAATATCATTTACATTTGAGGTGTAATATGATGCAATACAGTGCAAGGTATGAAATGCGCAAATGTAAACACTTTTTCAGACAAAAACTTTGTTTCGTTTCATAATCTTTTCAAGTACATAAGTTTTGGAAACAAAATCTGCCTACTGCAGTACAAAGTATCCTAACCACTAACAAAAGAGGAAAATGCAAAAAAGGAAGAAAAACAGTAAAAATCTGTATCAAATGTCAAAAATGGCCCTGGGGCTATCAATCTGTCCTAGTCCTCTTCCTGGACGAAGGTCCAGGAGCATCATCGCCAGGAGCATCATTAGGGGCATCGCCGTCTGAGCTCGAGTCCGAGCCATCACCGGTCTCCTCCGCCTCTGTCTCTGCCTCAGACTCGTCATCTGGAACTGGAGCCCGCGAGCTACTCCCGACATGAGTACGCCCCCCTCTGGTGCGGGGATTGTAGACACCCCATTTTTGACCGTCCTCAAGACCTGGACGTCACCGCTTGAACACCCGGTGATTATCCATGTTCGTGTTCGTTTGGAGTTCCCGGAGTCCTTGGCTATGTGCCTTGCCTCAGGACCTCCGAACTTGACTGTTTTGTGTCTGGTTTTGCACCAAACACTTGTGCTCTACTTGAGGGGAGGAATGCCTTGAGGCATCCCCACACACCACCGGGCAAGGCTAGAGGCCACCGTCAAGTTGATGTTGCCATCGGCACTATATTGTGCGGTCGGCACTCTTTTGTGCCTCGTGATAGAATTTTGTCAAAATGACAATTTTACCCTGCCGACTATTGTGCAGTTGCTTTATGAGATATTTTGAGGCAGCTGTATAGCATTTGTTCCCCCTCCATACACGTGTATGGAGGGATGAGCCTTTGTTTTGCTTAGCTTGTAAGCTTTGTTGCCTATAAGAGAAGGCTCTCTTCTCTTGCCTCAAGGGTTAGCAAAGTTAGACATTTTAGAGAAAAAAGACAGAGGAGAAGCTCTGGTTCTAGGTTAGAAGTTTTGTATCTATCCTATCTCTCTTCTTTCCTCTTATTTGTACACTAGGTGTTTGTGACTTACTATTGCACACCAACACCTAGTGTTCCACCTTCCCTTGATTACTGAGGTTCCAAGAGGTTGTTTTTAGAGTTTTTGGCTGGATTAGAGCTTAAGGAAGCAACAACATCATCTTTGGTGAAGAAGGTCAAGAAGGGTGAGAAACTTGTTTTATTTCCCCCATTCTTGCATTCCTTTTTTACCTATCTTTGAACTATTTTTGTGCTTGGTGTTTAATACAAAAAAGTTCTGTTTTTTAGTCCTCTTGATAGTTTATTAAGGGTACTTTGTGCTTTGGGGAAGTTTGGCCCCTCTTAGGCCTTGAAAGACCTCATTTTTGTGCTATTTCGTTGAGCTCCGGGATTTTGGTGTTGGGGTCTCTTCACCACAGAAATCTTGAGGGATTTCAGTGGTGAAGATGATGCCTTGAAGTCCCAAGAAGGAGAGGGTGACCCCCTCTCCTTGATGTCCTTGAAAAGGGCAAGTTTTGCCTCTTGAGGGAGCATTGTGCTTGAGTGTGTGTTGAGCATGTATGGACTGTTATTCATGCTTAGGATATCATGATTTAACATTGCTATGTGTTGGTTTTGGTCCCTTATGCATGCTTAGCATAGTTGCCATGTAATGCCTTGTATTGCCTTAACATACCTTAGGTTGTTAGCCTTTATTTGAGCATGATTTAGGCTTAGACTTATGAATGTTTTGTGCTTATTTTCACATGTTTTAGCTCTGTCCATAGTCATTTGGGTTGATCTTGGCATGCATTATATAGCCCCTTTGTATTTTAGGCTTGCTAGCCTTTGAGCATGCATATGTAGCATGTGTTGCTTACCTCATTTTGATGGTTTGGAACCATTTGGCATGTCATTTCAGTCCCTTTGGTGTGCTTGTATGCTTGCCTTAGTTGCCTCTTTAATGCTTTAAAAGCATGTATTGAATGCTCCATGTTTTGGTCATTGTGCATGCCTTTGGTTTCAAGCCTCTTAGATGTCATCTAAGTAGCCTTTTGGCTTTGTTTTAACATGCTAAAAACCTGTTTTTAGTTGTTTAATGCATGCCATAATTGTCTTGCATAAGTATAGTTCAATGACTCATTGACTTGCTTTAAGTCTTGGACCATTTGCATGCTTTGTTTGGCCTATCTTGAGTTGGTTTAGCACCACACTTTGGCATGATTTCAGAGCTCATGTTGCATGCTAATCATCCATGTTATCTCCTTTCAAGTGTGCTTGAGAGTGGTTTGTTTAATGCCTAAGTTGTGTGCCTTAACATGTGTATATGTGCATGTGTGTTTAGCTCTCATACTTAGCATTTTGGCTACTGATTTTAGGCCTAGTTAGAGTTGTCTAGATCATGTTTAAGTCCACCCCATTGTTTGGTTTACATGTTTGTCTTGTAGGTGTGTTTGCATATTAACATCCTTACATTACATTGTCCATGTTACATGCTAGCCAACATGCTTAGGATTTCATTGCATTTACATGCATGCCAGGCCTCTTGAGATAAACATGATAGAGGTTTGGCACCCTTGTTTGTTTATATGGTTTGCATGCATTTGAAATTGAAAGTGCACATTTGGTTCCTTGGGCCATCATGCATGGGAATGCGTGATTGGTGGCCCGAGAATCGAGGCACATGCCCCTTTGAGTCACAAATATGATAAGGGGCATGATTAGTGCATACATTGTTGGAATTACATTGCCATGCAAGTTTTTGCCCTCGTGCATTGTGAGTTGCGAGGTTTCCCAGATTGATTTTGCGGCAGTGTTTAGTGCCGACCGGCAGTCAACTTATGGCCGATGGATTAATCTTGTGCCGATGACCACATACTTCAGCCGGTGGTGTTTCCCCTCAGCCGGTGATACCCCCCAGTGCCTTGAGAAGTGGTTCTGAGACTTTGGCAGTTTTCAAAGGAGCAAAGCAGGAAAAACAGAGGCAGTCTAAGCATGGCAGTGCAATTCCGAGCGAAATTCGAGTGTGCATGAATTGGGCCCTCGCCCTGAGGCGGTTTACAGTTTTTCTTAGATTAATTATTTTGTTAATTTAATTAATTTGTAATATTTAATTGGCTTGCGTAGTTAATTATTTGTATTATTCTTTTGGTCCCTCCGAGCGAGGGCATAATTGTAATAAGTGTGGGTGAGTGGTGTGTATGTCTTCCAACCCCCATTTCTTTCTCCCTTTTATTTACCTGCTTATGATGGTAGATTAGGGCACGTCTATTTTAGCATACCTTATGCAATGCATGCGTGTATCCATGCATTTGTCTAAACATGCACTGGGCTCGGTACATCATACAAACTGCATTGTATTCTAAATTCCAACTTGAATACGTGCACCAAATGATTGCATTTCACATGCCATTTTTAGGGTTAGCCGAGCCTATCCTAATTACATGTTGTATGCGATGCATTAGTCACTCTAACATGACCTAGGGACATGCATGTCTGCTAACTAGTTTCTTATTTTGGCACGGAGTACGATGTAAGTATTTTACGCTTTAGCATACCACATACGTGTGAATGTTGCCATGACAGTATGCTTACCATGCGGCTAAGTGCCTATATGAGATCAACTATTTGAATGCCTGTGGGTGGAGGTTGGATTGCTTGAGTTGGGAAAACTCATTGAAATCCGTGTTTTAGCCTACTTGCGAGTAGCAAATTCCAAAGCATTTTCAAAACGAACGGATATGCAATGCTTGTTTCCAAATTAGGCGATCTAGTCTATACTTGTTTGCTGCGCGCATAACATAGTAATTCTAGGCTAATAATTGGAATAAGAGCATGTAATGTTTTCAAAATCGGATATCACAGTTAGTAGAGGCCGGTCTTGACTGAAGAAAGGGGGTGCTCATAGTCGACCTTCCCCGATCGTACAGCTCCCGAGCCAAGACCACTTTGGTGATGACGACACGTTATTTTCAAGACCGAGTCGATTTCTAAATTTCCCATTTTAAATTATTTAGGTGGCGACTCTCAGACCGCAAAGTACCATGTTTGGCACTACTTTTCAAAATCTGCTTTTTCTTCAAAACGATTTGAGAGTCGGACTCTTTGGTTCAAGATTTAGAACCGCAACACAAAAGTGAGTCCGAATCAGAGATGAGGCCACGCGCGCTATTAGGATATACTCGCCATCCCGTAGAAATGGGAGGTTCAGCCGAGCGCCACCCACCGGAGGAATCTGGAAGGAGGTCAAAAAGCATGAAAGGCAATGCATCGTATCATGAGCGCTTTATCAAGACAGTAATGTGTATGAGTACAGTGTGTGAGTGTCGTGAGCAATGAATCAGTGCAGGGTGCAATGTGTGAGTACAGTGTATCAGATGCCGTAAGCAGTTTATCAGATGTTGTGTTGTGCATCAGATTATGTAAAGTAGTTTGTGTATGGTTTGAGGTCAGGGTCGTAAAGAACATACCGAATGTCAGAAGGGCTAGGAGGTCGAAGGTCCGCTGTAGCATCCCCATCATGGAGGCATTCATCTCCAATGACTGCCGGGTGTACTCGGAAGACACCTGCGAAAGTATCAGATGCATCAGTATTCTGTGGAATATCAAATAAATTGAAATGAAATAACTGTACAAGAATGTAGTAATACATACCGGAGGCAAGTCGGGGACACCGACAAACTCGTGATCAGCCGGCGGAGAAGCAAAAGGAATCTGGTAGGTCGCCCCACCCTGCCCTCTGAAAGTCAATGAAGCGGGTAGAGCAGGCCAACCTGTCCCTCGCCCTCGCTGGACTCCGCCCCTGCCACGAACTCGAGCTCTCATCGACATCGCCTCTAGCTCTCGCCCAGCTGGGCGCCGCAGTCTCTCTTCGCTGCGTCGCCGCCAGAGGTCGATGATGAAGGTCCGGACGCATTCAGTAATCGCCCTCGCCTAAAATCGCTCGCCCCGACCATCGTGTAGTCCGCCATCCGCCGGCGGTGAATCTCGGTATCCTCACATGCTCGAGGGTGCATCGACTATTCTGCTTCCAGAAACCCAGGTCTCGACGAAGAAACGCCACCAGTACCAAGCCCAACAAACCGGGCCCTCCAGCAGAATCCGGAAACGCGAGGTCTCATCGGCACCGGCAAACCGATCCCGAATCACGGCTGGCAAAGGAGCCCAAGGCTGCCAGGTGATTTGAAAATGAAATACAGTTTGTTATCTACTATTATTGAAACATGCAGTGGAAAGACGAAGCTTAAATGAACTGCAAGTAAAACATACCTCTACGGGGGTGATGGTGTCGAAGTAGCGGCGGAAGAAGCTGAATGTCTCTCGAGGCCTCCGCACGCACCTCCCGTCGAAGCGGCGCGAGAATGGGACGACAAGAGGGGTCTCTGCGTCGGGTACGGGAGCAAGCCTAGGAAAGTAGGCATAAACCCACAACTGCAAGGTAAATACCAGTGCATTTATCAGATAACGCAGAATATAGAATCAAAAGCAGAAATAGTAGAACCATGTGTTGGGCAGTGTATTGTGTAGAGTGTACAGTGTGACCAAGCAGTACACAAGCAAAGCGTAGTATGTGTGTGTGTGTACAAGATACTGACAAGTACAAAGCAGACTACAGTGCAATGCAGGTACAGAGTACGTAAAGTATAGAATGTAAATGAAAGGCGTAAAAGAAATGTACCTCCCAAACACGCCAAGAGTCTCGAGCAATCGCCCACCGCCATGAAGCTGAGCTCATATATCCGTAGAGAGTGGCCAGAGCGGTGCCACCCCAGTCGTAATGCAAGATGTCCCTGACGTCCACCAGTGCGCTGAGTAGGCAAAGAGGCATGGTGTTCGCCCGGTCGGCGAACATGGTCGTCCCAAACAAGAACATGAGGAAGCCGCGTGCGTATCTCTCCACGGCCTCCTGAGTCATCGGGGCTGCATCAACAAGGGTGGGTTGGACCCTGAACTACACCTTGAACCAGGAATATCGGACGAAGCCGGGACGCGCCAGAGGCGGCAGCTCACCGAGCAAGTAAATCTGAGTGGCCTCCCACTCATCCATATTAGTATCGAGAGGGATTGGATCACCCCCTACCCCGATGCCTGTAAGCATCGAGAAATCGTAAGGGGTCATCGTCATGTCCCCTGCCGCAGAGAAATGGAATGAATCAGTGGTGTCCCACAACCTCTCCACCAGAGCGGCGAGGAGAGGTCTGCATGTAGTGAGCCTGGAGTGTCCTCTGCAGAATGCGCCAAAGCTGGCCTGGTCCACAATATGGCGAACTGCGTTGGGAAGCTCAGCGTACCACTCACGAGCGACAGTGTTCCCATACCCGCAGATGGTATGGGAATCTCCCTGTTTTCAAACAAGTAGTTGCGAAGCAATATAAAATGTACAGTTTTGAAGAAACAGTCAAAATCAGTGCAAATTTGGCATGCGTGCGTATTTTCAGATTCAAACAGATACCGGGTGCCGGTGTGCTTACAGTGAACTACAACGTGTGATGCGTCAGCGTGTTTGCGTGAATCAGTGCAAATTTGGCATGCGTGCGTATTTTCAGATTCAAACAGATACTGAGTGCCAGTGTGCTTATAGTGAACTACAACGTGTGATGCGTCAGCGTGTTTGAGTGGTTCAGTGCAAATGTGGCATGCATGCATATTTTCAGATTCAAACAGGTATCGGGTGCCGGTGTTTGCAGTGGAATACGGTGTGTGCCGTGTGTTGAGTGGTTCAAGGCTAGTGCAGTGTGTGTGCACGCGTGAGTCTTAAGCAGATAATCAGTTGCAAGTGCGTTTGCAATCAACTACAATATACAGTGTATCGGTGTATTGGAACTAAGCAGTTAAAGACCTGTAATCGCTATGGCGATGATGCTAACACATTCTACATGGCGTAAAGTAAAATAGAAAAAAATGTTACCCTAAGCGCCCGAATGATAGGTGAGAGGCGCTCACGTAGCGGCTTCGGGATCCAACGCCATGTCGAACTCCCGAATCGGGCGAGGCCGTCGGTGGTAGAACGTGAATCGCCGCCACGGTGGGTCGCCGTCGAACGCGCCGCCAAAGGTAGGAGCTCGACCCCGGGATCCATCTCGTGATCCAAGGGAGTCCCACTGCGTGGAATATCGTCGGCCATATCGAGAATGATGAGAGAATGGTCGAAGAATGAAAACCGGGCTAGAATATGGAAAGTCAACCGAAAAGTCAACCCCCGAGAGGGTGGAAAATGGCCGGAAAAGCCGGGATGTGAAAAGGGTACGGAAATCAAGAGGAAAGCAAGGGAAAGAAACCCCAAAAAGGTGGGAACGGCAAAAGAGGCACCGAAACAAAAACTTGTTCGGTTGAAAATGTCCGAAACACGAAGGAAATCGCGAATCCGACGACGAAACGGGCGTAGAACGCGAAGAAAGCGAGGAAATGAGGAAGAAAAAGGGCTCTAGAGAGAGAGATGAGTGTTTTTCGGCTAAGGAGGAAGTGAGAAATAGGGTTTAGAAACCCTATTTTAAAACACCCATGGTGAAATGTCGAATCTGCCCTGACTCAGGAACTTTTTGCCGGTCGGCAACATTTTGTGCCGGCCGGCAGAATATTGTGCCGATGAAAATATTTTGTAGCCGGTGGACAGCTGGTGGCTTCCCCTTCCGGCCGGTGGTGTTCCCAAAGCCTTGTTTGGGCCATATGAGTAGTTTTTGGTCTTCATAGCTCAAGAAAGTGTAAGAAAGTGTATCTCCGACGCTCAACCGGCCTCCGTTTTGACCTCGAACCGCGTCTGCTGTGCGTGGCATTCGAATTTGTGCAAGGTGTATCCTTTTGTATCCTTTTGCCTTTTGCAAGATTCAAAAGTTGCCTCGTGTGCGTTGCACGCATTCATTGCATTATTTCGGTGCATTGCATCGCGCCGTCGTGCACCTCACAGTTGCATTGTTATGCACGTACTACATACGTTGTAACACGCACCCCTTGCATTATCATGCACATCTCTCATGAATTGTCATTGTATTTTTATTACGAGCATTATCATGCATTTCAATACATACGTCGCCTCGCGCATCGTTCGCGTTGTCGTGCATTCCCTTACCATTGCATTGTCATGCTTTCCAAAACACGTGCGTTGTCACGCATTTTAGCACGTCATGTGCGTTGTCACGCACTTAGATTCGTTTGCATTGTCATGCATTTCAAAAGGAAAACATGCGTTGTCACGCTTTCGAATTCATTCACATTATCATTTGCATTTCATTTCACATTCCTTTGAGGTATGCGTGCCTCAATTCCTTTGAGGTATGCGTGCCTTAATTCCTTCGCGGCATGCGTGTCACATTTGCATCATTTTACATTTTTTTTGAGGCATGCGTGTCTCATTTGCACTTCATTTTATATCCTTTTGGCATGCGTGTCATATTTCCATTGGCATGCGTGCCTCATTTGCATTGACATGCGTGTCACATTTCCATTGGCATGCGCGTCTCACTTGCATTGTGCATTTCCCCACATGGGTCTGGCGAGACCTTAAACACGCACGGTCCAGGAGACCTAAAATCCTTGGGAGGTGCAAGACCTTCATTCGCGTTATCTGAACGCACCGCGCTGTTTTGCGCATCTCATTGCATTTGACATGCATTCCATCACGCGATCTTGTGCATCGCACTGTCTTGTGCACTGCATCTCAATTCATGCATTGCCCCAAATGGGTCTGGCGAGTACTTAAACACGCACGGTCTAGGAGACCTTAAATCCTTAGAGGGTGCGAAACCTTTGATGCATTGTCATGCATCGCATTGTAAATACTGCATTGTCATGCATCGCATTGTAAATACCGCATTGTCATGCATTGCATTGTAAATACTGCATATGTCATTACATTGTGAATATTGCATATGTCATGCATTTCATCGTAATATAGTGCATTGTCATGCATTTCCACTGTAAATATTGCATTTACATTCCATTGCATATTTGTAGATATTGCATTTTAGTTGCATGCATCCAACTGCATCACCCTCCATCTATGGCTTGCACCTTTCCTTGTTGAGCTTGGTCTGGTATGTGTTCATACTTTTCACGTCAAAACACAGTTCTGCATGTGTACGTGCCTATTCCACGTTGGTATGTTGGTTTGAGGGTTGCGGCACCTTTTCTGTGCTAGACATGACTTGTACGTGTACATGCCTTTCCTAGGCAAGAATTGGTTTGGCCCGCGTGCCATATCCATTGTATTCATCTCCATTGCATTGTAGCTTGCATGCATTCACTGCATCACCCTCCATCTATGGCTTGCACCTTTCCTTGTTGAGCTTGGTCTGGTATGTGTTCTTACTTTTCATGTCAAAACACAGTTCTGCATGTGTACGCGCCTATTCCACGTTGGTATGTTGGTTTGAGGGTTGCGGCACCTTTTCTGTGTTAGACTTGGCTTGTACGTCTACATGCCTTTCCTAGGCAAAGATACGGTTTTGGCTGCACGCCATATCCATTGTAGATATTACATTGTAGTGTAAGTTTTGCATCCGGCATTAGGATCATCATTCTTTCCCCAGCGGGTTGTCACCCCACTTATGTCATTCCACCCAATACTCGTTCTTGTGTCTGTTTACATTACTCATAGTTCTGCATGTGTGCGCGCCTATTCCACGCTGGTATGTTGGTTTGAGGGTTGCAGCATCTTTTCTATGGTAAACAGACTTGTTACCTCCATCAATCTATTTGACATTCGTGTGGTTTCGAACCGCTCATGATTGAATCATGATTCGATTGCATTGCATATCATTTGCATTGTTTATACATAGTTTTGTATATAGTGCATATCATTTTGCATTCATTCTTACATTGTCATACATGTTGCTAACGACATTGTACCTGTTAAGTTTGTTTTTTTTACAGGCACGATATTGTATGTACGGTTCATTTGAGGCCGGTGCAACCGGACGAACCGGACAGGTACTGTATCCTCCGCGTGAGACGTATTGAGAATTACATAATTCTCTTACATCCTTTCTGCATTTTAGTGTAGTTTGGTGTATGCTAGCTTAAAACTATTGCATGCGTGCTTCGTTACAGCTTTCTTTGCATGATCATAAGTTATGCTCGGCTTATTGCATTGTCTTGCATTTTGCCCCTGCCTTCGGGCGCATATCTTGTTTGTGTTGCATGATTGTCCAAGCCTTCGGCCTTGTCAAAAATAGGTCGTCTCCGGGCTTTGACATTCACTCCCGTCATTGTTATGACTTTCGAGTTCTGTCAAAGAGGGGCAACTGTAGACACCCCATTTTTGACCGTCCTCAAGACTTGGACGTCACCGTTTGAACACTCGGTGATCATCCATGTTTGTGTTCGTTTGGAGTTCCCGGAGGTCTCGGCTACGCGCCTTGCCTCAGGATCTCTGAACTCGACCGTTTTGTGTCTGGTTTTGCACCAAACACTTGTGTGTTGCCTTGAAGGGGTAGGGAATGCCTTGTGAGGCATCCCCATACATCACCGGCCATGGCTAGAGGCCACCGGCTGTTGTTTGTGTCCATCGGCAATGTATATTGCCGGCCGGCACTCTTTTTGGCCGACCGGCCATCAATTTTGTCAAAATGACAATTTTGGCCAGCCGACTACTGTTCATCTACCTTTTGTAGATATTTTGTGCCAGCTGTGATAGCTGGCACCCACCCCATTCCGCTCTATACACGTGTATGGGGGGATTTCCCTCTTGAATGGCTTGTTTTGTAAGCTTTACAAGAGGGAATTGCCTATATAGGAGAGTTTCTTCTCTTTGGCCAAAGGTTAGACCTTTGTTAGACATTTTAGACAGCGTTTGTAAAGCTTGAGTTCTAGGGTTAGGGTTAGATATATATTCTATCTCTATAAGTCTGTGTTTGGTCCTACTTTTGCTCACAAACACACACCAGCACACCATCTCTTGGACTTGAGACCTTTGGAGGGTTGTTTTAGTGTTTTGGAGCTGGTTTAAAGCCAAAGAAGGCTGTTGGAGCATTGCTTGTGAAGGTGGTCTTCAAGGGTAAGAAACTTTCCTTTTATTCTCCATTTTTGCATTGCTTTTCTACCTATCTTAGAACTGTTTTTGTGCTTAGTGTATAATACAAAAAAGTTCTATTTTTAAGCCCTCTTGATTGTTTGTTAAGGGTGTTTTGTTGTTTGGAGGGGTTTGACCCCTCTTAAGCCTTGTAAGGCTCCTTGTTGTGTTATTTTTTGTGAGTTTCGGGACTTTGGTGTTTGGGCCTCTTCACCATTGAAATCTTGAGGGGTTTCAGTGGTGAAGATGGTGCCTTAAAGTCTCAAAAAGGGGAGGGCCACCCCCTCTCCTTGTTGTCCTTGAAAAGGACCATTTTTGACCTCTTAAGGGAGCATCTAGCTTAGGCTTGTGTTGATCATGTCTTGGCTATTTTTCACGCTTATATTGTCATAATATAACATGATTTTAAGTTGGTTTTGGTACACCATGCATGCTTAGCATACCTAACATGTAATGCCTTGTTATTGCCTTAATATGCCTTAGGTTGTTAGCCTTTGTTCTAGCATGTTTTAGGTTTAGCCTTGTGAAGGTTTTGTGCTTATTTTGCCATGTTTTAGGTCTGTCCATGTTTGTTTGAGTCGATCTTGGCATGCATTATATAGCTCCCTTGTATTATGGCTTGTATGCTTCAAGTAGGTGAATATGTAGCATGCATTGCTTGCATTAATTTAGTGGTTTAGGACCATCCTACATGTCATTTCAGTCCCTTTGGTGTGCTTGTATGCTTGCCTTGGACACCTCTTTGATGCTTCAAAAGCTTGCGTTGTATGCTCCATGTTTTAGTATTTGTGCATGCCTTTTTTTTGGAGATATTTTCAGACAGCTTTGTAGCACTTGTTTCCGCTCCATACACGTGTATGGAGGGATGAGCCTTTGATTGACTTAGCTTGTAAGCTTTGTCCTCTATAAGAGAAGGCTTCCTCCTCTTGGCTCAAGGGTTGAAGAGTTAGACATTTTAGAGAGAAAAGATAGAGAAGAAGCTCTGGTTTAGGGTTTGAATTCTATATCTATCCTATCTCTCTTTTTCTCTCTTGTTTTGTACACTAGGTGTTTGTGTCTCACTATTGCACATCAACACCTAGTGTTTCACCTTCCCTTGGCTACTGAGGTCCCAAGTGGTTGTTATTGCTGTTCTTGACTGGTTTGGAGCTCAAGGAGGCAACAAAGTCAACATTTGTGAAGAGGGTCAACATGGGTGAGAAACTTGCTTTATTTACCCCATTTTGACCTATCCTTGAACTGTTTTTAAGCTTAGTGTTTAATACAAAAAAGTTCTGTTTTTTAGTCCTCTTGATAGTTTATTAAGGGTACTTTGTGCTTTGGGGAGGTTTGACCCCTCTTAGGCCTTGAAAAGGCCTCATTTTGTGCTATTTTGTTGAGATCCGAGACTTTGGTGCTTGGGCCTCTTCACCACTGAAATCTTGAGGGATTTCAGTGGTGAAGATGGTGCCTTGAAGTCCCAAGAAGGAGAGGGCCACCCCCTCTCCTTGATGTCCTTGAAAAGGGCAAGTTTTGCCTCTTGAGGGAGCATTGTGATTGAGTGTGTGTTGAGCATGTATGGACTGTTATTCATGCTTAGAATATCATGATTTAACATTGCTATGTGTTGGTTTTGGTCCCTTATGCATGCTTAGCATAGTTGCCATGTAATGCCTTGTATTGCCTTAACATGCCTTAGGTTGTTAGCCCTAACTTGAGCATGCTTTAGGCTTAGATTTGTGAATGTTTTGTGCTTATTTTGACATGTTCTAGCTCTGTCCATAGTCATTTGGGTTGATCTTGGCATGCATTATATAGCCCCTTTGCATTTTAGGCTTGCTAGCCTTTGAGCATGCATAGGTAGCATGTGTTGCTTACCTTATTTTGATGGTTTGGAACCATTTAGCATGTCATTTCAGACCCTTTGGTGTGCTTGTATGCTTGCCTTAGTTGCCTCTTTAATGCTTTAAAAGCATGTGTTGTATGCCTCATGTTTTAGCATTTGTGCATGCCTTTGGATTCATGCCATTTAGATGCCGTCTAAGTGGTCTTTTGGGCTTAGTTTTATGTGTTAAAACTCTGTTTTTAATTGGTTAAGTGTTACCATGTGTGGTTGTAATATGTGTGGTTCAATGCCTCATTGGTTTGCCTTAAGTACTTGGGCCACTTGTTGCATGCTTAGCCTACTTTGTTGCTTGGTTTAGCATCATATTTAGCATGATTTCAGAGCCTAAATTGCGTGCTAATGGTCCATATTTGTGCCTCTTAAATGTGTTTAAGAGTTGCTTTATTATGCTTAAGTGTTGGTGCTTTAACATGTGCATGTGTGTATATGTGTTTGGCCCTCATGTCTTAGCATTTTGGCCACTGATTTTAGGCCTAGTTAGAGTTGCCTAGATCATGTTTAAGTCCACCTTTTTACTTGGTTCGCATGCTTGCCTTGCATGTTTACTTGTACGTTTGCATAAGTGCCTTGCATTGTCCATGTTGCATGCTAGCCAACATGTCTAGGATTGCATCACATAAGCATGCATGCTTGGCCTCTTGAGATGAGCATGATAGAGGTTTGGCACCCTTTTATGTTTATTTGGTTTGCTTGCATTTGAAATTAAAGTTGCATACTTGGTTCTTTGGGCCATCATGTATGGAAATGCGTGATTGGTGGTCCGAGAATCGAGGCACATCTTCCTTTGAGTCATTAGTATGATAAGGAGTGTGTTTAGTGCATATATGCTTTGAATTGCATTGCCATGCCAGTATTTGCCCTCTCTTTGTGAGTTGCGTGTTCTCGAGGCATTCGATGCCGGCGGTTTAGTGCCGACCGACAGTCAATTTGCAGCCGATGGATCAATTCAGTGCCGATGAGCTCAATCCACTGCCGGTGGAAGTTTTGTGCAGCCGGTAGTGATCTTCAGTACCTAAGGAAGTATTCCTAGGACAGTGGCAGTCTTCTGAGGAGCAAAACTGAGAAAACAGAGGCAAGCTAGGCATGGCAGTGCAATTCCGAGCGGAATCCAAGCGCGCGTGCATTGAGCCCTCGCCTCGAGGCGATTTACTGTTTTGCTTAGATTAATTATTTTGTTAATTTAATTAATCTGTAATATTTAATTAGCTTGCGTAGTTAATTATTTGTATTATTCTTTTGGTCCCTCCGAGTGAGGGCATAATTGTAATAAGTGTGGGTGAGTGGTGTGTATGTCTTCCAACCCCCACTTCTTTCTTCCCTTTTACTTACCTTTTTTTAATGGTTAGTATTAGGGCACGTTTATTTTAGCATACCTTATGCTATGCATGCGTGCATCCATGCATTTGCTCACATGCATCGGGCTCGGTACATCACACAAACTGCATTGTATTTTCAATTCCAAATTGAATACGTGCATCGAATAAAGTGCATTCCACATGCCATCTTTAGGGTTAGCCGACCCTACGCTAAATTGCATCTTCGCCTGTGTTGCATTAGCCATTTAACATGAACTAGGACATGCATGTCTGCTAACTAGTTTCTTGTTTTGGCACGGGGTACGATGTAAGTATTTATGCTTTAGCATATCACATGTGTGTGAGTGTTGCCATGACAGTATGCTTACCATGCAGCTAAGTGCTTATGTGAGATAAACTGTTTGAATGCCTGTGGGTGGAGGTTGGGTTGCTTGAGTTGGAAATACTCGTTGAAATCCGTATTTTAGCCTACTTGCGAGTAGCAATTTCAAACTGTTTTCCAAACAAACGGATATGCAATGCTTGTTTCCAAATTAGGCAATCTAGTCTATACTTGTTTGTTGTGCGCATAACGTAGTAATTCTAGGCTAATAACCGGAATAAGAACATATAAGGTTTTCAAAATAAGATATCATCATAGTAGAGGCCTTCGATCAAGCGAAAGGGGGTGCTCATAGCTGACCTTCCCCGATCGTACCCAAGCTCCCGAGCCAAGACAACTTTGGTGATGACGGACACGTGGCCTTTGGCACCGAGTCAGGGTTTCCTAAATTTCCCATTTTAAAATATTTAGGTGGCGACTCTGTATTCTGGCAAAGCAGTCCATGTTTGGCACTACTTTTCAAAATCTGTTTTTCTCAAAACGATTTGCCAGAGTTGGACTCTTTGGTTCAGATTTAGAACCGCAACACAAAAAGAGGAGTCCGAACTGTAACCCGTGAGTCCCTTCGCGGACATGTTACAGTTTCTGGCGACTCCGCTGGGGAGTTTGGAGGGCTTGACTCGAACTCGTGATATCCTTTTTTGACTACACTTATGTGTTTCTTTGCATTGCATGTGCATTGGTGCGCCTAAGACACCGTGTTGGCCATCTCCTATTCCTGAGCGGTTTGCCGGAGGCTTGTCTTGTCAAGGCATGACCATAAGGCTGACCGGTTGCGGGCTCTGCCAGTATGGGAACACAAACCCCGGTTTTACCGGGGCACCCTTTTTGACCATTCGACCTAGTGCATATCGAGATCCATAGTGACCATTCCAAACTAGGACAGGTTGCTTACCCGATATAGGTTGTTTGAAACCGCTGTGTGCGTAGTGAAACCCTAGCTCCTGACAAAATAGGACAGGGAAACCCTACCCCAACATAGGGGTGCATTGGCTCTCTTTTACCTGTTATGTGCTTTTAGAGTGTATCTCTACAGGAACACACATATCAGTTTGCAAGTTTGGGTATCCGGCCCGAGGGCACCAGACGGTGTTGTTGAGAATCGCCAGGTTCTGCGGTATCGCTCAGCTTTTGAGAAGTGATTCGGGGAACAAAGGTTCGCAGTAAAGTACTGATGTCTGGCTACACCCGTGTTTGATCTGTTTGGGGCTGAAATGCTGCTTGTTTTCCGTTTCAGTTCAGAGATTCAAAGGGCCGATCCGGAACAGCTAGTGTCTTCTTCTTGCTGAGGCAAGACTGAACATGACGCAGAATTCAGAAGAGATCGTGGTCATGACGGCCGCATTGAATCAAGGAATTACCCCACAGGATGAGACTACTGTTGACATGCCGCATCCGTCCAGGTCGCCTGCCGCACATCCAATTTGGACCCCTCAACTATATCAGGCTCGCGAGCCCACCACATTTGAATTAGTGGGAATGATAGGTGATCTTCAAAGATCCGTGGCGGATCTCGCCTATGGAATGTCTGTTTCGCCACCAACTGCACCATATGCCGGAGGCTTTATACCCCAAGAGCCCCCGCTACTGGGACGAATTGTAATTGAACTCAGCCAACCGGAGATGGCCTCCAACTATGGCAACAACGCAGCAAACCAAGTTCTAGACCAGGCTGAGGCTGGAGACAAAGGAAAGATGAAGGCAGATGCCGACCCTATCGAACAACTGCTGTGGGCAGTAAAGGCTTTGAAAGCCGGGGGAATGAACAAGCAACAGATATCCGCAGTCATGTCAAAAGTTGTGGAGGATGCTTTCCCCACTCCGCCTGAGGGCAGTTCCAGTCAATCAGAGAATCGGGATAGGCCCCGTCACGCCAAAACAGTTCTTCCCTCTCCCAGCCTTGCATCCGGAAAGGATCAAAAATCCAAGGCCGCACCTGCTGATCCGTTCGCTAGTACATCTAGTAAGAGTGCTCAGGCTCCAAAGTACCTGCCCCGAGGGCGCAGGGTCTTCCATGCTCTCTACATGCCATTGTCCAAGGCACTTCAGATCCTTGCCGAGAAGGGGCACCTTAAACCCTTGGAGCCTCGGCCCCTCCCAAAGAATCTCCCCGCCACGCATGATGCTTCCTCAGACAGCGTACTATCGCCAGATCGCCATGCCACTGATAATTGCTTCCGCCTCCGTCATGAAGTACAAGACTTGATTGACAACGAGGTTATCCTCCCACCTACCTCAGCAAAATTCGTCACCACTCAGTTGTTGGATTTCGAGGACACAGATACTGCAAGTATGTAATCAGAAGGTGAACCGCCTGTGGGCAGTGTCTGGTACATTTTTGGATGTAGCATTTGGCACGCATTTTTGAGCACCTGCCAATGCTAGTTTTGTAAATCATGACTTGGGTGCCGAGTCGGTCTTTTGTTTTGTTTTGAGTCTGTCTCTCTGTATTGAGTCAGTCTTTTGCTTACAGAGTCTGTCTTGCTATAACAAGTCAGTCCTTTTTGTATAGCATACCAGGTGATTTCGGGGTTGTTGCCTCAAACACCGTTTTGTCTTATAAATAGTTGTTTTTGCTTTTTTAAGCTTGTTTCTGCCGAGGAGCCAGTTATGCCAACAAATCTGAATGAAACAGCTGTGGCTATCACGTTCCGTATTTGTTGCTGTTTAAGTTAGCCGTGCCAGAAGATGTGAATGGAACGACAGTGCTTTTCGCCTACTCTCCTGTGCCTTGAACATCGTTATGATGAACTAAGCTTTTCATAAAACCCTTTTCGAATACTGCGGTGATAAAAACAAAGATGAAGGAATTCCTCGGGTTTTTGTAAAATTTTGATCATCTTGAGAGAAAGAGAGGCCTGCTAAGCTTTTAATGAATGAAATCATGCTTGTCGGCGTGAGTACTGAGAAGGACCCTAGCCAGATCCAGACTGGTTCCACACTATCTTCAACACGAGCGATTTGTCGCTTTCTTAAAAACTTTCAAAAACAAAATATTTTATGCTAGCCGCGAAGACCAAAATGGAACCGCTCTTGAGATTGTGCAGCCCAGGATCGCTCTCGGTCTCAAGTTTCAATTCATCTGTTACAAACTGGATCTGTTCAAAAACATTCAGTGCCATGAAACGCCTGTGTGGCCTATTTTGAGGTAGCTCTCGAGCAAGAGGAATCAAAGTCCGATCAGGAAGATCAGATCCCACTAAGCAAAGCTCAAGACGTAGCCGCGATGGACTTTTCTGCAAATCAACACAACAGTCGCTCTCCTGGATACGGAGAGGCTTCAATCTCAAAACCATTTGGCATGGGCGTGCTACACTTTTACCCTTTGAGAGGCTCGCTGGGCCGAAAACCCGGAAGGGCGGCCCAAGCAAAAGTTAGAGCAAAGAAAAAGAAAAGAAAAAAAAAGAAAAATACAAAAGAAGCAAAAAAAGAAAAGAACAAAGAATAGCAAAAAAGAGAAAAGAAAAGAAAAGATAAAAAAGAAAAGAAAAAGAAAAGAGAAAAAAAAGAAAAAAAAGAAAAAAAAAGAAAAACATAGCTCGCAAGGTCGAAAACCCGCATTGGGCACCTTGGCAAAAGTTAGAGCCTAAACAGTGAAGGTTAAAATACCCGAGTGTACCTTAACCGGAACTACGTAAGGCTTGATTCCCATGTTTGGGATACGTAGGCAACTTCATCTTGAAGTCCAAATTCAACGCCCATAGCGTCTCAGTCCATGTCATGGTTTTGATCGCTTTTGCCTCCTCCGAATCCAATGTCTCGATTGCAGCAACCCGGAATTACGTGATTAACTTCCTCTTGAAGTCCAAACCACTAACACCTTCCAGGTGACTGTGTCCATATATTGATTCAAACCGTCTTCGACTCCTCCGCGCCTGAGGGTCCGATCGTTGTCAACAAAGACTGGCTTACAACATGCCGCGGCATCATCCAAACAAGGGGCAACTTTCCGTTGCCATCCATCGCCATAAGTTGCCCTAAGTTACCGTCCAAACCAGGGGAAACTTTTCGTTGCCTTATCCCCCTTTAAGCCAGAGGCAATTTTCCATCGTCTCCGATCTGAGGTTGCGCATCTCGAGGGTAAGTTCCGCGCTCATTGAGCGTTGATTATTTGCAAAAATAGTTTTTGAAAATTTTCACTGAGGTTGACTTATTTTCTCAAAAACTGTTTCATTTTCAAAATTGGACCATGTTTGGACCCAAAAAGGAGAATTTTCAGTGCTCACTACCTGATTCGCATGATTTTCAAATCAAAAATTGAATAAGTGTGCTCATCCAACTCTCATCTTTGATCAAAACTATTTTAGAAAAACAAAAAAAAATGGTCAAAATGACGAACTAGGGGCACGATTGAGTCAGGTCTTCTGTCTTCCCCCCGTTAATATGCTTGCCAGCAAGGCACCCTATCCACCAGAAGGAATAGCCGTGAGCTAACAGTGTTGGGCGTGAACCCGCGACTTCCTATTCATCTGTCATTCACCCCGGGGAGGGATGAAAAATAAGAGAATAAAGAATAGAGAGGAGTAAGTTGAGAGAAAAGTGAAGAAAAGGGTTTTTGAGAGAAAAACCGAGCCTGAGGGCTGAGTGATGCGAGTATCACAAATCAGAAAGGGTGGGAAATAATACCCGGAGGAACTAGCTTCTCGAGATCTGAGGTCTTTTTGTAAACATGTCTGTGTGTCGTGTCTTTTGATTTGTCAACCTTGCTTTTGGCTTTGAGTCTTTTCCGAGCATGTCTCATTATGTCAGGTCGTGTGCCTTTTGTTTCTTTGTTCAAGTCTGTCTCGTCGCGTTCTGTGGTAGGCTCGATACCCCGGTTGAAAACCCATCATTTTCCAAAAAGTAATCGCTTGTGCTCAGAATGCTGTGCCATTCTCTGCAATCACGCGAGGTAGGAGAAGAAAAGAGCAAATTTGGGACATCCAAGTGTGTTTCAACCTCAACCGTTTCAGTTTTTGTAGTCCATCTTGTCAGATCGGGGCTGTTTGTTCAGGGTTTGCTATGTGCAGGATGAACCGAGTGCTGTGTTATGGGTTGTATGCAGATCGATCCCCAGTAGAGTATGGGCTGTCTACTCAGTTTGAGCAGTGGTTTGTATGAGTTGTTTTGCTGTTAATTGGTTGGTTATCCGATTATCATAGTACAATTGCTCAATTTGCAGACAACAAATCAATATCATTTACATTTGAGGTGTAATATGATGCAATGCAGTGCAAAGTATGAAAGATGCAGATATGTACAGATATAACACTCTTTTCAGACAAAAAGTTTGTTTCATTTCATATCATCTTTTTTTTCAAGTACAAAGTCTGAGGAAAACAAAAATCTGCCTGCAACAGTACGAAGTACTCTATCTACCAACAAAAGAGAAAAGTACAAGAAAAGAAATAAAAGAAACAAAGAATTCGGGTCATCAAGATCATCAATGGCTCATACGGGGATCTGTCCTCGCCTCTTCCCCGGCGTAAGTCCAGGCATCATCGGTGTCACCGCTCGAGCCCGAGCCGGCCTCCTCCTCGGATGCCTCCGCCTCCTCGCACTGCCGTTCGAACTGCAGTCGCTCCCGGCGTAAGTACGCCCTCCTCTGGTGCAGGGAAATATCCTGCCATCCCGAGTAGAAATGGAAGGTCCAGATGGAGCGCCACCACCCACTGGAGGAATCGGGAAGGGAGGCTGAAAAGTACAAAAGGTAAATGCATCAGTATACATGAAGCAGTTTATCAATATAGAAAGTGCAGTGTGTGAATGCCGTGAGCAGTTTATCAATGCAGAATGTAGTGTATGAGTACAGTGTTTGAATGCCATGAGCAGTTGAATCAGTGCAGAATGCAGTGTATGAATACAGTGTATCAAGTGCCGTGAGCAGTTTATCAGATATTGTGCCGTGCATCAGATTATGCGAAGCAGTTTGTGTATGCTTTGAAGCTATGTCAGAGAGAACATACCGGAAGGCCGTAAAAGGCTAGGAACTCGAAGGTCCGCTGCAACATCCCCGTCATGGAGGCATTCATCTCCAATGACTGCCGGGTGTACTCGGAGGAAGCCTGCAAAAATATCAGATGCATCAATATTCTGTGGAATATCAAATAAACTGAAATGAAATAACTGTACAGAAATGCAGTAACACATACCGGAGGCAAGTCGGGGATACCGACAAACTCGTGATTAGCCGGCGGAGGGGCGAAGGGAATCTGATAGGTCACCCTATCCGACCCCCGGAAAGACAGTGAAGAAGGCAAAGCGTGCTACCGCCTCCCGTCCCCTCTCGACTCGCCGCCGCGGACTCGGGCCCGCCTCGGCGCTCCTCATACTCGCCGCTGCCACGGCCAGCAGTCTCTCTCTCAACTCGGCGACCACCACTCAGAGGCCGCATGATGAAGGTCCAGACGTACTCTGAGTAATCGCCCTCGCCTCTGAAGCCGTCTGCCTCATAGCCGATGGTATAGTCTTCCATCTGCTCAGCGGTGAAACGCTCGGTGTCCCTCATATGCTCAGGAGGATGCACCGGGACAATCTGCTCAAGTAACCCTGAGGTCTGACGCAAGAAGCGCTCGCCCAGGTACCAAGCCCGACAGACCGGGCCCTCCAGCAAAATCCGGTAACGCGAGGTCTCAATGGCGCCGGCAAACCGATCCCGCATCATCGCTGGCAGAGGAGCCCACGGCTGCCAGGTGATCTGAAATTGAAATCTGATTTGTTACTTTGCGATATTGCAAATATCTGATGAAAGCGAAGCTTAAATGAACTGCAAGTAAGACATACCTCGGCAGGAGTGATGGTGTCGAAGTAGCGGCGAAAGAAGCTGAAAGTCTCCCGCGGCCTCCGGACGCATCTCCCGTCAAAGCGGCGTGAGAAGGGGACGACCGGAGGTCTCACGCCAGATGCAGGCGAGCCTGGGAAAGTAGGCGTAAACCCACAACTGCAAGGTGAATACCAGAATGTTTATCAGATAAAGCAGAATACAGAGTAAAAGCAGAAATAGCAGAGCCGTGTGTTGTGCAGTGTATTGAGCAGAGTGTACAGTGTGAGCGATTAATGCGGTCGATTAAGCGAGTATGTGTGCGCCATGTGTATACGATATCTGATACGTGTAAAAAGCAGACTACGATGTGCCTGATGTCAGCAGTCTGAAAGTACGGAATAGAAATGTAAAGCGGAAAAGGAAATGTACCTCCCAAGCACGCCAGTAACCCACAAGCAACTGCCCGCTGCCACGGGAGACTGAGCTCATGTACCCGTAAAGAGTGGCCAAGGCGGCGCCACCCCAGTCATAATGCAAGATGTCTCGGACGTCCACCAGTGCGCTGAGTAGGCAGAGAGGCACGGTGTTCGCCCGATTGGCGAAGAGGGTCGTCCCTAGCAAAAACATCAAAAAGCCACGTGCATATCTATCCACGGCCTCCTGAGTCATCGGAGCTGCGTCAACAAGAAGAGGTTGCACCCGGAATTGCACCTCGAACCAGGAGTAGCGGACAAAACCTGGACGCGCAAGAGGCGGAGCCGCGCCAAGTAAGAAGATCTGAGCGGCGGTCCACTCATCCATGTCAGTGTCGAAGGGGATCGGATCACCCCCGACCCCGATGCCGGTGAGCACCGAGAAGTCGTAGGGAGTCATCGTCATGTCTCCCGCCGCGGATAGGTGGAACGAATCAGTGGTGTCCCACCACCTCTCTGCCAGGGCAGCTAGAAGAGGCTTGCAGGCGATGGCGGGTCGCACCCTGCAAAAGGAACCGAAGCCCGCCTCGTCCACGATGCGTCGAACCGCCTCGGGAAGCTCCAAATACCAATCTCAAGCCATGACATTCCCATACCCGCGGATGGTATGGAAATCTCCCTGTTTTCAAACAAATGGTTGCAAAGCAATATGAAATGTACAGTTCTGAGGAAACATGTTAAAGTCGATACAAATCTAGCATGCGTGCAAGTTTTTCAGATTCGAACAGATACCGGGTGCCAGTGCGCCTACGGTGGACTACAGTGTTTGATGCGTCAGCGTGTTTTGAGTAAGTGCAATGTAAACATGGTGCACGTGTGCACATTTTTCAGATCCAAGTAGATATCAGGTTTCAGTGTACTACGGTGGACTACGGCCTGTGATGTGTCAGTGTGTTTGTGAGGATCAGCATACAGATATGGTGCATGTGTGCACATATTTTTTAGATTCAAACAGATACCGGGTGCCGATGTGTTTACAGTGAACTACAACGTGTGATGCGTCAGTGTGTTTTTGTGGTTCAGTGCAAATGTGGCATGCGTGCAAAGTTTTCAAATTCAGACAAATATCGAGTGTCGATGTTTGCAGTGAAGTGCGGTGTGTGCCGTGTGTCTGGGTGATTGAGGCTAGTGCAGTGTGTGTGCATGTGTCCATCTTAAACAGATATCAGTTGTAAACATGATTACGATCAACTACAGTCTACAGCATATCAGAGCTAAGCAGTTAAAGAACAGATTCAGCTATGGCAGTTAACAGTTCTACATTACAGAAAGTAAGACGAAAAAAATGTTACCTCGGAAGTGCTGAAGGATAGGTGAGAGGTCGGCTCGTGCAGGAGAAGCTCCGGGTCCAGTGCTCGGTCGAAGCCGCGGAAATGGCGAAGACCATCCGGAGGTAAGACGTGGATCGTCGGGCGGTATGTCGCCGGGTCGAAGGGACGCTCGCTCAATGGGAGGAGCTCGACCCCGGGATCCATCTCGTGATCCAGGGGAGTCCCGATGTGTGGAACATCGTCAGCCATGGCAATGGTGGTGAGAAAATGGCCGGAAGAGCCGGAATGTGAAGAGTCAACCGAAAAAGTCAACCCCAAGCAGGCCAAAAATGACCGGGAAGGCCGGAAGATGGAAAGACACGGAAATGAAGAGGAAATCGAGGGGAACAAGTCCCGAAAAGGTGGAAATAGCAAAAGGAGTGCCGAAATGAAATTTCGATCGGTCGAAAATGTCCGAAACGCGGTGAACTTCGCGAATCGGACGACGAAAATGGCGCGAAAACTCAAAGAAATGAGCGAATGAGGAGGAAAAGAAGCTCCAGAGAGAGAGAGGGACAGTTTTCGGCGGTGGAGAAGTAAAGAAATAGGGTTAGAAACCTTATTTTTAAAAGACCCGCGGTGAAATGTCAAAACTGCCCCGATTCAGCAATTTTTGGCCGATCGGCACTATTTTGTGCCGGCCGGCACAACATTGTGCCGGTGTAACTTTTATGCAGCCGGTGGCTAGCCGATGGCCACCTAGTCCAGCCAGTGGTGTTCCCACAGCCTTGTTTAGGCCATGTGAGCAGTTTTAGGTCTTCATAGCTCAAGAAAGTGCATTTCCGATGCTCAACCGGCCTCCGTTTTGACCTCGGACTGTGTCTTCTGTGCGTGGCACTCAAATTCAAGCAAAGATTGTATCCTTTTGTATCCTTTGGTCTTTTACAAGATTCAAAAGTTGCCCCATGTGCATTTCAAACGCATCGCGCTATCTTGCGCATCATATTGCATTTGGCATGCATTCAATCGCACTGTTTTGTGCACTCGCGTTGTCTAACGCGCGCGCTATCTTCGCATCATATTGCATTGGCATGCATTCAATCGCGACTTTTTGTGCACTTGCGTTGTCTAACGATCGCGCTATCTTGCATCATATTGCATTTGGCATGCATTCAATCGCCTTTGTTTTGTGCACTCGCGTTGTCCAACGCCGGCGCTTATCTTGGCATCATATTGCATTTGGCATGCATTCAATCGCACTATTTTGTGCACTTGTGTTGTCTAACGCATCGCGCTATCTTGCGCATCATATTGCATTTGGCATGCATTCAATCGCACTGTTTTGTGCACTTGCGTTGTCTAACGCATCGCGCTATCTTGCGCATCGCACTATCTTGTGCATCACATCTCAGTCGCGCTATCTTGCGCACTTCCATCGCGTTGTTTTGCACACCTCATCGTTGCCCCCCTCGGGTCTGGCGAGACCTTAAACACGCATGGTCTAGGAGACCTTAAATCCTCGAGAGGTGCAAGACCTTCGGTGCATTAAGGTGCACCTCATATTGCATTTGGCATGCATCCCATCGCACTATTTTGCACACCTCATTGCATTTGGCATGCATCGCATCGCGCTATCTTGCGCATCGCACTATCTTGTGCATCACATCTCAGTCGCGCTATCTTGCGCACTTTCATCGCGTTGTTTTGCACACTCATTGTTGCCCCCCGGGTCTGGCGAGACCTTAAACACGCGCGGTCTAGGAGACCTTAAATCCTCGGGAGGTGCAAGACCTTCGGTGCGTTAAGGTGCACCTCATTGCATTTGGCGTGCATCCTACAAGCCGCACGTTGGCGCGCATTTCAAACATCATGCATCATGTATACAAACATCATGCATTGTCATGCATACATTTTGCATACGGTCTAGGAGACCTTAAATCCTCTGAAGGTGCAACTCCTTCGGTGTTTGTCGTGCCCGAACGACTTTCGGTGGTCTGGTAAAGCCACCTGTCTGTGTTTGCGGTGAGTTCCTAGAAGACCAACTGGGACGGTGAAAACTAGAGTTCGAACAGCTTATGCCTAGAACACAAAGGTTCGGAATTTCCGAGACTAAAGTCTGGTTTAAATACCCAGGGGGTGTACCATCGGCTTGAAATCTGTATGGAAACCCCATAGGTTGAGGCGGCGTGTTTACGCCTCAATTCTGGATACTGAACCAACCTAGTATATCGCCCTGTTGGGAGAATAGGGAAAACTGCAATCGCAGCCATTGCATCATACTGCATTATCATGCATCATTAATACTATTGCATATGTCATGCATTTCAAAAAAAAAAAAACAACAACCAACAAATATCGCATATGTCATGCATCATTGTAAATATTGCATATGTCATGCATTTCAAAAACAAACAAAACAAAAAAACATGCATACGTCATGCATCATCATTGTAGTATAGTGCATATGTCATGCATTTTCTATAAATGTCCATTTCTATTGCATTGTAGTTGCATGCATTCACTGTATCATCTTCCATCTATGGCTTGCGCCTTTCCTTGTTGAGCTTGGTCTGGTATGTGCCCTTACTTTTCACGTCAAAGCATGATTCATGTGCATCGCGCCTATTCCTTGATGAACTTGGTTTGAGGTTGCGGCACCTTTTTCTGTGTTAGACATGGCTTGTATGTGTGCATGCCTTTCCTAAGCGAGATACGGTTTGGCCGCATGCCATATCCATCGCATATTGCATTGTAGTATAATCGTTGCATCCAGCGTTAGGATCATTATTCTTTCCTCAGCGGGTCGTCACCCCACTTATGTCATTCCACCCAATATTTGTTCTTGTGTCCGTCTACATCACTCATAGTTCAGACATCGTTCTATGGTAGACGGACTTGTTACTTCCATCAATCTATTTGACATATGTGTGGTTTCGAACCGCTCACGATTGAATCATGATTCAATTGCTTTGCATGTAGTTTGCATTGTTTCAATTGCACTACATATCATTTGCATTGTTCATACATCATTTTGTATATATTGCATATCACTTTGCATTCGTCATTGCATTGTCATGCATATGGCTAACAATATTGTACCTGTTAAGTTTACTTTCTTTTCAGGCACGATATTGTATGTACGGCTCATTTGAGGCCAGTGCAACCGGACAAGCCGCACAGGTATTGTATCCTCTGCGTGAGATGTTTTGAGAATTGCATAATTCTCTTACATCCTTTCTGCATTGTAGTGTAGATTGGCGTATGCTAGCTTGCATGCGTGCTTCATTACAGCTTTCTATGCATGATCATAAGTTATGCTCGGCTTCTTGCATCGTCTTGCATTTTGCCCCTGCCTTCGGACGCATACCTTGTTTGTCTTGCATGTTTATCCAAGTCTTCGGCCTTGTCAAAAATGGGTCGTCTCTGGGCTTTGACATTCACTCCCGTCATTGTTATGACTTTCGAGTTCTGTCAAAGAGGGGCAACTGTAGACACCCCATTTTTGACCATCCTCAAGACTTGGACGTCACCGCTTGAACACTCGGTGATTATCCATGTTCGTGTTCATTTGGAGTTCCCGGAGTTCTCAGCTACGTGCCTTGCCTCAAGACCTCCGAACTTGACCGTTTTGTGTCTGGTTTTGCACCAAACACTTGTTCTTTGCCTTGGAGGGGCAGGGAATGCCTTCTGAGGCATCCCCATACACCATCGGCAGTAGCTAGAGGCCACCGGCTGGTTGATGTTGTCATCGGCACTATATTGTGCCGGTCGGCACTATTTTTGGCAAAATGACCATTTTGCCCTGCCGATCACTTTACAGCTGTTTTTGGAGATATTTTTGAGACGGTGTTTGTAGCACTTGTTTCCCCCCCCTACACGTGTATGGAGGGATGAGCCTTTGATTGACTTAGCTTGTAAGCTTTGTCCTCTATAAGAGAAGGCTTCCTCCTCTTGGCTCAAGGGTTGAAGAGTTAGACATTTTAGAGAGAAAAGACAGAGAAGAAGCTCTGGTTTTAGGGTTTGAATTCTATATCTATCCTATCTCTCTTTTTCTCTCTTGTTTTGTACACTAGGTGTTTGTGTCTCACTATTGCACATCAACACCTAGTGTTTCACCTTCCCTTGGCTACTGAGGTCCCAAGTGGTTGTTATTGCTGTTCTTGACTGGTTTGGAGCTCAAGGAGGCAACAAAGTCAACATTTGTGAAGAGGGTCAACATGGGTGAGAAACTTGCTTTATTTACCCCATTTTGACCTATCCTTGAACTGTTTTTAAGCTTAGTGTTTAATACAAAAAATTTCTGTTTTTTAGTCCTCTTGATAGTTTATTAAGGGTACTTTGTGCTTTGGGGAGGTTTGACCCCTCTTAGGCCTTGAAAAGGCCTCATTTTGTGCTATTTTGTTGAGATCCGAGACTTTGGTGCTTGGGCCTCTTCACCACTGAAATCTTGAGGGATTTCAGTGGTGAAGATGGTGCCTTGAAGTCCCAAGAAGGAGAGGGCCACCCCCTCTCCTTGATGTCCTTGAAAAGGGCAAGTTTTGCCTCTTGAGGGAGCATTGTGATTGAGTGTGTGTTGAGCATGTATGGACTGTTATTCATGCTTAGAATATCATGATTTAACATTGCTATGTGTTGGTTTTGGTCCCTTATGCATGCTTAGCATAGTTGCCATGTAATGCCTTGTATTGCCTTAACATGCCTTAGGTTGTTAGCCCTAACTTGAGCATGCTTTAGGCTTAGATTTGTGAATGTTTTGTGCTTATTTTGACATGTTCTAGCTCTGTCCATAGTCATTTGGGTTGATCTTGGCATGCATTATATAGCCCCTTTGCATTTTAGGCTTGCTAGCCTTTGAGCATGCATAGGTAGCATGTGTTGCTTACCTTATTTTGATGGTTTGGAACCATTTAGCATGTCATTTCAGTCCCTTTGGTGTGCTTATATGCTTGCCTTAGTTGCCTCTTTAATGCTTTAAAAGCATGTGTTGTATGCCTCATGTTTAGCATTTGTGCATGCCTTTGGATTCATGCCATTTAGATGCCATCTAAGTGGTCTTTTGGGCTTAGTTTTATGTGTTAAAACTCTGTTTTTAATTGGTTAAGTGTTACCATGTGTGGTTGTAATATGTGTGGTTCAATGCCTCATTGGTTTGCCTTAAGTACTTGGGCCACTTGTTGCATGCTTAGCCTACTTTGTTGCTTGGTTTAGCATCATATTTAGCATGATTTCAGAGCCTAAATTGCGTGCTAATGGTCCATATTTGTGCCTCTTAAATGTGTTTAAGAGTTGCTTTATTATGCTTAAGTGTTGGTGCTTTAACATGTGCATGTGTGTATATGTGTTTGGCCCTCATGTCTTAGCATTTTGGCCACTGATTTTAGGCCTAGTTAGAGTTGCCTAGATCATGTTTAAGTCCACTTTTTTACTTGGTTCGCATGCTTGCCTTGCATGTTTACTTGTACGTTTGCATAAGTGCCTTGCATTGTCCATGTTGCATGCTAGCCAACATGTCTAGGATTGCATCACATAAGCATGCATGCTTGGCCTCTTGAGATGAGCATGATAGAGGTTTGGCACCCTTTTGTGTTTATTTGGTTTGCATGCATTTGAAATTAAAGTTGCATACTTGGTTCTTTGGGCCATCATGTATGGAAATGCGTGATTGGTGGTCCGAGAATCGAGGCACATCTTCCTTTGAGTCATTAGTATGATAAGGAGTGTGTTTAGTGCATATATGCTTTGAATTGCATTGCCATGCGATTTGCCCTCTATTTCTTTGTGAGTTGCGAGTTCGAGGCATTCAAAGGCTCGGCGGATTTTAGTGCCGACCGGCGATCAATTTGCAGCCGATGGATCAATTCAAGGTCGATGAGCTCAATCCACCGGTGGAAGTTTTGTGCAGTAGTGATCTTGATACCTAAGGAAGTATTCCTAGGACTATGGCGATCTTCGAGGAGCAAATAGAGAAAAGCGAGGCAAGCTAGGCATGGCGAAGGCAATTCGAGCGGAATTCGAGCGGCGTGCATTGAGCCCCTCGCCCGAGGCGATTCTTGTTTTTGCTTAGATTAATTATTTTGTTAATTTAATTAATCTGTAATATTTAATTAGCTTGCGTAGTTAATTATTTGTATTATTCTTTTGGTCCCTCCGAGTGAGGGCATAATTGTAATAAGTGTGGGTGAGTGGTGTGTATGTCTTCCAACCCCCACTTCTTTCTTCCCTTTTACTTACCTGCTTTTAATGGTTAGTATTAGGCCACGTTTATTTTAGCATACCTTATGCTATGCATGCGTGCATCCATGCATTTGCTCACATGCATCGGTCTCGGTACATCACACAAACTGCATTGTATTTTCAATTCCAAATTGAATACGTGCATCGAATAAAGTGCATTCCACATGCCATCTTTAGGGTTAGCCGAGCCTACGCTAAATTGCATCTTCGCCTGTGTTGCATTAGCCATTTAACATGAACTAGGACATGCATGTCTGCTAACTAGTTTCTTGTTTTGGCACGGAGTACGATGTAAGTATTTATGCTTTAGCATATCACATGTGTGTGAGTGTTGCCATGACAGTATGCTTACCATGCGGCTAAGTGCTTATGTGAGATAAACTGTTTGAATGCCTGTGGGTGGAGGTTGGGTTGCTTGAGTTGGAAATACTCGTTGAAATCCGTATTTTAGCCTACTTGCGAGTAGCAATTTCAAACTGTTTTCCAAACAAACGGATATGCAATGCTTGTTTCCAAATTAGGCAATCTAGTCTATACTTGTTTGCTGTGCGCATAACGTAGTAATTCTAGGCTAATAACCGGAATAAGAACATATAAGGTTTTCAAAATAAGATATCACTGTTAGTAGAGGCCAGTCTTCAGACCGGGCGAAAGGGGGTGCTCATAGCTGACCTTCCCCGATCGTACCCAAGCTCCCGAGCCAAGACAACTTTGGTGATGACGGACACGTGGCCTTTGGCACCGAGTCAGGGTTTCCTAAATTTTCCATTTTAAAATATTTAGGTGGCGACTCTGTAATCTGGCAAAGCAGTCCATGTTTGGCACTACTTTTCAAAATCTGTTTTTCTCAAAACGATTTGCCAGAGTTGGACTCTTTGGTTCAGATTTAGAACCGCAACACAAAAAGAGGAGTCCAAACTGTAACCCGTGAGTCCCCTCGCGGACATGTTACACCATGATAGCCTCTTTTAAATGTGCTTGAAAGTTGCTTGTTTATTGCTTAAACTTTAGACCACAATATGTGCACATGTGCATGTGTGTTTAGCCTTCATTTTTGGGCATTTTGGCCACTGTTTTAGGCCTATTTAGAGCTGCCTAAATCATGTTTAAGTCCACCTTTTCATTAGTTTGCATTGCCTCATTTTTGCTTGTATGCTTGCATGAGTGTCTTGCCATGCCATGTTGCATCCTTAGCTTGCATGCCTAGGTTGCATTGCATCTTGCATGCATGCCTTGTTCCTTGATTCGGTGATAGGAATTGGGTCTTGATTTGTTTGTTTGGTTTGCATTTCATTTGACATGAAAGTGCATGCTTGATTCTTTGGGCCATCATGCATGGAAATGCGTGATTGGTGGTCCGAGAATCGAGGCACATGCCCCCTTGAGTCACAAACATGATAAGGGGCATGATTGGTGCATACATTGCTTGAATTGTATTGCCATTCAAGTTCTGCCCTCTGCTGCTGTGAGTTGCAGGTTCTGCAGACATTCTTTGCCGACCGGCAGTATTCAGTGCCAACCGGCAGTACATCATCAGCCGATGGATGCATCCTGTGCCGATGATCACAATTCACTGCCGGTGGCTATTCTACTCAGCTGGTGGTGATCCCCAGTATTTGAAGAGGCATCTCTGAGATTTTGGCAATCTGCAGAAGGGCAGAACAAGGAAAACAGAGGCAATCTTTGCATGGCAGTGCAATTCCGAGCAGGACCCGAGCATGCGTTGCATCAGGCTCTCCTCCCGAGGCGGTTTACTGTTTTTCCTAATCTAGTTAGCTGTTAATTAATTAGGCAATTTGTAATTATTAATTAGCTTGCGTAGTTAATTAATTTGTATTATTCTTTGGTCCCTCCGGGTGAGGGCGAATCTGTAATAAGTGTGGGTGCGTGTGTGTGCATGTCTTCCAATCCCCACTTCTTTTCTCCCTTTTATTTACCTGCTTATGATGGTAGATTAGGGCATGTTTAAATTAACATACCTCATGCAATGCATGAGTGCATCCATGCATTTGTCTTGCATGCACCGGGCTCGACACATCATATTAACTACATTGTATTTTCAATTCGAAATTGAATTCGTGATAGTTGTAGCATTTCACATGCCACTTTAGGGTTTGCCGAGCCCGTCCTAATCACATCATGTATGTGTTGCATTAGCCACTTAACATGCACTAGGACATGCATGTTTGCTAACCAGTTTATTGTTTTGGCACGGAGTACGATGTAAGTATTTATGCTTTAGCATCTCGCATGCGTGTGAATATTAACATGACAGCATGATTACCATGTGGCTAAATGCTTATGTGAGATAAAATGTTTGAATGCCTGTGGATGAAGGTTGGATTGTTTGAGTTGGAAAAACTCATTGAAATCCGTGTTTTAGCCTACTTGCGAGTAGCAAATTCCAAAGTATTTTTAAAACAAACGGATATGCAATGCTTGTTTCCAAATTAGACAATCTAGTCTATACTTGTTTGCTGCGCGCATAACATAGTAATACTAGGCTAATAACCGGAACAAGAACACATAACGTTTTCAAAATCGGATATCATGGTTAGTAGAGGCCAGTCTTCGGACCGGGCGAAAGGGGGTGCTCATAGCTGACCTTCCCCAATCGTACCCAAGTTCCCGAGCCGAGGCAACTTTGGTGATGACGGACACGTGGCCTTTGGCACCGAGTCAGGATTTCCTAAATTTTCCAAAATAAAATATTTAGGTGGCGACTCTGTATTTGGCAAAGCAGTCCATGTTTGGCACTTCTTTTCAAAATCTATTTTTCTCAAAACGATTTCCCAGAGTTGGACTTTTTGGTTCGGATTAAGAACCGCAACAAACAAAAGGGAGTCCGAACTGTAGCGAGGTCCCCCGCGGACGTGTTACAACATGCAAAATGCTATGAAATGGCATACACGATGCACGAGGTAACATGGCATACACAATGCTACGAAATGAAATGGCATACACAATGCGCAGTGGACTTACACCAATATGAGTGGACCTCAGCCACACTCACATAGGAGGCCATTAGATGAAAATGAGATACTCGAGATGCGTGCACACGTGCACGCAAACCGAGGACCGACCCTAAGGCACCAAATGCCACTCTAACAAGACATGGCAAGGCATGGAATATGGCATACTAGCATGCAAATTTCAGTAGCGAAAAGTGATGCAAAACAACCCCAAAACATGGAAACATGGCACCCGATGCATGGAATGAGACCCGAAACATGAAATTAGGTACATGGAATGACCTATGGCTATGTAAAGCATGCATTATTTGAACATGAAGTGTGAAGAAAGAATCAAGATAGTCCCAAAAAAAGTATATTTTAAGTTTTAAGCAAGGCCAAAAGGTGAACACAAATAGGGCTAAACCAACATGCAAAAATGGCCCCGAAAAAGAGATAAAGAAGCAAGTGGAAGCTTCTGGCCATAAATGGCCAAGAGCCCTTCAACAAAGTAGAGTAGGGGCTCAAAATGAAGCACTTTACAGTTTACGACAAGCCACGAAAACAAACACAAGTATGGCTAAACTATTATGCAAGAAATGGGCCAAAAGGGAGACAAAGAAGCAAGTGATGGTTGCTGGCCTCAAAAATAGGAGGGCCCTTCAACAAAGTTGAAGATGGGCCCAAAACATGGTATTTTACAGTTAGTGATCAAACCCAAAACAGTGCACATGCAAGCTTAAAATACTATGCAAAATAAGGCCTAAAAAGAGGTTTAAACACAAAAAGCAAAAAGGGAGCTTCAAACAGCAAAAGTACCTTGATCAAACATGAAGAGGAGGTCAAAATAAGACTATTTATAGTTCGGACTAGAGCCCAAAAATACAAGCACAAGCGGCTAACAAAACATGCAAAAATAAGGCCAAAAGAGGGATAAAGAGGCAAGTGATAAAAGGAAGCCTCAAACAGTGAAGATCCCTTCAACAATGTTGAAGAAGGGCTCAAAATAAGCCATGTTTCAGTTTATAACCAAACTCAAAAAAATTTACAAATGAGCCTAAAATACTATGCAAGAAAGAGGCATACAAGAGAGGTAAAGAAGCAAGTGCAAAAAGGAAGCCTCAAATAGGGAGAGGCCCTTAAACAAACATGAAAAAAAAGCTCAAAATAATGCTATTTTCAGTTAGGGTTGGAGCCCAAAAATGTAAGTAAGTATGGCTTAGATAGCATGCAAAATAAGCTTAAAAAGAGGGAAAATGTGGCTCACCCTTGTAGACCAAACTTCAGTAGCCTCTTGGCTTGAGAAAAGGTGCTCCTTGCCTCTGGAAATGGCCTCCAAGCTGCTGGTATGGAGTATGGATTGGTTGGCTTGGAGATGGAGTAGAATGGGTGTAGGATTTGAGAGGTTTTGAGGGTTGAAGTGTAGCGAGAGAGAGATGCAATGTAGGAGCTCAAGACCAAACTTTCTAACCCTCTAAAATGCAGCTGGAGCTGCTGGTTATATAAGCAAGAGAGTGAGGGAAAAGAGGGGGAAATGAATTTCAAATTTCCCTCCAAAAAGGCAGCCCGCCGGATACACAATCTGATGGGAAACAAAATACAGATTTGTAATGTACCAGAGGAGGGGAGCAAGGCCGGCCTGGTATTTAAGTTGCAGGTGGCCGATAGGCCCTCCCCATGGCCAGCTGGCCAAGGGTGAAAAGGTTCGAGCAGTATTAGTGGCCGGCCACCCCAGATTGGTGGCCTCCCATGTGTGCACAACACAACCATGTGGTCAAAAACTGAAGAAAGTGAACCAGGAGAGAGAAAAGCCCACTTTTTGGAGGGGTTTAAAAGGGTCAAACACAATTACTGGCTGGCCATGTGATATTGGTGGCCTCCCATGTGTGTACAACACAAATATGTGGTTTAGGGCTGGAAAAAGTGGCCTTAGGGGGGTCAACATTGGTTTCTAAGTGAGAAAAAACGGGCGACGGAGGGCGATGAAGGAATAAAACTGGTTGTCAGAACAATTACTGGCCTCCCACCCTTCTACAACCTTCCAAATAGTGAAAATAAGGTCTCCACCAAAAATGAGCCCAAACCGATGCAAAATGAAGGTTCGGGGCCGAAACGCGCAGCCCGAGGACCCGAAAACTGATTGTTAGGCACCGGAAGTGGTGTTCGACCACGAAGTTGGTCTCTCAGACCAGAGTGTCCCTCAAAAGGGAGTAAATAAGATGCATGCCAAAAACCGGAGCAAACGGAGGTAGTTAAGCTGTCCCGAACCGAGGCACACAGCCAACGACTCCAAAAAATCGAAAACCGGACTCCAAACAGGAAAAATGGCCTACGACCATGAAACGTAGCCTACGGCCACTGAGAGATGATCTACGAGACCTCTCTCTCTCTTCTGGAAGAGAAACAGAGAAAACCGAGCCTGGTTCGCAAACCGAGGCAAAGCATGAAAGAGTCCGAAAGTCCGGAGGCAAGGCTCGTAGCCGAGACTCTGAAACCTCTGAACAAGCACAATATGCAACATCACCAAGCGCTCAATCAGTGACGTCTGAGTCTTAAGGTCGGTCAAAATGGGGTGTCTACAGTTGCCCCTCTTTGACAGAACTCGAAAGTCATAAGTGACGTGAGTGAATGTCAAAGCTCAGAGACGACCCATTTTTCACAAGGCCGAAGACTTAAACAAACAGGTGAGATAAACAGAGATGTGCCCGCAGGCATGCCCGTAGGCAGGGGGCAAAATGCAAAACGGTATGCACAAGGCCAGATGTGACTTGATGATCATGCAAATGCAGCAAGCTGTAATGAAGCAAGTATTCGCAAATAGATGCAACAGTTTTAAGCAAGAATGCAAAGCAACAACTACATTTCATGCAGTTAGGAATGCAGAGAATTATTTAATTCTCGTCGCGTCTCACACGGAGAAGATACAATACCTGCGCGATTCGTCTGGTCGCACCAGCTTCAAATGAACCGTACATACAATATCGTGCCTGCAAAAGAAAGAAACTCAACAAGCACAACATATCTAACAACATATGTTCAATGTGATATCGAATGCAGACAATCGCGGTGTCGATGGAAAAGTGCATCGCAATGCGAGACGAAACGCGCGTGACAAAGCGAGTTTAAGCACGGAGACTTGGTGATATCAAAGAGACGTGCATAACAATGCAAGTATGTGCATGAGAATGCAAGTTATGTGCATGATAATGCAGAACAAGCGTAAACCAGGATGTATGTTTGTCACAAAACAATGAGCAAGGAAATGCGCGTTTCGGCGAGGGCGACTCGATCGCGGCCTCCGGTTCACCTCCCGGAGAGGTTACAACATGTTCAAAAGGATATATCTCACTTTCGATGAGTAATGATGAGACACGCATCGGAAGTTGAAGCTGAGGTTCCGGCGGAGCGATTTCGTGACAGAAAGTGCACTTCTCTTGCACTTTTTCAGGTTCCGGGGACTCCAATCCTCCCCAAAATTTGCAGGGACCTTGGGGGGCATGTGGGGAACACCACCGGCCAACTCCCTTCCCAAGGGGAGGCCACCGGCCAGGGGGAAAGCAAGGAGGTAGCCGGCCTGCTAGGAAAGGTGGCCGGCCGGCCACCTAGCCAAATCCGTGGGCAATTTTGTACTTTCACCCTCTTTTCTTTAAATCCACTCATCCAAACACTTTGTGCTCACAAGTGCAGCTCCGAAATCATCTCCTCTAGCTTCCCAAACCATTTTCTCCCTCAGATCTGTGCTCTATACGCATTTTCCAACGTCCCACGCAAGTTGTTTTCGCGAAATCTTTCAGTTTTAAGCACTTTGAACCGATTAAATTTTGATTTCGGGGCTTCTTTTCTCATTTTCGCTACTTGAGGTGAGTTTGTCTCAATATTTGGAAGATTTTCTCGGCAGTTGACTTTTGTTGACTTTTTCATTTCCCGAGAGTTGACTTTTGTTGACTTTTTCTAATTTTGGCTTATTTTTGCTCATTTTTGCCCCTTTTGCAGATTTTCTGAAATGACTGGTCATTTCCCCCACGGTGGAGATCCTCCGGATGCCGGAGGTGATCCCGATATCATGGCTTTGCCTTCGAGGGTTCGACCCTTCATACCCGAGTGGTACGACCCACCGGCATATATTCTTCCGCAGGCTATTTTTTATCACTTCACCGATTTCGACGAGCGAGCACCCGGGGATCTCCTTTTGCGGGAGCTAGAGTATCAGCTCTCCCATGAGGCACGAGAGGTATTTACTTCATTCTTACCTTCTCTGCAACATATTATGAATTTTTCATGCATTCTGTTTGCATTCTGAACACACGGTTCAATCACTTGAATTTCTGAACACTCAGCCCATAAATTGATTGTGAACACACGGCACACACTAGTTGAGAATTGAACACACGGCCCAAGCACTGATTTTCTGAGCACACAGCCCGAACTAGAGGTGAACACGCAGCACACACTAATTTAGAATTGAACACACGGCCCAAGCACTGATTTTCTGAGCACACAGCCCGAACTAGAGGTGAACACGCAGCACACACTGATTTAGAATTGAACACACGGCCCAAGCACTGATTTTCTGAGCACACAGCCCGAACTAGAGGTGAACACGCAACACACACTGATTTAGAGTTGAACACGCAGCCCAAACACTGATTCCCTGAACACATAGGCCGAATTGAAGGTGAACACGCAGCACACACTGATTGAAAGTTGAACGCGCAGCCCAAACACTGATTTTCTGAACACACAGTCCGAATTGAAGGTGAACACACAGCACACACTGATTGAGAGTTGAACACGCAACCCAAACACTGATTTTCTGAACACACAGTTCGAATTGAAGGTGAACACGCAGCACACACTGATTGAGAGTTGAACACGCAACCCAAACGCTGATTTTCTGAACACACAGCTTGAATTGAAGGTGAACACGCATCACACACTGATTGAGAGTTGAACACGCAGCCCAAACACTAATTTTCTGAACACACAGTCCGAATTGAAGTTGAACATGCAGCACACACTGATTGTGAACACGCGGCTCACTTACTTTACTTTGCACGCAGCCTATTCATTTTATTTGCACGCAACTTATTCATTTTATTTGCACGCAGCTTATTCATTTTATGCTGAAACATGTATTCATTCTGAATGCAGGTGACTTCTCGTACTGTGCGGGGATATGGCTCTACCGCGGCGAGAGATTGGTATGCCGAGCTCCCGGAGGCTGTCCGGGATTTGGTTGACTTGGCGGGGTTTGGGCCCTTCTGCACTGGGCTACCTCATTGTCCTGCCAAGAGGACGTTGATGGCCGCCTTGGTGGAGAGATGGTAGGACACCACCAACTCCTTCCATTTTTCTGCCACGGGGGACTTGATTATGACCCCGCCTGACTTTGCCGTATTGACTGGCCTTGACGTGGGAGGTTAGCCCATCCCTTATGACGAGGACATGGGCCAGTGGGAGGCCGCTTGGATATATTTACTGGGGGCTCGCCCGCCTATTGATAGATCTTCGGGCAGAGTCCGATACACCTAGTTCTCTTCCCATTTTTGGAGGGTGGAGATGGAGACCGGGACTCCTGAGGAGGCAGCACAGTATGCCCGTGGTTTTCTGATGTTCCTCTTCGGGACTACTTTGTTTGCCGATAGGGGGAACACTGTTGGGCTATATCTGTTGAGTGCTTTGGTGGACCTATCACAGGTCAGGCGGTATGACTAGGGCGGCGCCGGCTTGGCTACCCTTTATTGCTACATGAGCGCGACCTCCCGTGGACGGGGGGACTTACTTGGCGGCTATTGGAGAGCCTGGGAGGTACTTTCTGCCCACTTGATTTACATTTCTGCTCCTCATTACTTGTATATTGCACACACAGCGCACTCTACACTCTGTATTTTGCCCTCAGCACTTTGCATTTACATTCAGCACTGTTTTCCACAGTTATGGGTGTACGTGTACTTTCCGACATTAGCCCCGAAGTTGGTGGTAGAGGGGCCCCTCGTGACCTTGTATTCACCTGCATTCGAGGGCCAGCACCAGCCGAGACCTCGGGAGTCTCTCCTTTATCTACGGCAGTACTTCGACACGGTGCGGTCGACGAAGGTATTTCAGAACTCTCAGTCCTTTCTGTTTTCATCTTTGATTTGTCTTGTACTTTCGCGATTTCTGATTGGTTTATGCATCGGTTATCCGCAGATCACATGGCAGCCCTGGGCACTCTTAGGTGAAGGTCTCCGATTCCAGTTTGCCGGAGGGCGGGGTGCCTCCCAGTACAGGATTCTATTCGAAGGGCCAGTTGGTAGGGGCCTGGTTTCTGGGGGAGCGCTTCTTGCGTCAGGTATGGGGCTATACTTCTCAGGACCCTTCCTCAGCACCCCCAGTTGGTATCTTGATTAGCGATAAATTGTCTTCGAGATGTTGTTAGTGCTATCTTTAGATGCGATGCCTTACTTCATCTTGAGGAGGAGGATTATTCTACTTACCGTCACATATACCTGATGCCTCCATTGACGGGAGTCCGTACTCCGACGATGAGGCTTGCTGGTTGTAGACAAGCCCGCGGGGGACCTCGTTACAGTTCGGACTCGATTTGTTGTCACGGTTCTTAATCTTGAACCAAAGAGTCCAAATCTGGAAAATCGTTTTGAGAAAACAGATTTTTAGAAAAGAAGTACCGAACATGGATTGCTTTGTCAGATACAGAGTCACCACCTAAATATTTTATTTTGGGAGAATTTAGGAAACCCTGACTCCGTGCCAAACGCCACGTGTCCGTCATCACCAAAGTTGCCTTGGCTCGGGAACTTGGGTACGATTAGGGAAGGTCACTTCGTGAGCACCCCCGCTCGCCCGATCAAAGATCGGCCTCTACTAACCATGATATCTATTTTTGAAAACATTGTGTGTTCTTATTCCGGTTATTAGCCTAGGTTACTATGTGATGCGCACAGCATACAAGTATAGACTGAGTCGTCTGAATTGGAACAAAACACTTCATGTTTGTTTGTGAAAATGGTTTGCTACTCGCAAGTAGGCTTAAAATGTGGATTTTGCCACCCTCGGGTGGGCTTAGAAAACATGATTTTGCCACCGTCTAGTGGGCTTAAAACAAACATTTGATGAATTGTTCCAATCCAAATAACCCAACCTCCACCCACAGGCATCCAAGCAGGTATGTCACATAAGCAGTTAGCCTCATGGTAAGCATGCTATCATGGCAGTCACTCACACGCATGCAAGGATGCTAAAGCATAAAACTCACCGAGTACTCCAAGACAAAACAGAAACCGATTAGAAATCCATGCATGATCCTAAGTATACAGAAATGCCTAATGCAACACATGCAAAAATGCAACTATAGCAGGCTCGGCTATTCTAAACATGACATATGAGATGCAACAGCTATTAAGTATTCAACTCGGAATTGAAATACGAATGCAGTTTGTATGATGCGCCGAGCCTGGTGCATGCAAGACAGATGAATGCAAACATGCTATCATACTGTATGCTAATTGAAACATGCCCTAATCTAACCAACATAAGCGGGTAAATAAAAGGGAAGAAAGACATGGGGTTGGAAGACATACATCACACTCACCCACACTTATTACAATTATGCCCTCACACATAGGGTCAAAATAAAATAGTACAGTCAAAATAATACAGTCCAAATATGTACAAATCCCTAATTAATTTATAAATTAACTAAGAAAAAAAATAAACTGGCATGCAAGCCAGGGACTGTCTTGATTCTTCTTCAGATGATGAATGATGCATGTCCGGGTTGCCTTTGCGCGGAAATCCATGACGATGCCCCGATTAGCCTCTGTTTTGCAATGGTTTTTGGAAAGCGCGCCAAGCCCCGGAAGACTGCTGATTCTTGATTTGCTGCAATAGAGAGCAGAAAAGGGGCATGACAATGTATTTTCACAAATATATGCATGCCTCGATCCTCGTGCCACCAATCACGCACATCGATGTATGATGGCCGAGGAGTCGAATTGCACAATTCAATATGGAATGAATGCACATGAAAACTCAACTAAAACCTAACTCCATCATGGATAATCTAGAGTGTCGGTGACTGGGGAATTGAGACACGTTCCGTCACTCGGAGTACGAAACGTACCTCGTTTCCCGTGCTCGGGCTAACTCCTATCCCGAACACAATGCAATATGCATGATATGCATGAAATGCAACTAAGATACATCCTAACATGCACAATGCTATGAAATGGCATACACAATGTACGAGATAACATGGCATACACAATGCGCTAACATACATCGTAGCATACACAACGCTATGGAATGAAATGGCATACACAATGCAATATAGACTTACACTAACACAAGTGGACCTCAGCCAAACTCACATAAGAGGCCATTAGATGAAAATGAGACACTCGAAATGCGTGCACACGTGCACGCAAACCGAGGACCGTCCCTAAGGCACGAATGCCACTCTAACATGACATGGCAAAGCATGGAATATGGCATACTATCATGCAAATTTCAGAGGCAATAAGTGATGCAAAACAGCCCCAAAAGATGGCAAAACAACACCTGATGCATGGAATAGGTCCCGAAACATGAAATTAGGCATACCGAATGACCTATGACTATGCAATGCATGCATTATTCGAATATGGAATGTGAAGAAAGAATTGAGACAGCCCAAAAATAAGCATATTTACAGTTCTAAACAAGGCCAAACAGAGAACGCAAATGGGGCTAAACTAGCATGCAAAAATGGCCCCGAAAGCAAGATAATGAAGCAAGTGACAGCTGCTGACCCTAAACAGAGAAGGTCCCTTCTACAATGTTTAAGAGGGGCCAAAAATATGATGCTTTAAAGTTTACCACAAGCCACAAAAACAGACACAAGTATGGAAAAACTCATGCAAAAAGCGGGCCTAAAGGAGGACAAAGAAGTAAGTGATGCATGATGGCCCCAAACAGATTAAAGTCCTTCAACAAAGTTGAAGAGGGACCTAAAATATGACTTTTTCCAGTTGATGTTCAAACCCAAAATAGTGCACAAGAGAGCTATAACACAAAGTATAAAAAGGATGCTTCAAACAGAAAAATACCCTCAATGAAACAAGAATAGGAGGCCAAAATAAGGCCATTTTTAGTTCGGACCAGAGTCCAAAAACAGAAGCACAAGAGTCTAACAAATCATGCAAAAAATGGGGCCAAAAGAGGGATACAAAGGCAAGTGACAAAAAGAGGCCCCAAACAGTGATGAGTCCTTCAAAAATGTTGAAGAAGGGCTCAAAATAAGATACTTAACAGTTTACAACATGCCTCAAAACAGTTTACATATAGGCCAAAAACAATGTGCAAGAAAATGGCATATTAGGGAGATAATGAAGCAAGTGCAACAAGGAGGCCTCAAACAGTGAGAGGCCCTCAATCAAACATGTAATATGGCTCAAAATAATCCTATTTCTAGTTAGGGTAGGAGTCCAAATATGCAAGCAAGTATGGCTAATATATTGAGCAAAATAAGGCCAAAAAAGAGGGAGAATGATGCTTACCCTTGAAGACCAAACTTTAGCAACATCTTGGCTTGAGAAGTGGTGCTCCTAGCCTCTGGAAGGAGTCTCCAAGCTGCTGGAATGGAGTGGTGGTGTGGTGCTAGGTGGTGGTGTAGAAATGGTATAGGGTTTGGGAGGTTTTGATGGTTGAAGTAGGGAAGGAGAGATGTAATGCAAGGGGCTTAAGGCCAATTTTTCCAACCCTTAAACCAGAGCTGGAGGCTGGTTTATATAGGCAAAAGAGGGGGAGAACATGGGGAAAAATGGGGGGGAAAACAATTCAAGTTTCTCCCCAAAAGTTGGCCCCCTGGATACAAAATCTTGGGGGAGGGGGGCAAAAAAGTATATTTTTGTAATGTACCAACTGTAAGGATTCTGGCCGGCCAGGTATTGGATTTGCAGTTGGCCGGCTGGCTCTCCCCATGGCCGGCCGGCTAGGGGTCAAAAAGGCCAAGTGTAATTAGTGGCCGGCCATCACAAATTGGTGGCCTCCCATGTGTTCTCAACACAACCCTGTGGTCAAAAATTGGAAACAATGAATCAGGAGAGAGAACAACCCACTTTTCAAAGGGGGTCAAAAGGTTCAAACACAATTACTGGCCGGCCACCAAATATTGGTGGCCTCCCAGGTGTGTACAACACAAATATGGGGGTTAGGGTTGAAGAAAATGGCCCAAGGGTGGTCAACATTGGCTTTGAAGTGAGAGAAAACGGGCGACGGAGGGCGATGAAGGAATATAACTGGTTGTCAAAACAATTACTGGCCTCCCACCCTTCTATGACTTTCCTGGTGATCAAACAAAGGTCCCTGCCAAAAATGAACACAAACCGATGCAAAATGAAGGTTCGGGGTCAAACGCTGTTCGAGGCCCCAAAATCGATCATAGGGCACCGGAGTGGTGTTCGACCACGAAGTTGGTCTCTCGAACCACAGTGTCCCTCAAAAGGGTGTAAATAAGATGTATGCCAAAAACCAGAGCAAACAGAGGTGGTTAGGCGGTCCCGAACCGAGGTATTCGGCCTGACGGCTCCGAAAATCGGGAACCGAGCTCCGAAATGGGCAAAATGGCCTACGACCACGAAATGTAGCCCGCGGCCACCGAGAGATGATCTATGAGACCTCTCCCTCCCTTTGGGAAGAGAAACAGAGAAAACCGAGCCTGGTTCGCAAACCGAGGCAAGGCACAGAAAAGCCCGGAAGTCCGGAGGCAGGGCTCACGGCCGAGACTCTGGAACCTCTAGACGAGCACGATATGCAACATCACCAAGCGCTCAATTGGTGACGTCTGAGTCTTAGGGTCGGTAAAAAATGGGGTGTCTACAGTTGCCCCTCTTTGACAGAACTCGAAAGTCATAAGTGACGGGAGTGAATGTCAAAGCCCAGAGACGACCCATTTTTGACAAGGCCGAAGACTTAGACAAACAGGCGAGATAAAAAAAGGTGTGCCCGTAGGCAAAGGGGCAAAATGCAAAATGACATGCACAAGGCCGGATGTAACTTGATGATCATGCAAGTGCAACAAGCTGTAATGAAGCAAATATTCGCAAACAGATGCAACAGTTTTAAGCAAGAATGCAAAGCAACAACTGCATTTCATGCAGTTTAGGAATGTGGAGAATTATTCAATTCTCGTCACGTCTCACACGGAGAAGATATGATACCTGCGCGATTCGTCTGGTCGCACCAGCTTCAAATGAACCGTACATACAATATCGTGCCTGCAAAAGAGAGAAACGCAACAAGCACAACATACTAACAACATATGTTCAATGCGATATCGAAAGTTCGACAGGCGCGGTATCGGTGGGTGAGTGCATCGCAATGCGAGAAAGGAGTGTGTGTGACAACGCAAGCTTAAACAGAAAGGCATGGTAATATTAAAGAGACGTGCATAACAATGCAAGTATGTTTATGAGAATGCAAGTTAGATGTACAATAACGCAAAACAAACGCAAATCAGGATGCGTGTTTGTCACAAAATGGCGAGCAAGGAAACGCGCGTTTCGGCGAGGGTGACTCGATCGCGGCCTCCAGTTCACCTCCCGGAGAGGTTACAATATGTTCAAAAAAGATACACCTTGATTTTGATGAGTAATGACTTCAAAAAGGAAGTTCCGGCGGAGCGAATTCGCAACAGAAAGTGCACTTCTCTTGTACTTTTTCAGGTCCTGGGGACTCCAATTTTTCTCAAAATTTGCAGAGACCTTGGAGGGGGTGTGGAGAACACCACCGGACAGTTTTATTTCCCAGGGGAGGCCACCGGCCAGTTTTCAAAAAGGAGATGGCCAGCCAGCCTGAAAAGGTGGCCGGCCGGCCACTTGTCCAAATCCGTGGGCGTTTTTGTCTTTTCACCCTCTTTTCTTTAAAACCATTCGGCCAAACTCTTTGAGCTCATAACCTTAGCTCCGAAATCACCTCCTCTAGCCTCCCAAACCATTTTCCTCCTCAGATCTGTGCCCTATACACGTTTTCCAACGCCCCACGCAAGTTGTTTTTGCGAAAACTTTCAATTTTAAGCACTTTGAACCGATTAAATTTTGATTTCGGCGCTTCTTTTTTCATTTTCGCCACTTGAGGTGAGTTTGTCTCAACATTTGGAAAATTTTCTCGGAGTTGACTTTTGTTGACTTTTTCGTTTCCTGAGATTTGACTTTTGTTGACTTTTTCCAATTTTGGCTCATTTTTGCTCATTTTTGCAGATTTTTTGAAATGGCCGATCATTTTCCTCACGGTGGAGGTCCTGCGGATGCCGGAGGTGATCCCGATATTATGGCTCTGCCTCCGAGGGTTCGACCCTTCATACCTAAGAGGTACGACCCACTAGCACACATTCTTCCGCGAGCTGTTTTCCACCACTTCACCGACTTTGATGAGCGGGCGCCCGGGGATCTCCTTCTGCGGGAGCCAGAGTATTACCTTTCCTATGAGGCACGAGAGGTATTTACTTCGTTTTCACCCTTTCTGCAACATATTGTGAATTTTTCATGCATTCTTTTACATTCTGAATACACGGTTCAATTATCTTAATTTCTGAACACTCAGCCCATAAATTGATTGTGAACACACAACACACATTGGTTAAGAATTGAACACACGGCTCAAGTACTGATTTTCTAAACACACAGTTCGAATTGAAGGTGAACACTCAGCACACACTGATTGAGAGTTGAACACACAGCCCAAACACTGATTTTCTGAACACACAGCCCGAATTGAAGGTGAACACATGGCACACACTGATTGAGGTTTGAACACGCAGCCCAAACACTGATTTTCTGAACACACAGTCCGAATTGAAGGTGAACACACGGCACACACTGATTGAGAGTTGAACACGCAGCCCAAACACTGATCTTCTGAACACACAACTCGAATTGAAGGTGAACACACGGCACACACTGATTGAGAGTTGAACATGCAGCCCAAACACTGATTTTCTGAACACCCAGTTCGAATTGAAGGTGAACACACGGCACATACTGATTGAGAGTTTGAACATGCAGCCCAAACACTAATTTTCTGAACACACAGCTCGAATTGAAGGTGAACACGCAGCACACACTGGTTGAGAGTTGAACACGCAGCCCAAACACTAATTTTCTGAGCACACAGTTCGAATTGAAGGTGAACACACGGCACACACTGATTGAGAGTTGAACACGCAGCCCAAACACTGATTTTCTGAACACACAGTTCGAATTGAAGGTGAACACACGGCACACACTAATTGAGAGTTGAACACGCAGCCCAAACACTTGATTTCTAGCACGCAGCTTACACTTTGAAATCTGAACACGCGGCTCATTCACTTTACTTTACACGCAACCCATTCATTTGCACACAGCTCATTCATTTCATTTGCGCACAGCTCGTTCATTTTATGCTAAAGCATGTATTCATTCTGAATGCAGGTGACTTCTCGCACGGTGCTGCGATACGGCTCCACCGTAGCTAGAGATTGGTACGCCGAGCTCCCGGAGGCTGTCCTTGATTTGGCAGGATTTGGGCCCTTCTGTACCGGGCTTTCTCGTTGTCGCGCTAGGAGGACGTTGATGGCAGCTTTGGTGGAGAGATGGTGGGACACCACCAACTCCTTTCATTTTTCCGCCACAGGGGACTTGACTATGACCTCGCTCGACTTTGCCGTGTTGACTGGCCTCAACGTGGGAGGTTGGCCCATCCCTTATGACGAGGACATGGGCCAGTGGGAGGTCGCTTGGGTATATTTGCTGGGGGCTCACCCGCCTGTTGATAGAGCTTCGGGCAGAGTCCGATACACTTGGTTCTCTTCCCATTTTCGGAGGGTGGAGATGGGGACCGGGACTCCTGAGGAGGCAGCACAGTATGCCCGTGGTTTTCTGATGTTCCTCTTTGGGACCACTTTGTTTGCCGACAGGGGGAACACTGTTGGGCTATATTTGTTGAGCGCCTTGGTGGACCTATCACAGGTCAGATGGTATGATGGTGGCGTGGCTCAGCTACCCTTATCGCTACATGAGCGCGACCTCCCGCGGACGGGGGGAATTACTTGGTGGTTACTGGAGAGCCTGGGAGGTACTTTCTGCCATCCTGATTTACATTTCCACTCTTCATTACTTTTACACTGCACACACGGCGTACTTTACACACTGTATTTTGCCCTTAGTACTTTGCATTTACATTCTGCACTGTTTTCCACAATTATGGGTCTATGCGTACTTTTCGATATTAGCCCCAGAGATGGTGGTGGAGGGCCCCTCGTGACCCCGTACTCACTTGTATTTGAGGGCCAGCACCAGCCAAGACCTCAGGAGTCTCTCCTTTATCTGGCAATGATTTCGACCTGCGGTCGACGGAGGTATTTCAGAACTCTCAGTTCTTTGTGTTTTCATCTTTGATTTGTCTTGTACCTTCCTGATTTCTGATTGATTGGTTACCTGCAGATTACATGGGAGCCCTAGGCACCCTTTGGTGAGGGTCTCCGATACCAGTTTGCTGGAGGGCGGGGCGCCTCCCAGTACAGGATCCTATTCGAGGGGCCAGTTGGTTGAGCCTGGTTTCTGGGGGAGCGCTTCTTGTGCCAGGTATGGGGCTATATTTCTCAAGACCCTCCCTCAGCACCCCCAATCGAGATGCGGATTGTTGATAGGCTCTCTTCTCGGGATGTTGTTAATGCTATGCTGGGTACTGATGTTTTGCTTTATCTTGAGGAGGGGGATTATGCTACTTACCGTCATATATACCTGATGCCTCCATTGACGGGAGTCCGTACTCCAGCGATGAGGTCTGCTGGCATACCATCTTCGAGTCAGGCCCAGGCTCGGGCTGCAGACGCTCCTTTCACCAGCAGGGCTAGTACATCAAGAGGCGGGCGCGGATTTATTCCCCCGATTCCCCCGACTTATCATCATCCTGGATGGCCGGATATGCCGACTGAGCTGATGGGGTCGCAATATGGGACTACCTCTCCGATTCCGATCCCGATAGAGCCTCCAGTACTTGGCCGCCGCTACATCAGAGACCCCGACTCACCACCGGTATGTTTTACAACTTTGATTCATCAATCAGATATTTGAACGTTCATTCCTTTACTAATACTCTTGCCTTTGCATTTGCAGCCCCCTGTTGAGTACATGGATCAGGTGCTCGAGATGGTAGCCTCACTTGAGGGAATGGTCCTGCGGAGGGAGGCGCAATTGTCCATCATGGGCTTCCAGGTACCTTTTAGTTTTCTAACACTGTATCTTCTGATCACATGCTAATTTTGGACATTTTACTACATTAATAGGCTACTTGTGTAGAGCACATCTGACACACACCACATTCATGCGTTATTCCTGCGTACATCCACTCTGTGTAGCTTGCTTGCATCTGTATCTGATATACATGTTTTGGCTAATGTATTCAAACTACATTTTTCATTTTCAGATGCCTCCCGTATATGCTCAGCCACAGGCCGGGCCACCTGGGCCTTCTCGGGGAGGTGCACCATCTGGGTCTTTTTGAGGAGCGGGGCCATCTAGGCCTTTTCGAGGAGCTGGGCCATCCAGGCCTTCTCAAGGAGCTGGTCCATCCAGGCCTTTTCGAGGAGCTCGAGGAGAGGGATCGTCTCGCAGATGCTGGGCACATACTATAGAGGCGGAGCCCGATGAGGATGAGGAGGAGGATGTTGCAGATCGTCAGTCAGAGACATCTACTGACAGAGATGAGGGCTCCAGTCTTGGCTCCGAGAGTGGAGGCGAGGCTGAGGGGGATCCTGAGGATGACAGCTCCGACTCGGGCGGTGATGGGGGTGCAGAGGCTATTCCACAGAAGAGGATGAAAAGGGCCTCTTATTCCCGCTCTCGAGAGCATTGATGTTGCGGTTCCCTATTTTATTTACCTTTTCGCTAGTAGTTGTAGCACATTGTACATTATTAGGCAGTTTTATATTTTTGTAAAACTTGTGCCCTTTGTTTGCAAAATAAAGCATGATGGAATGAAACAGCTTTTGAACAAGGTGTTGTATTTTAAACTCTTAGCATCATATCGCATCGTTTTGCACCATAATGAGATTGAATGAAAATGTGCATTGTGCATTTGCCCAGTCAGGTAATGAATCGACGCAATAACTTAACTTACTAAGATATAACAAAACCTTAGCAAGTTTACAACTCGATAAGCAAAATACAACAGTGTTGACAACTTAATAAACAAAACTTAACAAGAAAATTGCTTAAACAAAGAGTACCAACTCAAACACCCGAAAACACGACAGCTTGACAAACAACTCGATAAGCAAAACAACAACTCGATAAACAAAACTTTAACAAAACAGAGTATGCTTCGGACGATTTGGGCAACGGAATGCATCTGAAATAGAGGGAAATGGAGGCCTTTGACATACCCGTTGCATGGAAATGCTTGAAACTTCCTCCTGGGGTGTAAAACAGGGCCAAGGACACACATGGGAGCATGGTCGGCCACTTTTGGGGGCCGGCCGGCCAGCTTTTTGTATGTGAGAGAAGAAATGTGGCCGGCATGCTAGAAAAAGTAGCCGGCCGGCCACTTATCCCGGCAGCCGCCAAATTTTCGACACGTGTCCCCCTGAATAGTGTCCCATCCTCTTTAAAAGCTCCAACTTCGGGACTCATTCATTTCATCACTGCTTTGCACAAAAAATGGAGGCATTCCTCGTAGAAAACCTCACATCTTGGATCTCTTCTTTAGATGGCTCGGAAAAGTTAAACTTTCGGGGTTTCGGCTTGAATGCACTATTCATGCTGAGTTGTACTCCACTGCACCTTCCTTTCCTTCATGCTGTAGCAAGGTTCTGGAACCCAGTGACACATGTTTTTAGCTTTGGTGGGCAAGAGGTATGTCCAACTTTTGAAGATTTTCAAGTTTTGATGGAGTCTGAACGTTCGGAAGAGATCTTGCCTCAGTTCCGCTTTGGACACGCCCAAGCTTTAGGGCGGATGTGTGGACTTACCGCGCATGATGCTCGATCTCTGATCTGTGATGGGGAACTAGATATCCTCGGTTTGATCTATCGCTTTTCTAGTGCTGGTGACCGCGGCGATCACCATTGGCAAGGTTTCCGGCAACATGCGCTCTGCTTGTGCATGCTATCTCACTTCCTGCTTGCCCCCGGCCTAGGTGGACCCAGCATCCATTTGATTGAAGTTGATCAGGGCTTGAAGGAAGGGAAGAGCTGTATTGTTATGGCATTGGCCGAAACACTGATGGGCTTGGACGCCTTCCAACGTCAGGAGATGACCAGATTTGCGGGGAGTCCACTACTGCTGCAAGTAATGTTTCCCACCCAATCTCACATATGTATTTGCTCGCATCACTCGGCCCTCACCCTCGATTTTTCTCACAGAACCCTTGTCTCACTGTTCTCTCATCGCACATCTCTCTATTCTTTATTCTCTCATTTTTCATCCCTCCCCAGGTATGGTTGATGGATAAACTGCAGGTTGTGGACTCTTGCCCCGCCTACTCAAATTTCGCTATTTTTTTGGCAATGCTCGTTGATGCGCTTGATGAGGATGGTGGTTCAACCGATGTGCAATTTGTCTGGACCGCATTGCTTGGCGCCGCCCTTGGCTCAATCTTCCCAAGAATGAGCTATAGCATGTCCCAAACAGATCGGGTCCAAATTGATTGGTCTAACTCACTGTGTGTTCTATTTTCTGTTCTGGTTCCAGCGCCAGTTTGGCCATGATCAGACTTGCCCGCCAGACGGGATTGAGTAGCCGCTTTTCGTCCGAGGCGCATTGCCTGTCTGATATACCACAAAGATGGAGGACTAGAGAGCTCTGCCCTCGCCTCCCACTTTCAGTTGCACTTTGTCTGACGAGTGTTGGGATTGGCTCAATGAAGAGGCACAGATTGGGCCTAGCTTGGCATCAGAGGCTTCGACTAGCTCCGGGAGGGGGCGCAGGGACACCTGACTTGACTGTGCCCCGAACTTATTGCTTTATCAGTGCTTTTAAGTTTTCTTTATGAGTGTAATAAAAAGCAACTCCAATTGTATGTAAGAGCAAGAGAACTCTATTTTGAAATCAATGAAATTGAAAGTTGTGGTACTAAAAATTTTTCGCTTGGGTCCAAAAATGGTCCTAGTTGTAAAAAAGATTAATTTGAACAAAGTCAACTTTTATTAAAACTTTTCAAAACTATTTTCGATATGGATTAGAACTGGACACGCCTCAGATCTGTCACTGAGATGCACAACCCCGAATCCTAGCAACTGGAAAGTTGCCCCTAGTCTGAATAGCACTGTACCGGAGATTGCAATGAATGCTGATGGAAAAAAGATAACTGAGATGATCAAGATGGACAAGGTTGATCGGGGAAAAGTTTATGGCTGAACTTCAGGATGAAGTTGCCTACGTATCCCAAAGATGGGAATCAAGCCTTACGTAGTTCAGGCTCAGGTTCGCTCGGGTATTTTCACTCTCCTTTTACGATCTAACTTTTGCCAAGGCCGCCATTTGTAGGTTTTCAACCTTGCGAGCTCAGTTTTTATGATTTCAAATTTTCTGTGCTCTGAGTTTTGCCTAGTTCGCCCTTTCGGGTTTTCGGCCTAGCGAGTCTCTCAAGGGTAATATTTCTTCAACTTGTCCATATTGATCGGTTGTAAGAACTCCAAGCCATCCAGATCCATCAGAACCACTGCTCCACCTGACCAGATTGACTTGATGATGTAGGGACCAGTCCAATTGGATCTGAACTTGCCCCTTGGGTCGTGGATGGGAGCTCGGTTGTCCTTGAGCACCAAATCTCCTTCTTTTAAATTCCTGGACTTAACCTTCTTGTTGAAAGCTCGGGCAATTCTGCGTTGATAACCTTGGACATGGTACAGTGCTTTCAGCCTTCTTTCATCGAAGAGCATGAGTTCCTCAAATCTGCTCTGCTGCCAATCCGCTTCAGCTATCTAACACTCAGCCAATACTCGTAATGACAGGACCTCAATCTCAATAGGCAGAACAGCCTCCATCCCGTAAACCAATGAGTACGGAGTCACCCCAGTAGAAGTTCTGATTGAAGTTCGGTAGCCCCAAAGAGCGAACAGCAACTTATCTGGCCAGTCCCGGTAGGTTTCCACCATCTTCTGCAGTATGTGCTTGATATTCTTGTTGGCGGCCTCAACCGCTCCCTTGGTCTGCGGCCGATAGGTAGACGACTTATGAAAAGCCACATTGTATTTCTCCAACAAATCAATCACCTCCTTCTTGAAGTGGGAACCGTTATCTGAAAATAACCTCATTTGGGACTCCGTAGCAACAGATGATGTTGTTTCTGATAAATTTTGCGACGTGCGAAGCCTTCAACACCGCATAAGATTGGGCCTCAACCCACTTCGTGAAATAATCTATCGCAACCAGGATGAACTCATGCCCATTCGACCCCTTCGGAGTGACAGCCCCGATCATGTCAATTCTCCAAACTGAAAATGGCCATGGCGAAGTCATGTTGTACAGTTTTGATGGCGGAATGTCCATGCGATTTGCATGAATTTGACATTTGTGGCATCGCCGGACAAAACCGATACAATCCTCCTCCATGGTGGACCAGTAGTAACCTTGTCTGAGGATCTTCCGTGCCAGCATTACTCCGTTCATATGCGCACCGCATTCCCCTCCATGGATGGCTTCCATTAGACGTTTTGACTCCTCGGCATCAACACACAGCTTATGCATTCCCAGATGGCCCCTCTTATACAGCTTACCCCCACAGATGATGAACTGAACGACCATCCTTCTGATTGCCCTTTTGTCTTTGGCATTTACCTTTGGCGGGTATGCTTCCTTCTCCAAGAAATTCCAAATGTCGTAATACCAGGGGTTTTTGTCCTGAACTTCATCTATAGCAGCAATCGACTCGTAGGCAGGTGCAAATTTCTGGTCAATGATGATTGGACGCATCCGGACTCCACACGGGATGTCTATCATGGAAGATAGAGTTGCTAAAGAATCTGTGAACCTGTTGTTCTCTCTTAGTAGATGAGCAAAGTTTAGCTTCTCAAACCGAGGAATTAGCAAGTCCAAGGTCTGGTGATACATCATCATCTTTTCCTCTTTTACTTTCAAGTCTCCTTTTGCTTGAGACACAACAAGGTTCGAGTCCTCGATGACGTCCAACCGTCTTGCCCCTAGTTCCAGGGCTGCTTCTAGACCGGCAATGCATGCCTCATATTCTGCTTCGTTGTTCGAGACTTTGAATCGGAGTTTGAAGGCTAGAGGAATACGGGAATTGTCGGGTGCTATCAGCAATACTCCTATCCGATACCCGTGCTGATTTGATGCTCCGTCGAAGTACATCGTCCAAGTTTCGTCGTCGATATGCAAAATGGCCTCATCTGGGAATAAATACTCAACTGCTTCACCCCCTTCCACTCGATGGTCGGCAAGGAACTCTGCTACTACTCTTCCTTTGACTGACTTGCGTGTCACATATTTTAGATCAAATTCGATAGCAAAAGAACCACCGAGCTAGCCTACCCGTAAGTGCTGGTTTCTCGAAAAGATATTTGATGGGATCAAGTCGTGAAACCAACATTACGGAGTGAGCTAACAGGTAGTGCCGCAGCTTCCTGGTAGCCCATACCAAAGCTAGGCAAGCCTTCTCCAGCGGTGTATAATGAGTCTCATACTCTAGCATCTTCTTGCTCAGATAGTAGATGGCTCTCTCCACCTTGTTCTCTGATTCTTGCGCCAGCATGTAGCCCATTGTGGTCCCGAGCATCGACAGATACAAAATCAACGGTTCCTTTGGCGGTGACAAAGACGGTGGGTTCTCAGAATATTCTTTAACTGCTCAAATGCAATTTTGACATCGGCCATCCCATTGGAACTTTTTTCCTTTCTTGAGGAGACCAAAAAGTGGTTCACAAGTCAAGGTTAATTTTCAGATAAACCGTCTTATGAATTGCACTTTACCCAGAAAGCCTCGCACCTCCTTTTCAGTCCTTGGTGGGGGCATTTCTAGGATGGCCTTGATTTTGGAAGGGTCGACTTCGATACCTCTTTGTGTAATCAAAAACCCTAGCATTTTTTCCGCTGTAACACCGAATGTACATTTCTGAGGATTTAGCCGCAACCGGAATTCTCTTATCCTTTGAAAGAACTTTTGCAAGGCGGTGTAGTGGCTCTCTCTTTCTTTGGACTTGACAATCATGTCGTCCACGTACACCGCAACCTCCTTGTGGATCATATCATGCAATATTGTGGTCGCGGCCCGTTGATAAGTAGCTCCAGCATTCTTCAACCCAAACGGCATTACTCTGTAGCAATATGTCCTCCACGGGGTGGTGAATGCAGTCTTTTCCCGATCTTCAGGTGCCATTACTATCTGATTGTACCCTAAGAAACCATCCATGAATGAGAGCAAAGCATGCCCTGCTGTGAAATCTACTAACTCATCAATATGCGGCAAGGGAAAGTCATCCTTCGGACTAGCTCTGTTCAAATCCCTGAAATCCATACATACCCGGATCCTGCCATCCTTCTTCGGCACTGGAACAATGTTGGCCAACCAAGTCGAGTATTCGGATACCAGCAGGAAGCCTGAGTCGATTTGCTTGGTGACCTCTTCCTTAATCTTGAGAGCCCAGTCCGGGCAGATCCTTCTGAGTTTCTGTTTGACAGGTCGGGCCTCGGGGTTAAGGGGGATCCGGTGCTGTACAATCTCAGGATTGATCCCAGGCATGTCTTCGTAAGACCACGCGAAAACATCTTTGAAATCTTTTAATAAAGCGACTAAGCGCTCGCGTTCCTCCGAAGACAACGTGGACCCGATCTGGACCAGCCGCGGGTCCTCCTCAGTACCAATGTTCACGGTAATGATTTCATCCATTAAGGGTTTGACAAATCTCTCCTGCTCCTGCTCAATTAAGCGTTGCAAAACCGGAGGAATTTCTTTCTCGTCGTTTTCATCAAAATTTTGAAAGTCCGAGTTTATGCAATAAATTAAGGGCACAAAAAAGTACTCAGAAACCACAGCGATTTGATTCTCATTAAGCACATCCAAATCGTCTGAATTCTCGGTTACAACAGACTCAAATGAGAAAGAAAAAGACGACCTGGACATAACTGTGGCATCCGAGTTATCATCTCCAGGATTACCAGACTCAGACTCAGTCGAGCTGGAACCTGATTCCGACTCACAAGATTCGGTGGAATCAGATTCCGGCTCACTACCTGACCCGGTGCTGCTGGACAAAAATCCCTTATTGTATTGCCAAGTGAGAGAGGGCGCGATAGATGCATCCAAAATAGTTGCTGGCAGGCTCGCAGCCGTTTCATCCCCAATCATGGAAACCGAGAAGTTATCTCCCAAGCACTTATGGTCGATCGGAGGATCTAAAAGTAGACCTGCCAATGCTACCCCCATTTCAATTTCAGCGCCCTCGGAGTCCACTGCCTTACACTTCTCAACCTCAGCTGATGGGTCTGTCTGCGCTGTGGCAACGTCATCCCCGAATAGTTGCAGGTCGAAGAAGATCTCGAAACCTGGCACGCGCTTCTTCTCCGCATTTAGCCACGGCTCTGGGAAGCCGCAAAATGGAAAGTCCTCCCCCTCCCGAACGAAGCGTCCATTCAGGGTACCCTGGATGGGCCTATGCATTAATTCAAAAGGCTTCCTAGCCTGTTTTGCTCTAGCTCTTCCAGCCATTTCCTTTCCCTTCCTCACCCAGTCCTCTTTGGTAGGTAGATAACCCAAGCCAAAGGTATGAGGGTTGTGTGGCACTTCGGCCAATGCTGCGACGCCTTTTCGACCGCTCCTTCCTAATCCCATCCCGGGGATGTGTTGTAGCTTGTTCATGAGGTAGACGGATTGAGCACTGACGTACACCCCCTCATTCATAGCCATAATATTCTGTACCACCCGAGCCTCAGCCAAAGTGAACCCTGATAAGAACACATCCTCCGTGCCATGCTCGATTTCCAAGACTGTTGTGGACATTTCCGGCGGTGGATGGATTGATGAATTCCCGAAGACAATAGCCACCCCCTTCCTGAGAGGGTACTTCAACATTTGATGTAAAGTGGAAGAGACTGCCTTTACTTGGTGCAACCACGGTCGGCCCAAGAGTAGATTGAAGGTTGCAGGAACATCCAAGACATGGAATTCAATGTTGTGTTGTCCTGGACCAACCTGGGTCTAAATTTTGACAGTCCCCATCACTTCCCCGCTAGTATTATCATATGCTCTGATCACCTGAGTAGTCGGCACGAAGTCCGCAGGCTTCAACCCAATTGCATACGCTGTTCTGGCTGGGCAGACATTGATGGCGGACCCGGTATCAACAAGTACCACTGGTATCCACTTGTCTCTACATTCCATGGAAATGTAGAGGGGTTTGTTATGATTTGTGCCTTCAGGCGGTAGTTCTTTGTCTGAAAAGGTTAATGCCGGGGAACCTCCTCCCAGAAAAACCAGCCCAACCAGCTGTTCTAGTGTAGTATCTATAGAGAGTTTGGCCTTGTCCATGGTAAATAGGACAGCCTGTATGTGCACTCGCGACGCCATAAGCATTCCCCAGATGGAGATGTCTGCTTGTATCTTCTTCAATTGCTTGAGCACAGCTTCTTCTTCAATTTGTTTCTCCCTCTGTTTCTCAGCTTCCTTGTCTTTCCCTGATGCCTCTGGCTGGTCTAGATGCGGGGGCTTGAAGTACCGTCCGCTTCTTGTCATGTGATCCACCTCGTCGAGGTTCCAGGTGTCATCTGGTTGATTGTTTCCCCAATCATCATCTGTGTGGGCAAGACATAAATCATCATCTTCCCACCACATCCCGTTAGCATTCAACAGGCACCTGTCTGGTTCCGGCATGTTTATACTCTCAGTACTTTCAGCCCATATGCTCACAGCATCTTCGGCTCCCGTGCCCACAGCACTTTCGATCCCCTCATGGATTTTGGTTTTCCCGGTTCTCTCAGAACCCTGTTGTTCTACCTGCGTCAGTGCAGTTTGTTGTTTAACTTTCCCTGTATTCACAATGCTTCTGTCCTGAGCGAAATTCTTTGTACCGGCGCTCTCCGGCAATTCATTCTGACTTTCGGCCCTTCCGGCCACTACTGATACCCTTGTCCCTGTCGGGCCCTACTCTGGTTGAAATTCTACAACGTCTGGTTGATCATCTAACCATCCGGTAGCTTCTGCCGACTCCTCATACTCAAACCAGTTGATTGCCGCATCCCCTGATTCTTGGTCACTGAAGAACTGGAGGTTGGCAAGGCCCTCTTCTACAGCCGTCAGATCATCTATTTCCTGTTCAAATCTGTCCCCCTGAATCACACACAGTTCTGCTCTTTCTGGCAACCCTACACTCAGCTCAGACTGGCCCACTGATAGGATGTACTCACTTGGATCGTAGGCTTCTCTAGCAAGATTCCCAGACTGCTCAATCCCAGACTCAACAATTTCAATTTCCTCTGAAACCTGCCCTGTTCCATCTTCGGGGGTCACCACCATTGGCTCGGATTGGGTTGTGGAGATGTCCAACATGCACAAGAAGTCAGTGCAATCAGGAAGGATCACCTCCGGCTTAGGTAGGTGGGAAGGAGTAATATAGATACTAGGATCGTAAGACGCGACCCCAGTCTGGATAAGATTGACTCTTTTGGGAGGTGGAGCTTGGTTATGTGTAGGGAGTGGATTGGTTGTGACGTTAGGTCTCTCTGGAGGCAGAATCACATTTTTGTCAACGAGGTCTTGAATCTCGTGACACAGCCTGAAACATTGGTCTGTATCATGGCCGTGCTGCTGGTGATATGCACAGTACTTGGCTGGGTTGTGGGAGGAGAGAAGTGGATTTGGTAATGGCCTCGACTCTAGGGGTTTTAGATGCCCCTTTCTGATTAAGACCCCCAGAGCCTTAGACAAAGGCATGTACAGTGGGGTGAAGGTTCTTTGGCCTCTGGGCTGGTATTTAGTGGTTTGGGTATTACTTTTGGATGCACCGGAGAAGGGTGTGGCTGCCATGGGCCTTGGAAGGGGAGGAGGGATGGTGGCGACCATGCTGACCTTCGAAGCTCTTGCGGTTGCAGCGCCACTCGGGCCTGCGTTATTGTTGCAGTTAAATGTTCTCCGGGGTTGCTCCCTGTCCTGGTCAATCAGACCTTGCTTCATCGCATTCTCGATTTGTACCCCCATCTCGTGTAGATCCGAGAAGGTGGGGAAAGGGAGTACAATCATCTTCTGCATCAATTTTGGTTGGAGATTGCGCACAATCATCCTGATTTGGTCCTTATCGGTGGACCTTAAAGTCATCATCGATGCCTTCGCCCTCCATCAAGTTACGAAATCTGAGAAAGTCTCTTTGGGCTCCTACCTCGTTGTTTCGAGATCACTAGTTGTAATCTCGATCTGGGTATTGTACGAGACTGTGCGACAAAGGCCTCGGCCATTTCATCCCAACTTCTTTTTACCTCATCCTCCAACTTCGCGTACCAGATAGCGGCCACACCCGATAGGGTTCTACCAACAAATAAAAACTTTTGTGGTCGGGTTAGCCCATTGGCCGCAGATATCCGAGAATAACCGAGGTGGACCATGGGATCGAATCATGTCAAACGATCAATCTGCAAAGATCTTGAATCTATCCGCAATGTTACGCCACATCGGTATATCCGTCATCGATATCCCAATGCCTTTACTCCTTGTGATTTCTTGAAAAGCTTCTCGAGCTTGCTTTCGGCCAGAGTCAGATGGTCTATTTTGAACTCGAAGGAGAGTCCGTGGTTGGGTGTATGGGTCTTGGGCAAGCATAGGAAGCGGGGCGAGCTAGCCCGTTGGAAGGTCTGTGTCCTCTTGGATGTTCTCGACATTGGGTAAGGTGTTACGGGTGTTTGGCGGGCATTCTCGACAAGAGGTGCTCGCCGTAATGGGGCCCTAGTGGGGGAGGAGCTTGATGTGAAGCAGATGCCGCATTTTGTCAAGGTGCCTAGTGATTAGCTTTCTTTGGGCCATGATTGTGGCCTGCTGTTTAGAGAACTCTGCTTGGCGGGCAGCGTCCTTCTGCATTTGTTTCATGCTCTCATGCATTTGGCGCATCATTTCTTCTATCCCGGCCATATTCTGTTGGTCTTGCTGACTGACTGGTATGTGTATTTCTATGGTGGAAACTGGAACCTCAACCCGACTATTTGCTAGGGTAGACCACTGCCTCGGTAACCTCTGTTCAGACACACTGCGCTTCCTTGGCCTTCTCCTAACAACGGGGGGGTAGAGAATGGAACACTAGATGTCCGTCAACCAGATCCTCAGATCGATTGAGCCGACGACCTCTTGTCCAAAGTGCTTGGGGAATATCTATTGGGTCGGAAGCAATTGTGCTAAAACTGCCCCTAGCAAAAAGATAAATAAAGCGAAAAGTAAATAAATAACCAGATAAATGAACAGCATGACAGCTTAAAATAAATACACAACACACAGTCGGGCATACAACACACGGTTGATAAGCTGAATACACAGTGTCCTCAAATACTGATCACTGTCCCCCAAAGACTGAATCGGATACCCATAGATAACTGATTCTCAAACACTAACTGATGCCCGCAGGCCTGATGCCCAAACTCATAAACTGATACATGCATTCCCTGTAGAGACGCACTCTAAAAGCACATAGCAGATAAGTGAGAGCCAAAACACCCCTATGTTGGGGTAGGGTTTCCCTGTCCTATTTTGTCAGGAGCTAGGGTTTCACTATGCACGCAGCAGTTTCAAACAACCTATATCGGGTAAGCAACCTGTCCTAGTTTGGAATGGTCACTACGGATCCGAATATGCACTAGGTCGAATGGTCAAAAAGGTGCCTCGGTAAGACTGGGGTTTGTGTTCCCATACTGGCAGAGCCCACAACCGGTCAGCCTTATGGTCATGCCTTGACAAGACAAGCCTCCGGCAAACCGTTCAGGAATAGTAGATGGAAAACATGGTGTCCTAGGCGCACTGATGCAAATGCAATGCAAAGAAACACACAAGTGCAGTGAAAACCAGATATCATGAGTTCGAGTCAAGTTCTCTAAATCCCCAGCAGAGTTGCCAGAAACTATAAACAAGTCCGCGGGGGACCTCGCTATAGCTCGGACTTGAATATTGTCACGGTTCTTAATCTGAACCAAAGAGTCCAAATCCGACAAATCGTTTTGAGAAAACAGATTTTTAGAAAAGAAGTGCCAAACATGGACTGCTTTGCCAGATACAGAGTCGCCACCTAAATATTTTATTTTTGGGAAATTTAGGAAACCCTGACTCGTTTGCCTAAGGCCACGTGTCCGTCATCTCCAAAGTTGCCTCGGCTCGGGAACTTGGGTACGATTGGGGAAGGTCACTTCGTGAGCACCCCCGCTCGCCCGATCAAAGATCGGCCTCTACTAACCATGATATTTAGTTTTGAAAACATTGTGTGCTCTTATTCCGGTTATTAGCCTAGATTTACTATGTGATACGCACAGCATACAAATATAGACTGGGTCGCCTGAATTGGAACAAAACATTTCATGTTTGTTTATTTAAAAAATGGTTTGATGGTGCTACTCGCAAGTAGGTTAAGACGTGGATTTGCCACCCTCGGGTGGGCTTAGAAAACATGATTTTGCCACTATCTAGTGGGCTTAAAACACACATTTGATGAACTGTTCCAATTCAAATAATCCAACCTTCACCCACAGGCATTCAGGCAGTTATATCACATAAGCAAATAACCTCATGGTAAGCATGCTATTCATGGCAGCACTCACACGCATGCAAGGATGCTAAAGCATAAAACTCACCGAGTACTCTAAGCCAAAACAGAAGCTAATTAGAAATCCATGCATGATCCTAATTGTACAAAAATGCCTAATGCAACACATGCAAAAATGCAACTATAACAGGCTCGGCTATTCTAAACATGGCATATGAGATGCAATAGCTATCATGTATTCAACTTGGAATTGAAATACAAATGTAGTTAGTATGATGCGCCGAGCCCGGTGCATGCAAAATAGATGAATGAATGCAACATGCTATCATACTGTATGCTAATTGAAACATGCCCTAATCTAACCATCATAAGCGGGTAAATAAAAGGGAAGAAAGACGTGGGGTTGGAAGATATACATCACACACACGCACACTTATTACAATTATGCCCTCGCACAGAGGGTCCGAATAAATAATATACAGTCCCGAATAGTACAGTCCAAATAAATAATACAGTCCAAAATATGTACAAATTCCTAATTAATTAACAAAATTAACTAGGAAAACTTTAAATTGGCATGCAAGCCAGGGACTGCCTTCACTCTTCTCCAGATGATGAATGATGCATGTTCGGGTTGCCCTTGCACGGAAATCCATGGCGATGCCTCAATTAGCCTCTGTTTGCACTTATTCTTGGAATGCGTGCCAAGCTCCGGAAGGCTACTGATTCTTATTTTGCTGCAACAGAGAGCAGAAAAGGGGCATGGCAATGTATTTTCACAAATGTATGCATGCCTCGATCCCCGTGCCACCAATCATGCATCTCAATGCATGATGGCCGAGGAGTCGAATTGCACAAATCAATATGGAATGAATGCACATGAAAACTCAACTAAAACCTAACTCCATCATGGATAATCCAGAGTGTCGGTGACTGGGAATTGAGACACGTTTCGTCACTTGGAGTACGAAACGCCCCTCGTTTCCCGTGCTCGGGCTAACTCCTATCCCAAATACAACGTAATATGTATGACATGCATGAAATGCAACTAAGATACAACCTAACATGCAAAATGCTATGAAATGGCATACACGATGCATGAGGTAACATGGCATACACAATGTACTAACATACAACCTAGCATACACAATGCTACGAAATGAAATGGCATACACAATGCGCAGTGGACTTACACCAATATGAGTGGACCTCAGCCACACTCACATAGGAGGTCATTAGATGAAAATGAGACACTCGAGATGCGTGCACACGTGCACGCAAACCAAGGACCGACCCTAAGGCACCAAATGCCACTCTAACAAGACATGGCAAGGCATGGAATATGGCATACTAGCATGCAAATTTTAACAGTGAAAAGTGATGCAAAATAGCCCCGAAACATGGAAACATGGCACCCGATGCATGGAATGAGACCCGAAACATGAAATTAGGTACATGGAATGACCTATGGCTATGCAAAGAATGCATTATTTGAACATGAAGTGTGAATACAGAATCAAGAAAGTCCCAAAACAAGCATATTTCCAGTTTTAAGCAAGGCCAAAAGGTGAACAAAAATAGGGCTAAACCAACATGCAAAAATGGCCCCGAAAAAGAGATAAAGAAGCAAGTGGAATCTTCTGGCCATAAATGGCCAAGATCCCTTCAACAAAGTTTAGGAGGGTCTCAAAATGAAGCACTTTACAGTTTACGACAAGCCACGAAAACAAACACAAGTATGGATAAACTATTATGCAAGAAATGGGCCAAAAGAGAGACAAAGAAGCAAGTGATGGTTGCTGGCCTCAAACAGAGGAGTTCCCTTCAACAAAGTTGAAGAGGGGCCCAAAAAATGGTATTTTACAGTTAGTGATCAAACCCAAAACAGTGCACATGCAAGCTTAAAATACTATGCAAAATAAGGCCTAAAAAGAGGTTTAAACACAAAGAGAAAAAAGGGAGCTTCAAACAGCAAAAGTCCCTTCATAAAACATAAAGAGGGGGTCAAAATAAGGCTATTTACAGTTCGGACCAGAGCCCAAAAATACAAGCACAAGGGGCTAACAAAACATGCAAAAATAAGGCCAAAAGAGGGATAAAGAGGCAAGTGACAAAAGGAAGCCTCAAACAATGAAGAGCCCTTCAAAAATGTTTAAGAAGGGCTCAAAATAAGACACTTTTTATTTTATAACCAAACTCAAAACAATTTACAAATGAGCCTAAAATACTATGCAAGAAAGAGGCATACAAGAGAGGTAAAGAAGCAAGTGTAAAAAGGAAGCCTCAAATAGGGAGAGGCCCTTAAACAAACACGAAAAGAAGCTCGAAATAATTCTATTTTCAGTTAGGGTCGGAGCCCAAAAATGTAAGCAAGTATGGCTTAGATAGCATGCAAAATAAGCTTAAAAAGAGAGAAAATGTGGCTCTCCCTTGTAGACCAAACTTCAACAGCCTCTTGGCTTGAGAAAAGGTGCTCCTTGCCTCTAGAAATGGCCTCCAAGCTGTTGGTATGGAGTATGGATTGGTTGGCTTGGAGATGGAGTAGAATGGGTGTAGGATTTGAGAGGTTTTAAGGGTTGAAGTGTAGAGAGAGAGAGATGCAATGTAGGAGCTCAAGACCAAACTTTCTAACCCTCTAAAATGCAGCTGGAGCTGCTGGTTATATAAGCAAGAGAGTGGGGGAAAAGGGGGGGAAATGAATTTCAAATTTTCCCTCAAAAAGGCAGCCCCCCGGATACACAATCTGAGGGGAAACAAAATACAGATTTGTAATGTACCAGAGGATGGGAGCAAGGCCGGCCTGGTATTTAAGTTGTAGGTGGCCGGCAAGCCCTCCCCATGGCCAGCCGGCCAAGGGTGAAAAGGTTCGAGCAGTATTAGTGGCTGGCCACCTCAGATTGGTGGCCTCCCATGTGTGCACAACACAACCATGTGGTCAAAAACTGAAGAAAGTGAACCAGGAGAGAGAAAAGCCCACTTTTTGGAGGGGTTCAAAAGGGTCAAACACAATTACTGGCCGGCCATGTGATAATGGTGGCCTCCCAGGTGTGTACAACACAAATATGTGGTTTAGGGCTGGAAAAAGTGGCTTTAGGGGGGTCAACATTGGCTTCCAAGTGAGAAAAAACGGGCGACGGAGGGCGATGAAGGAATAAAACTGGTTGTCAAAACAATTACTGGCCTCCCACCCTTCTACGACCTTCCTAACAGTGAAAATAAGGTCTCCACCAAAAATGAGCCCAAACCGATGCAAAATGAAGGTTCGGGGGCCGAAACGCGCAGCCCGAGACCCCGAAAACTGACTGTTAGGCACTGGAAGTGGTGTTCGACCACGAAGTTGGTCTCTCGGACCACAGAGTTCCTCAAAATGGAGTAAATAAGATGCATGCCAAAAACCGGAGCAAACGGAGGTGGTTAAGCGGTCCCGAACCGAGGCACACGGCCAACGGCTCCGAAAAACTGAAAACCGGACTCCAAACGGGCAAAATGGCCTACTACCATGAAACGTAGCCTATGGCCACTGAGATATGATGTACGAGACCTCTCCCTCCCTTCTGGAAGAGAAACAGAGAAAATCGAGCCTGGTTCACAAACCGAGGCAAAGCATGAAAGAGTCCGAAAGTCCGAAGGCAAGGCTCGCAGCCGAGACTCTGAAACCTCTGAACGAGCACGATATGCAACATCACCAAGCACTCAATCGGTGACGTCTGAGTCTTAAGGTCGGTCAAAAATGGGGTGTCTACAATATGCAGGGATCTCTTTGTAGAAAACATGAGAAAAGAGGGTTGTTTGTGCCTGTAAGCCAGCAAACTAAAAAAAATAGAGATGGTAGTTCTTCTATGCAGTAGAAAAAGGTAGCAAAAGATTGTGATTTTGGTGGCTTTTATGCTATTCTCTAAAGGAATAAGTGAAAACCTTGTAAACTTAGAAATTTTAGTGAAGAATTCTGACCTTTTAGTGCCTAAGCAAGTCTTTTTAATGCTTTTTTATATATGTAAGTATATATGTAGTGCCTTCCGGTGTTAAATTGCTTGGTTAAAACTCCATGTTTTGTGTTGAAATACTCAAATTACATTGATTGTTGTTTTTCTTATTTCTAGAAAGATTATTTTAGGAAGTAATGTTATAATTGAAGACCATGAGAAAAATTTTCAAGTTTTTGTAATGTGTACAAGTTCTACATGTGGGTAAGAGGGAAAAAAAAAAGGTCATAAAATAAGATGTGGTGTGTTGTGTAAACTGAAGAAAAGCAAAGAGCTCAAAGCTCTAGTAGAAAAAATAGATAGAAGGAAGTTAGTGGAGTCTGGTTCTATTGTGTTAGGTAAAAAGGTCTTGTAAACACTATTTTAGTCTCCTTTCACTTGAATGTGACAATGAAGTGCATATGTAATTGTTGAAGTGAATTTGGTTCTTTTCCAGGACTTGTATTCTAAGGTCTGCTAAATCTGGCCAATCGTATTCTAAGGTCCATGATAAAGCTACCCAGGAAGTGAGCTCTTAGGTACGGCTTTACCTTTTCATCAATTACCAAGGGGGTGTGTGTGTGAATATGTATTCTCAATTATAGCATGAAATCATAATACTGTACTTCTTTTTCTTGGAAAAACTAAACTAATGATTTAAATATATTAGCAATATAAATGATAAGAGACCTCCTATATGTATTTCTTCTCTCTTTCTTCTATTCCTATATGTATATATGTTTTAAATATTGGAATGTTGCTATGGAAAAATGCAAAAAATCATGTGGTTAGATGGCATTATAACATAAATCAGAATTTCTACTTGATTTGTTGCAGCTAAAAGTTTCTAGCTAGTTTTTGAACATTATATGTTCTGTCCACACTTCAAAAAGAAAAAAGAAAAAAGAAAAAAGAAGGGAAGTGAGAATGCCGTCTCCTTTTTATTTTTCATTTTTTATTTTTTTTCTTGTCGAGTTTGGTGACATAGAATATGATGAGGAACTTTTATGGGTAGGTGGAATTTGGTGGATGATAAATTTTATGACATTTGTTTGATAAATGAGGTTTCTTGGAGCTAAGGTATCCTGAAATGTTGCTACCTGTTGCTTGGCTACCTAACTTCTAGTTTCTGAGGTCTTCATTTTAGTATTCCATGATTGTTCCATAAGATGTAAGTGAGAATTATATGACGTAATGTTACTCCATTTATGTGATATGAAATTAAATCTCAAAGAATCTAGTAGAATTTTCTGAGGTGTTCATTGGCTTTGAGCTTTGGGCCTTTCTTCTTGGAGTGTTATATGACATGTTTTCAATCCTAGCCATGCTTGTAAAGAAGATTAAAATAAAATGCATGCAGTGATAATTAGTTAGATCAAATAAGATTGCCAAAATACAAAACTGATCAACTTTATAGTATTATGAATATGTTTAAGGTTACCTGTTTACTTTATTGCTTGAGTAAAAATCTGACCTCTCCTAATTAATATGCAGACGTGCTGTTCTGGAACAAAAGCACCTGATTTAGAAGAAGATGATAAATTCTATGAGGACTTCAATATGAATGAAGTTGACTTGAATATTGAGAAGTATGAAGAAATATTTGGTGTAGCTCTTAATGATCCAGAACAACTGTTTGGTAACGATGGAATTGGTAGCTTGTTAGGAGTGAAAGACATGTCCGATGCTGATTTGAACATCGAGGCACATATGCAGCTGAGGTACTCTTGCTTTCTCTTATGTTGCTTGATCTTATCCTTATTATTCTCATCAGCTATAATCAGCTCATTTTTTTGTTGTTTTAGTCCTTTATCTCTTTCTGCTTTACAATGTGTCACTGTCAATGCATAGTTCTAACATCTTTGTCCCATTGAGTTGTGAGAAATGGAACTTTGTTCATAAATATTGCTTTCTTTCCTATCTACCAAATTTTGGTCAAATGGAATGTTCTTGGCAGATATGGTTTCTTTTGGTATATGCATGAGCTTTGTGCCCCCTAGTGACTACCTATGGGACTCGAACCCATGACCTCCAGTCCATCAGGCTACCACCCTCGGGTGAATAATGAAACTTGTCACTCAGTTCCAATATTTGATTGGTAAGTGCAACTTAGGTTTCTTGCACTTGAATTATAGTAGTGTTTGTATGAGTAAACCTTCCTTCGGAACCTCCATGGAAAAGCCCCCACCATAGCTTACTGTTACTTCTCACAATTCTTGATGTTCAAATTGTGCCTTTGGCACTCCAATTACAACTCCTTTCCTCCAAGATGTGAGTTCATGGAAATTCATGAGCTTGGGAAGCTAAAGTGGAGTTCTAGTGGGGCTATCCTATTTATAAACCAAGAGAATTTGTTAACAGTGCAAATATTTTGGAAAGTAAAAGATTTTTGGAATTAGGATGCAAATTATAATGGGCAATAATATTTAATATTGTTGGCCATGCATCCTGATTCCTTTTTTATTTGTGAGTGTGCGTTTGTTTTCAAAAAGTGCCCTGTGGTTTTCCAATTATCATTGGAGTGGAGTACCTAATGATTTCTTTGCATAAACACTTGAATGATTTTGCATGGATGGCACGAGGAAGCATTGAATTTCTGACATGATTATTGCTTGCCAAACTGACATAAACACCTCTCATCTCCTTTCAACACCTGTCAATCACGTTCTAGAAAACATTTCACACTTGCATGTATGTCATCAAATATTTCTGCTGGAGTGACTGAATAAATGCTTATGCTTTCTCTCATTGAAGTTTTACTGAAACCCCTTGTTATTTGTGAGTTTACATCTAATTTAAAATGCACTTATCATCAAATGTTGCTTGTTTTCCCCAGGGGTCATCAATTGGACTAGTTAAGTCAATGCAGCCGGCTATCAGCAATTTGGCACCTGCTGATTCTGTGATAAGCTCTAAAACTGATCCAAACCTTTGCTTTGCAACGCATGCCCTTTCCAGCTTCTCATTTTCTGGTCTTAGCGTGGAGCGTAGTGTTATAGATCATCAAGACTGGTGCTTCTCCAATGGTTCTCATGGGAGAGCCGCCTCCATTGTGTCCTAAAAGTTTATTCCCTTCAACTAGTAAGAGCAACGCTACTATGCGTTGCATGGAAAAGAAGAAGACACTCAAGTAAGAGCAGAGCAGTTTTTTTTTTTTTTTTTTTTTTTTAACATGTCATTTAGGTTAAAAAAAAGAGAAAAGAATATTGTGTGGACCTAGGAAGCATGGATGTGTATTTAATTCACTTTCAATTCTTTTTGATTGTTTAGTTCTTTTGTTTAATGGAAAGTATATTTTGAGGGTTGTGATAGTTCGAGGAAAGAAAAACAAGAAAGTGTAGAAGAAGTGTTAATGCATGAATGTTGAGATTTTATTAAGGGAAGAAATGGAAAATAATGCATGAATGTTGAGATTTTTGCAAATATGTCTTTACGTTTATTGTATATAATATTTGAATGTATATATAGATATATATGCCTTTTTTTTTTTTGTGACAGTAAGAAGATGGTCGCTAATGCATTGTAGGTATTTTTAAAACTCTTTTGCGACGGCAAAATATCAGTCGCTATAAGTAGGTTAGGCAGTTGCAAATAGTTTGCAACTGTTGTTTTGCGGTCGCAAAAAGTATTTGTCACCCCCACATTCACAACCCACATTTGTTGTCAGATGGGTTGCAAAAAGTCTTTTATGATCATTTTTTATTATTTTAATATGACTTGTAGCGGTTGCAAAAAGTCCTTTTTTTAGTAGTGCTAAGACTACTTTTAATTTTTTTAAATACGACATTAGCAATACATTTTCATTTATAATTTTGCTAATAAAAGTATATTTTATTTTATTTTACTGACTACTTTTAATTTTTTTTTAAATACGACATTAGCAATACATTTTCATTTATAATTTTGCTAATAAAAAAAACTATTATATATCACAAGATTAATTTACATATGTTAAAAAAAAAAAAAAAAATTGACATGTTAAAAAAAGTTTTAGAAAATGAAGAAAAAATATGTTCTATATTCTTTTCCTTTTAAATATTGAAAATATATTTTCTTTTATTTATTTACTAATACCAAAAAATAAAAATAAAAAAAATAAAAATAGAAAACAATTATGTATTATGAGATTAATTCATGTTTAAAAAAATTCAACATGTTTAATAAAAATATTTTTTTTAAAATATTATATACTTTATGGTCAATTTCATCATTTAACTAGTTAATTCAAAGATTGGCTCAATCCGTCCATTTCTATCCCACACCCTCCTCTCATGGGATAGAGCTATATATGGGAGACTATCAGTCCGACTGGAATATTAGTCCAATCTTCATTTATCTATCCAAAACTTGGATTAATTATTCCATTGAATATGAAGTCAAATCCCATGGTTCTATCCTAACAAACAAACACCCCCTAATGGGATAAAATGATATGTAAGATAAAATCAAAAACTATATTTGATTGACACAATTGATTTAGGTGAGGTGAAGTGCTATGAATTTAGAGTCACACATTTTTTCCCATATAGTTTCGCATTTTTTTGCATATGATTACATATTGATCGAATTGATTTTAAATTTTTGACATAATAGAAATTTTCTTTTTCTTTTATGATTAGGTATTCAGCCTAGCTTACTTATATATCGACTAATTTCGAAACCCACACAAAACGCTCCCTCCACGTCAATCAGATAAATTTTGGACAAAACATGTAAGCGTGACTCTAAAAAATTGATAATGCCTAATAGAAGTTGAACCTAAAATCTTAAAAAAAACACGCCTCAAATCTCAAGCTATACTTAAACCCCTTGAGATTTTGACCTAATAGAATTATGTTACATGTGCTAACTTTAAACTTTAATATTATTTAGATATGATTAAGCAGAGCAATAGTTAAACACTTCCGTATTTAAGTTACGATTACATACCCCCAAGCCAAAAAAAAAAAAAAATGATTACATACATAATTTTAATGAATTTCCAATTTTAAATATCTAACCCGGGATTGAAGAAATCCCACGATCCTGGTTTCTATCGTTTGTGCTTAAGCTTTGACTTCAAATTCCTTGTATCTGGCTATAGGCCTTTCCCAGTCTTTACTATCCCAATTGGATTAAGCTACGCGTGTGAGTTTAAGTTGGATATAGTTGAATAGGTAAAGCTCAGCACTAAAACTGCTCTAACTCGTACTCGAGTTCTCATTATCTCTCAGTTTGTTATTTTTGCATCTTTCTGTTTCAGCTTGTTGTTCGACCGCTGAGAGGCCTTATCCAGAGCTGGGGTTTGACTAAGCCAGAATCACCTTTTTTTTTTTTTTTTACCAAAAAATAAAAAATAGTTGAGTAGGTAAAGCTAATGTCATATTTTAGTTGTTTGCTTTTCGCAGGAGACTTCACGTTCTCTTTATTACTTTTAAAAAATCTATTTTATACTCTCATCTTTTGTTGTCTCATAAAAAACAAAAAGAAGTTTATATCACACGTTTTAATTTAAAATGTTAGGCTTCGTTTGGGATATGGGTTGATTTTTTAACTTTTTAACTCTTTGACTAAATAAAAAATTTCGTTTGAAATAGACTTTTTGATAAAAAAAAAATAAAATGATTATAATTTGAATGTGATATTTTATCTTATTAGACTAAAAAATTTATTTTATTTTTTTATAACTATTTTAGCCCCGACCCATTCTATCCCAACCCATCATGCCCAGCCAGTGCTTAGATTTTGATTAAATAGATCAATGAATATAAATCATTTCTACTTTTGATAGTTTAGTTAGATGAAATAACTTCATATGCCACGCATGGTTTTATTACTTATAGAAGGTCAAAAAAATGAGTCAAATTTGCTATTGACTTGGCTTTGTTTGGCATCCAGTTAACAACGTTATTTATTTTATTTTTTTTTTGGTAATTTTTTTTTTTCTAACTTGTATCAAATCTTTTACAATTTCAATCTGTCTAAGTATAAAAGATTATAAAAAGTAAATGTACATGTAAAAAACATTAAAAAAAAAAAACTAAAAAGAAAATTTTACTCTCTTTTTTTTCAAATGTTTTTATTTTTATTTTCTTACTTTTCTAGTTCATATAGTCAAGCAGATTTTAAAAAGTAAATATACATGTAAAAAATTTTAAAAAAAAAAAAAAACTAAAAAAAATCAAAAAGCAATTTTTACTCTTTTTTTTTTTCAAATGTTTTTATTTTTATTTAAAAATCACTAAAGCTTTTTAGTCTAAAGCTTTTTGATTTTTTTTTAAAAATCACTAAAACTAGTAAAAATCAGTATTCTGTTTATATATATATTTATTATTGGGCGGCTTTGAAATTGGGGCATTTCCCTAAATAAGCCAAAATACTAAATCAATTCCCAAACTAAGTCTAATTTTGAAAGAATTCTCAAAATAGGCTAAATCGCGGTTGTGAACCACGATTTCAACACTTTTGCGCCTGTCTCGCGTGAGTTGGGTAATCTTAAAATCGTGGTTACAAAACGCGAATTTAGTTTTTTTTTTTTTTCTTCTGAACTCGCTATTTTGAACCACGATTTAAAAAAAAAAAAAAAAAATTTCTTTTGAACTCGTGGTTTTGAACCACGAGTTTAACAAGTCACACAGCAACACCAAAGTGAGGATTCATATTCATTACATACACTATCTCTCTCTCTCTCTCACATCACTCACACTCAACACATCACTCACAATACACATATATATATATATATATATTTTAATATATATTTATAATTTAATATATATATAAATTTTATTTCATAAAATTGAAATCAATATTAAATATGCATAATAATAATTTACAATAGCAAATAATAATTAACTATATAAAATAATTATTTTTTTATTTTAATTCTTAATTTTTTTGTTTCTTGTTTAGAGATAAAATTTATTTTTATTTTATTTTAAGATTTACGATTTAATTTTTAAAATTTATTTATTTTTATTTTAGGATTTAGGATTTATAAAAAAATAAATTTTAAGAATTAAATTATAAATTCTAAACCCTAAATTCTAAACTCTAAAATAAAAATAAATAAATTTTAAGAATTAAACCCTAAATCCTAAAATAAAAAAATAAATAAATTTTATCCCTAAACACTAAGGTAGCGTTTGGTAACATTTACGTTTTTGGTTTATGTTTACAAAAATTTTATAAACTGGTTTCTGTTTATTTTTAGAGAAAAACATAAATTACAAACGTGTTTGGTTTGAACAAAATGTTTAAAAAAAATTTAAAACATAAATTTAAAATTTTTAAAAAAAAAAACATAAATTACAAACGTGTTTTTTTTTTCATTTTTTTTCAAATAAATTTTTCTATTAAATTTTTTCCAATTAATTTTTTCTCAAAAATTTTTACAAATCACGTTTTTTCCAATTAATTTTTTTTCAATTATTTTTTTAATTAATTTTTTTTCAATTATAATATGTGTGATCCTATTGTCATAAATAATAAATATAAATATAAATATAAATATAAATATTTTAGGCTTGATCAAACATATTTTTTAGTTTACGTTTTAAAATGAAAAAAAAAAACACGTTTGTAATTTATGTTTTTTTTTTAATTTTAAATTTATGTTTTAAATTTTTTTTAAACATTTTGTTCAAACCAAACACGTTTGTAATTTATGTTTTTTTAAAAATAAACAGAAACCAGTTTATAAAATTTTTGTAAACATAAACAAAAAACGTAAATGTTACCAAACGCTACCTTAGTGTTTAGGGATAAAATTTATTTATTTTTTTATTTTAGGATTTAGGGTTTAATTCTTAAAATTTATTTATTTTTATTTTAGAGTTTAGAATTTAGGGTTTAGAATTTATAATTTAATTCTTAAAATTTATTTTTTTATAAATCCTAAATCCTAAAATAAAAATAAATAAATTTTAAGAATTAAATCCTAAATCCTAAAATAAAATAAAAATAAATTTTATCTCTAAACAGTAAAATAAAAAAAATTAAGAATTAAAATAAAAAAATAATTATTTTATATAGTTAATTATTATTTGCTATTGTAAATTATTATTATGCATATTTAATATTGATTTCAATTTTATGAAATAAAATTTATATATATATTAAATTATAAATATATATTAAAAATATATATATATATATATGTGTGTGTGTGTATTGTGAGTGATGTGTTGAGTGTGAGTGATGTGTGTGAGTGATGTGAGAGAGAGAGAGAGAGATAGTGTATGTAATGAATATGAATCCTCACTTTGGTGTTGCTGTGTGACTTGTTAAACTCGTGGTTCAAAACCACGAGTTCAAAAGAATTTTTTTTTTTTTTTTTAAATCGTGGTTCAAAATAGCGAGTTCAGAAGAAAAAAAAAAAAACTAAATTCGCGTTTTGTAACCACGATTTTTTAATTAAATTCGCGTTTTGTAACCACGATTTTAAGATTACCCAACTCACGCGAGACAGGCTCAAAAGTGTTGAAATCGTGGTTCACAACCGCGATTTAGCCTATTTTTGAAATTCTTTCAAAACTAGGCTTAGTTTGGGAATTGATTTAGTATTTTGGCTTATTTAGGGAAATGCCCCTTTGAAATTTCTTTATCTGCAACTCTTTCTCTGTCCTTTTTCTCTTCTGGTATGTTTTCCGTGCAAATATTTTTGTGACTATTTTGCGTTTTGTTTTATTTTATTTTTTAGAAAAATAAATTGTTATGGAAACAATTTCGTGTCTTAAGAAATATTTTTTTTTTTTTGATTGTTTTGAAAACTGTTTTGTACAAATTAAAACGACTTAAAACTAGTAGATAGTTTTGAAATTGGTATTATACTTTTTTTTCCCCTAAAAGCATGAAAGCAAAAGGTAAAATCAAATCAAATCAAATATATATATAACTGAACAGACGCTTAAAAAGTTTAAAATAATTTCACAAAATCATATCATCAATATGCGATAAAAGTTGTGTTGTTAGATTTTTTTTAAAAAAATTTGTGAAAAATCTCCAAACTATTTTTCTAATTGAAAATGACATATAGCCTCTTTGGGAAAAGAATATTTTAACAAAAAAGTCAAAAAATTACTATAAATTATCACGTCACTCCCTCTATATTTTTATATATCTTTTCGTAAAAAATAAAAAAAATACTAAAATAATATATTCTTAAACGAAGCATGAAGGAGCTGATCATTGAGTTAAGTCCCCTCTTCTACACCGTGCTCATACCTTCACACGTAGGTCATAATAGATAGATTTATTATCCAATAAGTCATATGATAATTAATAATATATTTCATCAAACATTATTAAAAGATGTCACTAATTATTAATTTTCAGCGACAGTTTGAAAATTATCATAAAAAATATCATTAATTATAAGTTTTATAGACAGTTCAAAAAAATCGTCACAAAAAGATATTACTAATTTTCAACTTTCAGTGACAGTTTGAAAAATTCATCACAGAAAAATGTCACTAACACTATTAAAAAAAATACTTTTTGCGACCGTCACAAGCCGTCACAAATAACAAAAATACAGTCGCAAAAGACTTTTTGCGACGGCTTATGCGACCGCAGATGGGGGTGGCAAATGTGGGGGTGGCAAACATTTTTTGCGACGGTAAAACAACGGTCGCAAATTATTTGCGACCACCTAAACTACTTTTTGCGACAGCTATTTTGCCGTCGCAAAAAAAAAATTTAAAAATTAAAAACACTTTTAGCGACCATTGTTTTACTGTCGCAAATAATTATTTCTTAAAAAAAAATCATATACGGGTTTGCTACGACAAAAAAATCAATTACAAGCACCAAATAATTTTTTGTTAATGAAAAATAACAAAATTAACAAATTAATTAAATTTATAATAGACATTATTCATTAACCATCCTTAAATACACTGTATTAAAAACTTCAAGTCTTCGGGGGGGGGGGGGGGGAAGCAACATAATCTTTGGCTCCTAGCATCACCCGCTCGATCATATCAACTATTCCCTCAACAAAATCTGCAAAAACATATATCAAACTCAACCAAGTGCCTTCATACTATATACCATGGAATCAAACTTTTCTCAATACCAATACATGAAATGTTCCTTGAACTGAAATAGCCCAAGACACAACCAACCATGTTCTATTAATTAAGAACATGCTGCAAACTCCACAAACATATATTCCCATGTGCAACTCATTAAAACATTCAGAAATTAAGCAAATGGTAAGAAAGGGGCTCTGAGGAGCTAACATAGGGATCAACCTCATTTGATTTAAATAATTCAGTAAAAGTGATAAACAAAAAAAATAATTAAAAGAATGACTGTTTAGACAAAGAGATCCTAATGGAAACACTCATTTGTCCATATTGTTCTGCATAGTGTAGGGTAACCAACTTACCAGTATCAAGAGTGCCCCTTGAAAATGCAGCAGATCCTTTAATTCTCTTCTCCAATCCAGGTTTTTCATCATCTAATCAACACATTTTCACAATCCAGTTCTGCAACAGTAAATGGAAAGTAGAACATAAGCAGCAGGAATAATGGAGGGAACATACCAAATCTTGAGCGCTTAGATCTCGAGTTAGATTCACAAGATCAATATATAAGGTGGATCCCTTCTCAATGTCAAACACCATTCCCTGCAGAAAAACATTTACAATCAAAAGATTTTAGTATGTGGATTCTATACCAGTTGCTAAGTTTTACAACATGACAGCACCATAACATCTCCACATAAAAACCTATAACACTATCAAAAGTTATTTGGTGTTTCCTTTCTGGATGGAGCAGCCAATATCAAAGATATTTTTCTTACAAGTGCCAAAAGCAAATGCAACTTATGTGACGAAATGACTAATATTGGCTATCAATTGATGATATTATCATTGAAATTCTATAGATATTGCATTCAGAATTTCCTTGCACTTGTCGATAAGCTTCCCTTGTTTTTGTGTTTTTAAACAGAGTCATAAGAGTACCCAAGGTGTTTTGTACCTACTTTGATTCAGTAGATAAGAACACAACCTGATAAACAAAACGTACGAGGCCAGCTCTAATACTGGCTATACATAGGATATCACCAACATGAGTTAGCCTTTGCCCTTTATCCATATTAAATTCAAATTTGAGTAAAAAAAAACTCCCAAAACCCTTTCCAATCCTTTATTCAAACTCGTATCAAATTGAGTTCCCCCCCTCCCCCCCCCCCCTTTTTCCTCAAATCAAAAGACTCAAATGTTTATCATTCAGCCATTAGTGAAGTTTGTACACAAATTTATGCTTAAATCTGAGTTTATCCATTAGAGTTATCATATCCAATAAAGCTTTTACTCACAAGTGGACAAGAGGGTGAAGAATAGACCACTATAAGCTAAAAATCAAGTTCGAACTTTAGGGGCAAAGGAATTAGGTGGAATTGGGTTAGGTAGGACTTTGGTTCAAATTGCCCAATAAGAATTTGGAAAAAAATTGAAACTATCAAAATAAAGCAGGAACAAATAATTCAAAAGGCAATTGACCAAAACAGAACAAGTCAGATTTATGGATTAAGCAGTATTGATGCTGTTAAACATCTCATTTGGAGAAAGAAATCAAAGAAAGTGATAAAGGGATAGAACCCATAAAAAAATAAATAAATAAATAAATAAATAGAAGAAGAAGAAGAAGAAAAAGAGGAAATTTAACCAATTTTCTTGAGAAAAAAATAAGAAGAATTATCAAAATGAAGGGGAGCAATTAGAGTGAAAACAAATCAAAAGTTGCGGTGTTTTTTTTTTTTTTTTTTTTGCTTTTCTTTTTTTGTTTCTAATATGTATATCAGTTTCTAGATTGTAGTTTAGCTTCTACTTTATTGAGGATCTTGCTGTTTCCTTTTTAGGTTGTAAGGGAGTATGGCCCATTGCCTTTGCTTCTATTTTAAAATGGTTCAATGCTATTTGAATGAGGAGATTACCATATTGGTCCAGTACTATTTCATCCAATTGGGAGTTATCTCTGAATTCTGAATGATACTACTATACATTTCTCAACAATCTCAACCTTACCTGGTTGGGATAATTCAGTCTGCATATCCATAGTTTGTTTTTTTAGTAATTAACAGAAGTCAAATAATACAACCAGGTTAGGTATTTTATACAACTAGGTCAGTGTAAGCTTCAAATAATACAACCAGGTCAGTGTGAACTTCAAATGGTTTTTTTTTTTTTTAATATTTTTTTATGGTATTTTATTTTATTCATACATTATACTTTATAACCTAAATGCATCTTGTGGGTTTTTATTAGAATTTGATCACGTCATATCCCTACTGTATTGTCCAAATTTTACTATGTTCTGTACATTTGTTTATTGTGATTCAATTTGATTCTCTTGTGAATTTGTGATTCATTTGTTTATTGTGATTCACTTTTATTCTCTTGTGAATTTGTGGTTCAGACATATTGCCTAACACATGGTGCACAATTTGTGGAGACTAAGACACATCTAAGTCTCTTATTCAAACATATTTGCAAACACATTGTGGATAAATCATAAAGACAACAAAACATGAATAAAACAATGCCATGAATGTATAACATTAAATCAAAACAGACATACAATTGAAAACGGAAGCAGACAGAAAAATAAACAGAGAAGAAGAACATACCAGCTATTCTGATGCAAACCACATGGAAGCACCACTTTGCCAATATGGAGGTCCAAATAGTTCACAACACTTGGAATCAGTGTTTTGCAGATTGAAAGAGTGAAACCAAACAATTTCTGTATACCAAATTATTACTTGCAGTGACTCACCTGTTTGGTTCTGCATCACGTAGGGGCTCCCACTACCTGAGTGCAAACCATAGTAAAGGCCTCACACTGAGTAGGGTTCACTTTCCACTGAAATAGAGTGCTCAAACAAAATAAGATTTATCAAGTGGAGGAATAGGACTTCAATCCTGAAGCAGTGTGCAAACTATTGTCTTAATCCAGCTTAACTTAAATTCTTTAGATTCTAAATTCTCTCTCCACAATTCTAGATTAAAGTTTACTCCTCTTATGTCATCAACTAAAACTATACTGTCTACAAATAATATGATATCCTCTTGAATGTTCCTAATGGATTCATTTATAACTAACGCAAAAAGAGATGAGGACTTTAGTATTGATTTTTTGATGTCAACAACTTTACTGCATATTTTTTTTTCTTTAAAAGGACTTTGAAGCCATTATCACTTATCAATTGAATTCATAAAAAGTTAAATATTCATTTAACAACACAAAACATGGTAATCAAACAGCATACTCATACAATTTGATCTGGTTTATAAGAGATCCCATTCTCTTCTGCTAATCAAATCACACTGAAAACAGAATCCTAAAATTGACATCCTTATTGGACATTCAAAACACAAAATAAATAAAGAAAGAAAAAGAAAAAAAAAAAGTGCCTAATTAGGTATCCAAAACACAAAGCAAAGCACTAATTCAACATAAACAATAAACAATTCATCACAACCAACCACACACAAGCCTAATTTATACTAAATTGAAGAAAAGAAACATCAATGGAATGGCCAAAAACCTAATAGCCTAAATTGAAGGATACATATGCTGAGGCAATGTGTACTTTTCAAGAGATTGATTAAGAAGGAAAATGAGAAAGAGATGATGATGATCCTATTATTACCTCTAATGAAAGATTCAAAGATGTTAGTTAACTCTCATCAAAGACCTAGTGCAAAACGAGTGAGAGAAAAATCCACGAAACATCAGTCAACAAACCCTCAGCTATTATTCCATCTTCTATTGATCTATAACACACTCAAAAATCCCCAAATTTATCAAATTAAAATCAACAGTGACTCAATGCTTAACACAAAAACACACACACGCACATATATATATATATACACATTTCGAGAGTAGAGATTTGAAGCAAAAGTGCAAACCAAAGAAATATGAGATTGTCGGAGTCGAAGAGTTCAAGATCTTGAGGAAGTTGAGGACATCTACTTCGATTCTTGCTCGGACCTCAACAGAATAAATTCAATTTCAAACATTGATATTCACAACATATACATAATATATAGAGGTACATATACATGTGTAGTAGCGGTGCTAATTTGAGAAGATCAAATGAGAGAGAGCACGAGATTGCGAGAAAGAGAGAAAGCGAGATTGAGGGAGAGAGAGAGAGAGAGAGAGAGAGAGAGATTCATACCAGTCGTATTACTGTGAGACCGATAGAGAGACAGAGAGAGAGAGTGTGAGAGAAACAGAACAATCGGTGTTTGTGGAGGGGCTAGGGCAAGTATAAAGGAAAGGGGAAAATAAATAGAAGAAAATAAGGGGGTATATTGATTATTTGCGACGGCTAATCAGATGGTCGCAAATATATAGTAGCAAAAGGTCAGTTTTCTAATAGTGTAATTGTACGTTTTAGCAACAATTTATAAAAATCGTGATAAAAAAAAAAATCACTAATTGTCGATTTTTAACAACATATAGTCACAAAAAATTATTTTTAACAATAATTTAACTATTAAAACTTATGATAATTTACCTAAGGCCAAGTTTGGCATTTTTAATAAAAGTCAAAAAGTCACTACCCTAAGTCACATCATTTTATTTAAGTCACATCACCTCTCTAGCACATCACTTCAAACCCAACTCATATTTTATAAAAAATCAAAAAATACAATTATTTAGAACATCCCAAATAACTCCTAAATCTTAATACATACCTCACGATTTATGCTCTCGTACAGAGGCGCAGCTACGTGTAGTTTTGTGGGTTTAATCGAACCCATTGAGCATTCAAATTTTTTTGAAGGATTATGTAAATTTTTAAAAGATTTTTATAAATTGACATCATTAAAATTGTTAAAAAAAAATAAATCACATAGTGTCAAAAATGATTTGTAAATATAAAATTTATACAAAAATTTTTTTTAAAAAAAATTGACGTATTAATGATATTTTTGAAATTACGAGAACAATGATGAATGTTTGATTAAAAAAATAAAAAATAAGAAGTCAAATCATTCTGTATCAAATTTTTGTTTAGATAACATTTTGGTATTTTGATTTATTTTTATTTTTTTTGTAAAGTAGAACTTAATCAAGAGTTAACCTTCTTTTCAAGCATGTAATTCTTAGCTATCTTTTGGCAAAAACTTTTTTAATTGACTTTTTGGAGTTGAGATTTTTTTAGCTTGAGACTAAATTTTTAGACTTTTGTAAGAAAAAAGTAAAATGATTATACTTTGAATATAATATTTTATCTTAACATTTTAATCAATTTTATTTTTAGTGACTAATTTAGTCCCAACCTATTTAACCAAATGAAGCCTTAATTGTTTTTTTTTTTTTTCTTCCCACATGAAGGTTTATTTTGTCTTTTTCTCTTCTTTTCTCACTCTTTCTATTCAATCAATGTAATTTAATAAGTGTGGTTTATATATACAATGTTATTGCTACAAATATAAAATATCTACATAATATGGTAGAATTGTTTTTAAAAAAATGTCCTACGTGTCATGTAAATTTCAAAATGTCTCTCTCTTATATTTTTGTTCAAGGGCTGAAATCACTTTAAGTATTAATAGAATGGCTGAGATCATTTGCCAAGAATTTTATTCCTGCCTAATACTCTACTATCTATCCTTTGCTTGACCTTTCTTTCCCCTTTTTTTCTCTCATCCCTCAGGATTTTCAAAAATACCCAACAACTATACTCGATCTACATTTTCGATAGAGACGCAATGAGCAACCAAATTGGAGAATCTAAAATGCTAGCTTTTTAGACCGATTGGAGCAAAGTCATCACAATCGACTGTGTTCATCAACTATTGGGGAAGAAATTGAGCTCTCAATTAGCTTCTCAGTAACGAAAAAAACTTCGCATTCTAAAGATGCAAAGCTCTATAACCAAACTCCGGTTTCTCCCGAAGCCTCAGATTTCTTCGATTGCCCAAGGTTCATATATGTATGTATGTATAAATTTGTGGTTTTGATAAGTATTTTCACTACGCCAAAACAGGGCATTAACGACAGTTTTTTTAACGGCGGTAACGAAAACTGCCGTTAATACCGCCGTTAATGTATCATTAACAGCGGTTTCGTTACCGCCGTTAAAAAAACCGCCACTAAAAGTGTCTTTAACGACGGTAGTGAAACCCACTTTTAACGGCAGTAACGAAACCGCCGTTAATGCCCACTTTTAACGGCAGTAACAAAACCACCGCTAATGCCCAACCATTACCGCCGTTAATGACGGCGGTCTTTGCCGGCGGAGTTCCGGCAAAACTCCTACGAGTTCCGGCGAAACCATCTACAATAAAGTAAAAGTAATGTTTAAATATTTATTTAGGGAATATATTTCATGAAGAGTGGTTGTGGCAGAGTGGTTGGTGTGGGTGGATGAGAGGTCTTGGGTTCAAAACTTGGGGAGTGCAAGAAGGAAGAATTATTTTTTGAAAAATTTGAACCTATTTACGGCGGTAAAAAACCGCCATTTTTGGTCCTATATTACCGCCGTTTTTGGTTGACTTTTATCGACGGTAATTTGCCTTTTTATGACGGTTTCACTTTTTTCGACACGCGCATAAACGACGGTAACAAAACCACCGTTATCTACATTAAAAGGCTTTATGGCGGTTTCTGACTTTTAATGGTAAAAAATCGCCGCTAAAGCCCAATTTTGGCATAGTGTTTTCACTCATCTCAGGGTTCATATATGTATGTATAGATCTTTGTTTTTGTTTTAGTTAGTTGATTGTCTAATTGATAGGAAACTTTACAATATTTTTCACTCATCTCAAGGTTCATTGGAAGGATCAATTTTATAGATTTGTGGTTGTGGTGGTCGAATATAAAAAGCTACAATTTGGAGCCATTTGCAAGTCGGCTCTCAAGGGCCGACTAATTGTGGACGTCTCGGTCGAGTAAGCTTACTTTCATAACCGAGTATGTTGCAGGTGATACGGCGTAAATGAGGGCCCAACTATCTTGGTCGAGTTTCCATAAATCCAAACGTGGGCCCTAGACGAGTATTATAAAAGGAGGAACATCAGCAGAAGGAAGGTATGTGAGAATATACGAAATAACTTGAAATTGAAGTAAACTAGAGAGAATACTAGTTTGTCCGTCAGAGTGCTAATTCTGGTACCCCCGACCGGAGTGTTCATCCCTTTTTCAGGTGGCAATCAGAGGATCAGGGACGTCTGACTGGATTCTAGAGTATTTCCAAACCACATCACCACAATTGGCACCGTCTGCGGGAATACTCAAGTGCGTCCATGGCAGGCGTGACAAATGATCCTTCGATAGTTACTGACGATGTTACACCAAGAGATGACATTACTCCAAGAAACATGCTCGGACTGGAGAATGTCACCGTGTGACGGGGCTTGAACATTAACCCAGTAGCTCAAACTTCACCCTCAACTTTTGTGCAGGAAACTATGTAGACGATCATGGATCAAGAAAAATAAAATGAACAATGTCTAGAAGATATGATGGTTGAGAACGAGCGTTTGCATAAGGAATTGGCCCTGGAGTTAGCCAAATCCCAACAAGCAGCACGCCATGACCGGGGTCGATCCCCAGAAAAGAAGAAAGATGATTGATGATGTCGACTTCGGAAACATTATAATGGCAATGATTCTGACTCACCATCTTAGGAACCTTGAAAGAAGGGGTGAGTAGATGTATCCAGCTCATCTGAAGGAAGTTCATATGTACAGCACAGGCGAGAGAAAAAAAGTGATAATTCGGATGAAGAAGACAAACACGACCCTTTAGTACGACGCATTGCAAGGGTTGTGCTGCCTAAAAAGTTCAAAGCACCAATATTCACCCTATACGACGGAAAATCAGATCCCACTGACCATATTCGTCATTATAAACAAGCGATGAAGTTTCATGCTGATGATAAAGCCCTCATATGTCGAATGTTTCCGAGTAGCCTAGGATCATTAGCCGTCAGATGGTACTATAAATTGGAGTCGTCGTCAATAAGAAGCTTTCATCATCTCCAGAAATCCTTTAGGGCAAAATTCATCACCAACGAAGTTCAGCCAAAGCAAGCCGACTCTCTCTGGGCAATACAAATTCAACCAGAAAAGACCCTCCGTGAGTATTCGGCACTATTGGGAATGTTTTAACTTGGTGGATGATGTCTGCAATGATTCCATGGCCATTGCTGCCTTTAAGATGGGATTACATCCTGATAGTCCTCTCTGTAGTTCATTGACCAGACGACCTCCCAAAACAGTGTAGGCGCTAATAAAGATAGTTGAAGAATACTGTAAGGTGGAAGACGATGCCCTGCACATCAAGGCCGAAAAAAAATTCGTTAAATCGGCTCCATTTGGTTTGGTTCAGCTAATAAGTGTCGTGCCATCAAAGAGCCCCGAACCTCGGACTCGGGCTAAATCGCGCCGTTCAAGCAACCAATGTTCGCACCATTCAAACTAGGGGTGTAACTCAGGCAGGTTCGGTCAGGTTGGTAGGTTGTCCAAGCATGGCCCAAGTTGTGCTAAGACCTGTCCAAGCCCGCCCAAACCCGAATTGTAACCCAAGGTTGTCTACCCAAGCCTGACCTGAGTTAAACCCGAATTGCCCAAGTTGCCCGAATTGCCCCAAATTGTAAATGAATTTTAGTTTTTTTTTTTTTTTTTTGCAACTACATTATTAAATTATTAAAATTTGACTCTATTTACAATTTTTTTTTTTATAATAGAAAATCATTAATACCATCAAAACAAATACTGTACATAATGTAAGAGAGATGCCACTATAGTAGTCCTTATGAGTGAAAATAAAAAGAAAAAAAGTAAGATTTTATGTTATTTGTATATATAATATATATTCAATATGATTTAATAATATAAATTACTTTAATATCATGAAATGATTAATAATTTATATGTATATTTAATATTTTTATAAATCTATATATGTATAATTTGGGCTTCGGGTTGCTCGGGTTATTTGACATCTTTGTCCAAGCCCGCCCAAATTTAATTCAGGCTTCTGAATTTTTTCCCAAGCCTGTAACAAATTTGAAAATATTTTGTCCAAGCCCTAAAAAAATTCATGCTAGGCTCGTGTTGCTCGGGTTAAGCCGGCCGAAGTTGCACCCCTAGTTCAAACGAACAATATCAAGTGGATAGCAAGCGCACAAGACGTTCAAACGAGAAGTATTCGGAATTGGTGAAGCCAATCAGTAAGATCCTACCTAAAGTCTAACATCTTCCATTCTTTAAATGGCCGTCCAAGATGATGGGGCCTCCTGATACAAGGAGAAGGGATAAACGGTGTGAATATCACAAGGACCATGGCCACGATACTGATAGCTGTTATGCACTGAAGGACCACCTGGAGGAATTGGTACAAGATGGCCAGTTGGCACAACACATCCGAAAGAATAATCTATCAAACACGGTCGCCCTACAGCCGGATTCACCTCCACTTGGTGTAATTGGTGTAATTCACATAATATACAGCCTACCGTTGTTAGCCGAGGTGCATACAATTCAATTACAACCTAGCCTACCCAAGCCAATCACACTAGCCAAGTGGCCCCATGAAACTGGCAGGATTAGCTTTGATGACACCGACCTAGCTGGACTAACTCTCCCCCACGCTGCTCCCCTCGTCGTCGAGCTACGCGTGAACAAATACACAGTTGAGCGTGTTCTCATCGATCAGGGGAGCACCTCAAAAATAATGTATTACAAGACATTCATGAAACTTGGCTTCACTAATTCGGATATGTTACCGGCCGATTATCTATTGTTCAGCTTCAATGCTAACCCCGAGTACCCCTTAGGTAAGATCACACTACCAGTACAGGCGGGTACTAGATCAGTAAACTTAGAATTTCTGGTTGTCAAACTCCTGTCACCATACAATCTCATCATGAGAAGGACTTGGTTGCATACTATGCAGGCTGTGCCGAACACCTACCATCTACTTCTCCGCTTTCCAACTGAGTATGGCATTGAGCAAATTCGGGGTTCTCAGAAATCGGCACAAACATGCTATCTCATTGCTGCTGCAACAAGGCCAAAGGAACTGGACGTAAACTTGATTGAAACATTGGATCGAGAGAGCCTCGAGGACATTGGAAAAACCCTCAGCGAAAAGGCAACTGAAGACCTTGACCAGATTGAAATCAATGGGAGCCCTGACAAATTCTTCATGATCGTCACTTCCCTGAATGAAGTTGACAGACATGATTTGGTTTCCTTCTTATTCGGTAATCTCAACGTGTTTGCATGGACACCATACGAAATGTCGGGGGTGGATCCAAAAGTGGCTCAGTATCGTTTAAACGCTAATCCAAAATTCAAACCAATCATTCAGAAAATTCGGTGGTCAACTGTAGAGCATGCATCGGTCGTAGTTGATGAAGTTGATAAATTGCTTAATGCTAGGGCAATTCATGAAGTAACTTACCCCATGTGGTTATCCAATATCGTGGTTGTAAAGAAGAATAATGGATCTTGGTGCATCTGTGTGGATTTCATGGATTTGAACAAGGCTTGTCCTAAGGATTGTTTTCCTCTTCCCAAAACCGACCAACTTGTAGACACAATGGCACATCATCAACACATGAGCTTCTTGGATTCCTACAAAGGTTATCACCAAATTGCCATGCATCCAGTGGATCAGGAAAAGACCACATTCCTCACTCCAAGGGGAACCTATTGCTACAAGGTCATGCCCTTCGGGCTGAAGAATGTGAGGACAACTTAACAGAGACTGGTTACCATTATGTTCAAGGAATAGCTCGGTCGCACCATGGAAGTATACATCGATGACATGGTGGGGTAATTCAAGTAAAAGCACGCTCATCTAGCCGATTTAGCAGAAACCTTCGACATTCTACGAAAGTACAAGATGAAACTGAATGCCTTGAAACGTGCATTTGGCATTGAATCCGATAAGTTTCTCGGCTATATTGTCAACCATCGTGGAATAGAGGCTAACTCGAGGCAGATCTCAGCAATTCTAGAACTCGGCTCCCCTCGGTCGGTTAAAAAAGTTCAGAAGTTAATGGGAATGGCCGCCGCCCTCAATAGGTTTATATTCGTTTCTCAAACTGCTGCCGACAATTCTTTCACACACTTCGGCAGGACAAAGCATTTGAGTGGACCCCCTAGTGTCAGGCTGCACTGGACGGCTTGAAAACTTATCTCTGATCAATACCACTCTTGGCAACCCCATAGGCAGGCAATCTACTCATTTTGTATCTGGCGGTATCCAACCGGGCGGTCAATACCGTGCTACTAAAGAAAGAACTCGGGGAGCAATGACCAATTTACTATGTAAGCAAGGCAATGGTAGATGCCAAAACACGATATCTACCACTGAAAAAGCTCATCCTTGCTCTCATGGTGGCTGTAAGAAAGTTGATGCACTATTTTCAAGCTCACACTATAGGGGTAATAACAGACTATCCCCTCCGGTCAGCGCTCCGTAGCGCGAAAGCATCAAGGCGAGTCTTGAAATGGGTTTTGAAACTCGGCCAATATGATATCCAATTTTTACCTAGAACTGCCATCAAGGGGCAAGTGCTCACCGACTTTGTAACCAAGTTCATAGGATGCCATGCTGACTTAAAGTCCGATCAATTGCAACCTAAACCTAGCGGGCGAATATATGTTGGAGACATTTGGTAGATGTATTGTGACAAATTATCCAACCAACGTGGCAATGGGGCAGGCGTAGTGATCATGACCCTTGAAAGAGCAATAATTGAGCAAGTGGTCAAACTGGGCTTTGATGCATCAAATAACGAGGCCGAATACGAAGCATTGCTAATCAGTCTTCGAAATGCACTTCACCTTGGTGCACGGCGATTACTTGTTTTCTGTGACTCGAAATTAGTTATCAACCAGTTAAAATGGGAGTATGCAACTAAGAACGACCGCATGGCAGCCTACATGAAAATGGTGAAGTCCTTGCTCAAAAAATTTGACCACCATGAGTTGAATCAGATAAAGTGGGATCAGAACATGCATGCGGATACCCTCACTTGCCTAGCCTTCGCCATTGACTCAGAAGTCAAATAAACAATTGAAGTAGGATTCGTTCCAAAGCCGAGCATAACCTCTTTTAAACCAGTTCAAATTAATATCATTGAACTAGGACTAACTTGGATGGACCTTATCGCTGCATTCTTTTCCTCAGAATAACTCCCAACGGATAAGAAAGAAGCCCACATGATGAGAAATAAAGCCCTGTGATACTATCTGGATCCGTAAGGAAAGCTTTACAAAAAATCTCTTTCTGGGCCGTACCTGGAATGTGTTTATCCAGATAAGGTTAAGGAACTCTTGGCCGAAATACATGAGGGTAGTTGTGGTGCTCATTCTAGAGGACACTCATTGGCCCACAGAGCCGTAACGCAGGGGTGTTATTGGCCAACCTTGCAAACAGATGCCGAGAATTACGTAAAGAAGTGTGAACAATGCCAAAAGTTCTCCCCCTTAACTCATCTACGTGCCGAATTAAACTCCATTACTAGTCCTTGGCCGTTCTTTCAATGGGGACTTGATATTGTCAGACCTATGCTGCGGGCTCCAGGGAACAAGCGATTCCTAATTGTCGCAACATATTATTTTACAAAGTGAGTCGAAGCAAAGGCAAAAACACATATTCGAGAATTCGATATTAAACTTTTTGTATGGAAAAACATCATAACACGATTTGGCATACCAAGAGCACTTGTCTCCGACAACGGCACCCAATTCGATCGCGGCATTTATCGAGAGTTATGCAGCACATATGGTATCTAGCCCTACTTTTCCTCGCCAGCATATCCATAAAACAACGGTCAGGCTGAGGCCTCCAATAAAGTGATCCTGGATGGCATCAAGAAACGATTATAAAAAGCCAAAGGCAGGTGGATTGAAGAATTTCCAGTGTGTTGTGGGCTCATCGTACTATTCCAAGCCGATCTACTGGAGAAACGCCGTTTGCTTTGTACTTTAGGACGCAGGCAATTATCCCTCTTGAAATTGGCCTGCCAACACTGAAATCTAAGGTTTTTGACATGGGCTGTAATGACATTATGTTGGCCTTAGATCTGACTTTGATTGAAGAACACTGAGATCGTGCTCTTGCGTACATGGCATGGTATCAGCAGCAACTCGCCAAGTTATATAACCAGCGCGTGCAATTACGTCGTTATATACCTGGAGAACTGGTCCTCAAGAAAGTACTTCCTGCTACTAAGAATCTGGCAAACGGTGAATTAGGCCCCAACTGGGACGGTCCTTATCAAATTGATTCAATTGCCGGAACAGGGGTGTATCGGCTTTCAGACATGGTTGTCAGAAGTTTGACACGCCCTGGAATTCCACACACTTGCACAAATTTTATCACTGAGCCAACTTGTACGACATGCTAGTTTGTTTCTAATTTTTGCTGTTATCCTAACATGTAGACATCTACAAATTCAGCAATGCAATACCCTTTTTATCGCCGTCTCGTTAATAATGGTTGAATCATGAAAGTCTCTGAATTTGGAGTGCTCTTCGTGGATATCACGTTTGGGCCGAATAAGCCTCCAAATTCAGAACGCCATTAGTGGATATCACTATTAGCCAACACAAAGACTCTGAATCCGGAGCGTCTTTCGCGGATATCACGTTTGAGCCGAATAAGCCTCAGAATTCGGAATGCCCTTTGTGGATATCATGTTTGGGCTGAATAAGCTCTAAATTCGGAGCGCCATTAATGGATATCACTATTGGCCAACACAAAGACTACGAATTCGGAGCGTCCTTCGAGGATATCACGTTTGAGCTGAATAAGCCTTAGAATTCGGAACGCCCTTTGTGGATATCATGTTTGGGCAGAATAAGCCTCCGAATTCGAAGTGCCCTTCGTGGATATCACAATTGGCCAACACAAAGACCCCGAATTCGGAGCGTCCTTCGTGGATATCAAGTTTGGGTCAAATAAGCCTCCGAATTCGAAGCGCCTTTCGTGGATATCACGATTGGCCAACACAAAGACTCCGAATTCGAAGTGCCCTTTGTGGATATTACGTTTGGGCTGAATAAGCCTCCGAATTCGGAGCACCCTTCGTGGATATCACGATTGGCCAACACAAAGACTCTGAATTCAGAGTGCTCTTTGTAGATATCACGTTTGGACCGAATAAGCCTCCGAATTCAGAGCGCCAATAGTGGAAATCACGATTGGCCAACACAAAGACTTCGAATTCGGAGCGCCCTTCATGGATATCACGTTTGGGCCGAATAAGTCTCTGAATTCGGAGCACCCTTCGTGGATATCACGATTGGCCAACACAAAGACTCCGAATTTGGAGTGCCCTTCGTGAATACCACGTTTGGGCCGAATAAGCCTCCAAATTCGAAGCGCCCTTCATGGATATCACGATTGGCCAACACACAGACTCCGAATTCAAAACACCTTTCGTGGATATCACGTTTGGGCTGAATAAGTCTCCAAATTCATAGCGCCACTCGTGGATATCACAATTGGCCAACACAAAAACTCTGAATTCGGAGCGCCCTTCGTGCATAACTGCGAACGGCCGAGTAATCTTCTGAATTCGGAACGCTTTTTTCATTTGGCAATATAGCAACGTGGGCCAACAAATATGCAATTATCACACAAGTCAATGCAAACATTAAACAAAGCAATGTAACAAACATTTATTTATTTCACCAAATAAGTACAAGTACATGGCTTTCAACGAATTCAAAAATACAATAACATGTTCCTTGATATCTAAGTCTTCTTCAGCTCGGCACCCTCTTCGTCGTCGATTTTTTCGACGTCGCAAGCTTTGAAGGGAAACTTGTAATTTTGAAATAGTGGTGACGTCAAATCTATACATGTGGCTTGCAGAGCCTTAGTCTATCCGTGCTTAAAACTGTGATTCTCGTATCGGAAGACATCATCCGCCAACTTCTCCTTTGTTTTTTGGATACCAATCTTTCCACCGTCAAAAAAGCCTTGATTATGGGCCCACGTTCTTATCTCCTCCTGTGCAAACATGCTTGCCGTATCTCGATCGGCTATGGCATGATCGTGCAAGTGCTAGTTTACTCTGTCCATTACCATCGGGTTTGTCTGACCTGCCGAATGAGACTTGGCTGCCTTGGCCTTTTTCAACTCACTTTTTGCATTTTTTGTGTGGCGCTCTAAGGCCCTGAATGCGGCCATCTTTCTATTCGATCTCTCTTTGTGCAGCACGAAGGTGCATGCCAGTCTCGTAGGAAGTGTAAAGTCCTTTAACTGCTCCATGGATGCTATCTCAAAAAATTTCGTAATCAAGCCGACCGACCATCGATTGTTGGACTTCAGGCGAAAAAATTTATCGCATAAACTCTACTGCCATGTTTGGATCGTGAATGATTGAGTCTGCCTCGGTCATCGGTTTATTCCCAATGAAAACTAAAAAACTCAACAGGCGCGGCGACTTGCTGGTTTCGTTTCGTGGTAAGGCATGTGCACTCCAAGCCTTGGAGCTCCCTCGTTGCTGCCTCTCCCTTGGAGACGTACTATGTCGACAATGGGAGCGACGCCTCTTATGCTCTCCGATGTTCTATTACCTGGTTGGCTGGGTTCACCACCAGCCCCTTAGTTCATTTCTAAATCTAGCTTAGCTAGTGTTCTGCCCTCCCTCTTGACATATGAATCTCCTCAGGATAACGCAACGCTTTTTTTCCTCTCACACTTCGCTGCATTTGACAAGAACATATTTAATGCCAACATAAGCCCCAAATGCTGACCCGACTTATTAATTATTCGCGGCATTTACGGTTTAACGCTTCAAGCAGTGTGCCGAATAAAGACAATGCCCCATCTAATCCCATGAACGTTTAGTCCGTACATTCGGCGGTTATGCTTAGTGATCAGCTTTGCAATGGCAGACTTATGAATATATTCGGCTTATTTGCAAGCAGTGTGCCAAATAAAGACAATGCTCCATCTAATCCCATGAACGTTTAGTTCGTATATTCGACGGTTATGCTTAGTGATCAATTAGGGCAAGGGTAGACTTATGAATATATTCGACTTATCTGCAAGCAGTGTGCTGAATAAAGACAATGCCCCATCTAATCCCATGAACGTTTAGTCAGTACATTCAGCGATTATGCTCAGTGATCAGCTGGGGTAAGGGCAGATTTATGAAAGTATTCGGTTATCTTCATAGGTCAGTCTTTCAATAGATTTATGAATGTATGCGGCATATCTTTAAGCATTTTGCCGAATCAAGATGAAAAGGTTATGATCTCAATTGATATGGTAGATTTATGAATGTATTCGACTTATCTTTAAGCATTTTGCTGAATTAAGATAAAAAGGTTATGATCTCAATTGATATGGTAGATTTATGAATGTATTCGGCTTATCTTCAAGCATTTTTCCGAATTAAGATAAAAAGGTTATGATCTCAATTGATATGGTAGATTGATGAATGTATTCGGCTTATCTTCAAGCATTTTGTCAAATTAAGATGAAAGGTTATGATCTCAATTGATATGGCACATTTCTGTTAACAAAATGGACATTTTCATTACCAATAATGATTTTTATTCATTAACAAAATGAACATTTTCATTAATAAACTGTATTGCGTACAACCACTTTATACATAAAAATGCCCTACATCTAAAATAAAGTGCTAACAAAAACTAAGAAAAGCTTGCAAAACAAAGCTAACAAAAACCAATAATGGTTGTTCATTACAAAACCACCAATCAAAAGTCCAACTCCTTTGGATCCGATTCCAGCGGTTCGACTTCCAGTTGTTCATAAGGAATTGGTTGATCGAGAGTCACCTTAGCGGCCTCCAAAGCCTTTAGCAATCCATGCTTGAAGCCTCGATTCTCGAACTTCAAGACTTCATCAGCGTACACCTCATTGGCCTTCAGATGGCTGGCGTCAAAAGCTTTGTCCATTTCCGCCTTAGCGAGCTCCCTCGCCTTCTTTTCAGCTTCAAGATTAGCCTTCAGCCGAGAGACTTCTTCTTATGCCAATGTAAGGGAGCCATCCAGCAAGGTCGTTCGATCTTCAACGTCCCTACGTAACTAATCGGTGTTTTGAGCTTTTTCCTACGCAGCAATGGCCCTCGCCTTCTCTTCCTCCACCTTCGCAATTTCATATTCGGCCTTGGCCGTTGCCACAGCCAAATTGGCAATTGCAGCCATGGCCTTTCCCTTCTCAGCTTCGAGCTGGCCCTCAAGAACGCTGAGTCTCTCTACGGCATTGTAGTAACGATAGTCGATCTTGGCAATTCTCCCCATCGCTTGTTGAAAACAATAAACCAAGACTTATTAGTCAGCACTTGTAGATGAGCCCTTGGGCTTTGCTTACTATAGTTCGGACTCAAATGTCACAGTTCTAAATCTAATCCCGCAAAGTGCAATGCGAGACCGATAAATCACCAAAGAGTCTAAATCCGGCAAATTGTTTTGGAAAACTAATTTTTAAGAAAAAAGTGCCAAACATGGACTGCTTTTCCAGATACAGAGTCACCACCTAAATATTTTATTTTGGGAGAATTTAGGAAACCTTGACTCGTGCCTAAGTCCATTTGTCCGTCATCACCAAAGTTGCCTCGGCTTAGGAACTGGGGTACGATTGGGGAAGGTCATGCAATGAGCACCCCCGCTCGCCCGATCAAAGATCGACCACTACTAAACATGATATCTCGTTTTTGAAAACACATGTCTATCATAGAAGATAGAGTTGCTAGTGAATCTAAGAACCTGTTGTTCTCTCTTAATAGATAAGCAAAGTTCAGCTTCTCAAACCGAGGAATCAACATGTCCAAGGTCTGGTGGTAAATTCTCATTTTTTTTCTTTTTTGACTTTCCAATCTTCTTTAACTTGAGATACAACAAGGTTCAAGTCCCCGATGATTCCAACCATTTTGCCCCTAGTTCTAGGGCTGCGTCTAAACCGGTAATACATGCCTCATACTCTGCCTCATTGTTCGGGACTTTGAATCGGAGTTTGAATGCTAAGGGTATGCGGGAATTGTCGGGTGCTATCAGTAATACCCCTATCCCATACCCGTAATGGTTTGACGCTCCGTCAAAGTACATCGTCCAAGTTTCTTCTTCGACATGCAGAATAGCCTCGTCCGAGAATAGGTACTCAACTGCTTCATCCCCTTCAACTGGGTGATCTGCTAGGAACTCTGCTACCGCTCTCCCCTTTACTGACTTGCGTGTCACATATTTCAGATCGAATTCGGAAAGCAGAAGCAACCAAAGGGCTAGCCTACCCGTAAGTGCTGGTTTCTCGAAGAGATATTTGATGGGATCTAATCTCGAAACCAACATTATAGAGTGAGCTAACAGGTAGTGTCGCAGCTTCCTAGTAGCCCACACCAAGGCCAAACAAGCCTTCTCCAATGGAGTGTAGCGAGTCTTATAACCCAGCATCTTCTTGCTTAGGTAATGGATAGCTCTCTCCACCCTGTCCTCAGACTCTTGTGCGAGCATGCAGCCCATTGTAGTTTCAGTCACTGAAAGATACAAAATCAACGGTTTCCCCAGCTCAGGTGGTGACAACATGGGTGGTTTCTGTAAATATTGCTTAATCTGTTCAAAAGCAGCTTGGCATCGGCCGTCCCATTGGAACTTCATTCCTTTCTTCAGGAGACCAAAGAGTGGTTCACAAGTCAAGGTTAATTTAGAAATAAACCGTCTTATGAATTGCACTTTACCCAAAAAGCCTCGCACCTCCTTTTCAGTCATTGGTGGTGGCATTTCTAAGATGGCCTTGATTTTGGAAGGGTCGACTTCGATACCTCTCTGTGTAATCAAGAACCCCAGCATTTTCACTGCTGTAACACCAAACGTACACTTTTGAGGATTCAACCACAACCAAAACTCCCTGATCCACTGAAAGAACTTTTGCAAGATGGTGTAGTGGCCCTCTCTTTCTTTGGACTTGACAATCATGTCATCCACATACACCTTAACCTCTTTATGGATCATATCATGAAATATCATGGTCGCGGCCCATTGATATGTAGCTCCAGCATTCTTCAGCCCAAACGGCATCACTCTATAACAATAGGTCCCCCACGGGGTGGTAAAAGCAGTCTTCTCCCGATCTTCGAGTGCCATTACAATCTGGTTGTAGCCTGAAAAACCATCCATAAACGAGAGCAATGCATGCCTCGCTGTAAAATCCACTAATTCATCGATATGCGACAAAGGAAAGTCGTCCTTCGGACTGGCTTTGTTCAAATCCCTGAAATCCACACATACCCAAATTTTGCCAACTTTCTTCGACACTAGAACGATGTTGGCCAACCAAGTTGGGTATTCAGATACCAGCATGAACCTTGTGTCAATTTGCTTGGCGACCTCTTCTTTGATCTTGATGGCCCAGCCTGGGCGGATCCTTCTGAGCTTCTGTTTGACAGGTCGAGCCTCTGGGTCAAGAGGGATCTAGTGCTATACAATCTCAGGATCGATTCCAGGCATGTCTTTGTAGGACCACGCGAAAACATCTTTGAAATCTTTTAATAAAGCGACTAAGCGCTCGTGCTCCTCTGAAGATAATGTGGACCTAATCTGGACCAGCCGCGGGTCCTTCTCAGTACCAACATTAATTTGGGTGATTTCATCAACCAGGGGTTTAACAAATCTCTCATCCTCCTGTTCTAGCAAATGTTTCAAAACCGGAGGAATTTCTTCCTCGTCGTTTTCATCGAAGTTTTGAAAGTCTGAATTAATGCAATAAACCAAAGGTACAGAAAAGTAATCGAAGGCCACAGCCACATCATTCTCATTAAGTTCTTCATCCAGTCCATTTGATTCTTCTGTTACAACAGACTCAAAAGAAAAAGAAAAAGACGACCTGGATAGGACTGTGGCATCCGGGTTATCACTCCCAGGAATATCGGACTTAGACTCAGACGAGCTAGAACCTGATTCCGACTTTACAGAGTCGATGGAATCAGATTCCGGCTCACTACCTGACCCGGTACTGCTCGATAAGAATCCCTCCTCGTACTACCAGACGAAGGAGGGTGCGACGGATGCATCCAAAACGCTTGAAGATGGGCTCGCGGCCGTTTCATTCCAAATCATAGACACTGAAAGATTATCCTCTAAGCACTCATGCACGATCGGAGGATCTGATAGTAGACAAGCCAGTGCTACCCCCATTTCAATCTTGGTGCTCTTAGAATCCACTTCCTCACATTGCTCAACCTCAACTGATGGGTCTACCTGCTCTTCGGCAACATCATCCCCAGATAACTGTAAGTCGAAGAAGATCTCAAAACCTGGTAGGCACCTCTTTTCGACATTCAACCATGGCTCCGGGAAGCCATAGAATGGCATGTCTTTCCCCTCTCGGACGAAGCGTCCGTTTAGGGTGCCCTGGATAGGCCTATGCATCAAATCAAAATGCCTCCCGATTTGCTTGGCTCTGGCTCTCCCAACCATTTCTTTACCTTTTCTCACCCAGTCCTCTTTGGTGGGCAGATAACCCAGGCCAATGGTATACGGGTTGTGCGGCACTTCGGCCGATGTTGCAATGCCTTTACGGCCACTTTTTCCCAATCCCATCCCAGGGATGTGTTGGAGCTTGTTCATGAGGTACACTGACTGTGCGCTGATATATAACCCTCCATCAACAGCCAGAATGCTTTGTATGACCCGGGCCTCGGCTTGGGTAAATCCTGACAGGAACACATCCTCCGTGCCATGCTCGATTTCCAGAACCGGTGTTGACACTTCTGGCGGCGGATGAATTGACGAACTCCCGAAAACTATAGCTACCCCTCTCCCGTGGGGGTATTTCAACGTCTGATGCAGGGTGGAAGAGACCGCCTTTACCTGGTGCAGCCACGGTCGCCCCAAGAGTAGATTAAAGGTTGCGGGAACGTCCAAGACATGAAAGTCAATTTGGTGTTGTCCTGGGCCAACCTGGGTGTGAATCTTCACGGTCCCTATCACTTCTCTACTAGTATTGCCATAGGCCCTTATCACCTGGACAGTTGGCTCAAAGTCCACGGGCTTCAAACCGATTGCATATGTTGTCCTTGATGGGCATACATTAATAGCGGATCTGGTATCGACAAGAACCACCGGTATCCACTTGTCCCTACATTCCACAGAAATATAGAGAGGTTTGTTATGGTTTGCGCCCTCAGGTGGCAATTCCTTGTCAGAAAAGGTCAACGTCGGGGAAGCTCCTTTCGGAAAGACCAATCCTACCAGCTGCTCAGGCATGGTATCTATCGAAAGTTTGGCCTTGTCCATTGCTGAAAGGATAGCCTGTCTATGTACTCTTGAAGCCATAAGCAGTCCCCAGATGGAGATGTCTGCCTGTATCTTCTTCAGCTATTTCAATCCAGCCTCCTCTTCTAGCAGCTTTTCTTTTTGCTTCTCCGCCTCCTTGTCCTTTCTGGACGCCTCTGGTTGATCTAAGTGCGGGGGCTTGAAATAATGCCCGCTTCTAGTCATGTGATCTACTTCGCTAATATACCAGGTTTCATCCGGCTGGTTATTCCCCCAGTCTTCATCTGTGTGGGCATGACATAGATCATCATTCCCACCACATGCCGTTGGCAGCTGACAGATACCTGTTTGGCCCCGTTATAACTGTTCCTGTGCCCACAACACCTTTCGTTCCTGTGCCCACAGCATGTTTCGTCCCCACAGGGGCTTTGGCTTTCCTAGTCCACTTAGAATCTTCGATCCTTTCCCGCTCAAACTGCTTCAGTACATCCTGCTGTTCAGTTTCTTCTGTTCCCAAACTACCCATATCTTGAGCAAAATTCTTGACACCAGTGCTCTCCGGGCAATGCACTCTGCTCTTCGGCCCTTCCGGCCACAGTTGATGTCCCCGTCTCTCTTGGACCCTGCTCTGACTGAGGTTGTTCAATAATATCCGACTGGTTGTCAAGCCACCCAGTAGACTCCGCTGAACCATCCGAACCAAACTAGTTGACAGTCACGTCTCCTGAGTCCTGTTTGTCAAAGAATTGAAGGTTAACGATATCCTCCTCCAGTTCTGGCAGGTTATCCAGACCCTGATTAGGCCCATCCTCCCGTACTACACAGATCTCTGCCTCCACTGGCAATTCCACTCTCAGCCTAGCCTAGCCTGCTGATATAATGTAACCGCTCGGGTTGTTCATGAAGCTCGCAAACCCCTCAGGCTCTGTATCATCAATCTGATCTGCCCCTGTAGTCGACCCAGTTCTATCTTCGATAGCCACCACTACCGTCTTAGGCTGGGTTTGGGAGATGTCCAAGATGCACAAGTCAGTGCTGTCTGGAATGAACACCTCCGGCTTGGGTAGGTGAGAAGGGGTGATATATATGCTAGGGTCGTATGACACAACCTCAGTTTGGATTAAATTGATGCGTTTGGGAGGTCGAGCTTGGTTATGTGGTGGGAGAGGGTTGGTTATGACATTCGGTTTCTCCGGAGGCACGATCACCCTGTTATCGATGAGATCCTGAATCTCATGACACAATCGAAAGCATTAGTCAGTTTCATGACGATGTTGTTGGTGAAAAGCGTAGTACTTGGTTGGGTTATGGGAAGCGGGAAGTTTATCTGGTAGTGGCCATGACTCCAGGAGCTTCAAGTGCCCTTTCCTTATCAAAACCCCCAGAGTCTTGGACAAAGGCATGTATAGTGAGGTGAAGGTTCTTTGGCCTTGGGGTGAATACTTGGTTGTTTGTGAGCTACTTCTGGACGCACTGGTGAATGGCGTAGCTGCAAGGGCTCTCAGGGTGGTGGTGGTGGTAATTATACCAACATCTGAAGATCTACCAGCTGCAGCACTGCTTGTGCCTGCATTTGCGCTGCGGTTGAATGCCCTCTTTGGCTGCTCTCTATCTTGGTCAATCAGATCCTGTTTCAAAGCATCCTCGATCTGCACCCTATCTCATATAAATCTGAAAAGGTGGGGAGGGGGAGAACGATCATCTTCTACATGAGCTTGGGCTGGAGGTTGCGCACAACCATCCTAATTTGATCCTTGTCTACAAGCCTGATGGTCATCATCGAGGCTTTGGCCCTCCAACGGGTCACAAAATCGGAGAAACTCTCCTTCGGCTCTTGCCTAGTCGTCTCAAGATCACGGGTTGTAATCTCGATCTGTGTATTGTAGGAGTATTGAGCTATAAAGGCCTCGGCCATCTCCTCTTAGTTCCTATTGATAGAATCTTCTAGTTTTGCATACCAAATAGCCGCTACACCCGACAGGGTCCGGCCAAACAAAGAAAGTTTCTGCAATCTGGAGAGGTCCATTGGCCTTAGTATATCTGAAAACAACTGCAAATGCACCATAGGATCTCCAGACCCATCGAAACGATCTATGTGCGGCATCTTCAATTGGTCTGGTAGCGTCATGGCCGAGTCAGTATACCCATCCTCAATATCCGGAATGGACTTCACACCCTAAGATTTCTTGAACAGCTTTTCAAGCTTGCTCACTTTTAATGCTGTGGGGTCCACCTCGAACTCAAAGGGAGAATCTGGTAGGTTGGTAGGTGCTTTAGATAGCTCAGGTAGGATTGGGGGCGGAGCCGGCCCCGTTGGAACGCCCATATCATCCTGGACGGGCGCTGTCTCCCCGAGTGTTGGAACTCTTGGTGGGGGAGGAACTTGGTGTGAAGCAGATGCTCTGGTTTGCTGTTGTAGCCTAGCAATTAACTCTGCCTGTTGGGCGATGACCTCGGCCTGTTGCTTGGCAAATTCTGCTTGACAAGCAGTGTCCTGCTACATGGTTCTCATACTTTCTTGGAGCTGACGCATCATCTCCTCTATACCTGCCATATCGTGCTGATCTATTTGAACAATTGGTATATCTGTCCCTCTGAGAAAGCGAGACCTCGGATTTGTTCACTAATGGGAAACCAGCGATCTGGCGACCATTATCGATACACTGCGCCTTTTTGACCTCCGTCTGGTAACCGGGGGTAAAGAAAGGAACACTGCTTGTCCGTCTATCAGATCTGTAGATCGATTAAGTCTACGACCTCTAACCCAGAGTGCTCGAGGGATATCTAACTGGTCGGATGCAATGATGTTAAACTACCTTGCAAAAAGATAAATAAAGCATAATAAGGAAATAATGAACAGAAAAATGGACAGCATGACAGCTTAAATAAAAACAACACACAGTTGGTAAACACAAGCTGAATGGATTATTCTCAACCACTGATCACTGTTCCCCAAATTACTGCCCCAAATCTGAATCTGATAACCACAGATATAACTGATTCTCGAAACACTGATGCCTTTAGGCCTGATACCCAGACTTGCAAACAGATATATGCATTCCCTGTAGAGACACACTCTAAAAGTACATAGCAAGCAAATGAGAGCCAAAACACCCCTATGTTGGGGTAGGGTTTCCCTGTCCTATTTTGTCAGGAACTAGGGTTTCACTACGTACACAGTGGTTTCAAACAGCCTATAATCGGGTAAGTAACCTATCCTAGTTTGGAATAGTCACTATGGATTCCAAATGTGCACTAGGTCGAATGGTCAAAAAGGGTGCCCCGATGAAAATCGGAGTTTGTGTTCCCGTCGTGGTAGAGCCCGCAACCGGTCAGCCTTATGGCACGCTTCTCAAAGCGAGCTTCCAACAAACTGTTCGGGAATAGCATACGGCAAACACGGTGTCCTAGGTGCACCAATGCAAAAGCAATGCAAAGAAACACATAAGTGCAATCAAAACAAGATATCATGAGTTCAAGTCAAGCTCTCTAAATCCCTAGCGGAGTTGCCAGAAACTGTAGACGCGCCCTTCGGCTTTGCGTACTACAGTTCGGACTCAAACGTCACGGTTCTGAATCTCATCCCGCAAAGTGCAATGCGAGACTGATAAATCACCAAAGAGTCCAAATCCGGCAAATCATTTTGGAAAACTGATTTTTAAGAAAGAAGTGCCAAACATGGACTGCTTTGCCAGATATAGAGTCGCGACCTAAATATTTCATTTTGGGGGAATTTAGGAAACCCTGACTCGTGCCTAAGGTCACGTGTCCGTCATCACCAAAGTTGCCTCGGCTCGGGAACTTGGGTACGATTGGGGAAGGTCATGCAATGAGCACCCCCGCTCGCCCGATCAAAGATCGGCCACTACTAAACATGATATCTCATTTTTGAAAACACATGCATTCTTATTCCGATTAATTAGCAAATCTTACTACGTGATACGCATAACAAACAAGTATAGACTAGATCGCCCAATTTGAAACAAAGCATCGCATATTTGTTTGTTTGAAAACGGTTCAAAGTTTGCTACTCATAAGTAGGCTAAAATTCGGATTTTGATGAATTGTTTCAATTCAAGCAATCCAACCTTCACCCATAGGCATTCAGGCAGTTATATCACATAAGCAATTAGCCTCATGGCAAGCATGCTGTCATGTTAACACTCACATACATGCAAGATGCTAAAGCATAAACACTCACAGTGTACTCCGAGCCAAAACAAAAAACTAGTTAGTAATCATGCATGATCCTAGTTCATGTTGAGATGGCTAATGCAACACATGCAAAATGCGACTAGAATAGGCTCGGCTATCCTAAGAATGGCATATGAGATGCAGCTTGATACATGTATTCAACTTGGATTTGAAATACAATGCAGTTAGTATGATGCGCCGAGCCCGGTGCATGCAATACAAATGAATGGTGCAAACATGCATAGCATAAGGATGCTAATTGAAATATGCCCTAAAACTAACCATCATAAGCGGTTAAGTAAAAAGGAGAAAGAAATGGGGTTGGAAGACATGCATCACACACACGCACACATATTACACAATTCGCCGTCTCGACGGAGGGACCGAAAGAATAATACAAATTAACTAATTAACTACCTAACAAGCTAATTAATTAATTACACAACACTTAACTAATTAAACGAATCAATTAAGCTATGAAAACAATAAAACAGCCTCGGGGAGAGGGATGTATGCATGCTCGGACGACTTCACTCGGAAATCCATCGCCATGCTTCATATTGCCTCTGTTTGCACTGCTCTGCACCTCTGAAAATTGCACAAGTCTCAAGGATGCTTCCGAACCACTCTCTAAGTGTTGTGGCAGGTCACCGGCCAAGATATGGGACCATCGGCCAAGATAAAAAAGGTCATCGACCAAAAGAATGGCTCTCGGCTAGATGTTTGTAACCGACCAGCACTGAAGATGGCCGACCGGCCATAGCTTCCTACAGAATGCTGTTGTTGCTGCAACAGAGGACAAACAGGGCGTGGAAATGCATTTACAAGACAATGTATGCACAACCACCCTCCCTATCATGTCATGAGCTCAAGGGAGTATGGTTCTCGACCCTCGGGTCACCAATCACGCATTTCAATGCATGATGGCCAAAGGTGCCAAGTGTGCATATCTATATCAAATGAAATGCAAACAACACATAAGGGGCCCCAACCTCTATCATGATTGATCAAGAGGCAAGGGATGCATGCATAATGCTATGCAACCTAGGCATGCAAGGAAGCAATGTGCAATAGGCATACAACCTAAACAAGTAAACATGCAAGGCATGTAACAACAATGCCAATGACAAACATGCAACAACATGTGCGGCAAACATGTGACAACATGTAAAGGGACAAGTATATTTAGACCAATGTAATACATGCATGATGAACTTAACAAGGTAGCATAATTATGCAAGCATTACAATGTAATAGGCATGCAACAACAATACCAATGATAAGCATGCAACAACATACAATGAGACCAGCATGTAAACATGCAAAGCAACTTAAGAAAAAGCATGCCAAATGCAATATAACTCAAGCATGCAACAACATGCAATAGGCCAAGTATGCAACAACGTGCAAGGCAAGCATGCAACAACATGCGAAAATGGACTTAAACTAACATGGACAGCTCTCAAACATGCCCAAATCAGTGGCCAAAATGCTAAGGAATGAGGGACAAAAGCATATACAAACATGCATGCTAATTGGCCTATCACCTAAGCATGAAGACACAACTCTTAAGCACACTTAAAAGAGTGAAAGGCATGCAAGTGTGACAGCACTACATGCTCCGAAATGATGTTAGAAATGATGCCAAATCACACATATAATCATAATCATAGCATGCATAAGGCTTAAAGCCTAAGACTAGTAAAGGGACTTGAACCAAAGCTACACAAAACAAAGAGCATATGGCAAGTATAACCCAAAATAGTCCTAAATCATGTCAAAATAAGCCTAAAACATGCAATGGCCAAGGCCCAAAACATGCTAGAATGGTGGGTTCAAAACATGGAGCATGCCAGGCTACAAAAGGGGTGTTACACTACACCTATCAAAACCAAACATGGTATGATTTAAGCAACCAAAATCAGAGTTATGGCATGTCAGAACAAGACCAAAAACACATTGAAATGGCATCATAGAAAGCTAAACATGGAGGCATACACAATGGTCTATTCATGAGGCATAAGACATCAACTCTTTAAAACATTAAAAGAGTGATAAGTGCAAGTGTACAAGCATACTATATGGACTGAAATAACATAACAAGTGATGCTAAATCACTGAAATGACCCAAGTAAAGCATGCTAGTGACTTGGACACTCAAAGCTAACAAGCTAGATTACATGGTGGCTATACAAAACAATGCAAGCATGGCCAAGACAAGGCAAAACAGAGCTCTAGCATGGTAAAACAAGGCTAAAAGCTTCATGGAGTTAAGCCAAAATCATGCTAAAATGACATGTTACAACATGATGCATGTTGAGGCAAACAAGAGGATTACAAGACAAGTATATGAAGCATATAAGAGGTCATCAAACCAACTTGAAACAGAGGTATATTATGGCAAAACAAAGCCCAATACACACTGAAATAAAGCTAAAACAAGCTAAGCATACAAGCCACCAACATAAGCCATTCATGCAAGCATTCAAGACAACAAGAAGCGAGGATGACCCTCTCCTATTTAAGATCTCAAAACCACCTTCCCACCACTAAAAATCCTCTGGATTTCAGTGGTAGAAAGGTCATGCAAAGCTAAGAACAAAAGCCAAAAGGAATGGCCTAAAACAAGGCTAAACAAGGCCTTGGAGGGGGTAAATAACCCCAAACCAAGAAGAGACCTTAAACAAAGGTCTAAAGCAAGTAAAAACAAAACTTTTATCAGTTATAATCTAAGCTTAAAAAAATAAGCAAGAAGGGCTAAAAGCCTAAGCAAGAATGGGGTATCTAAAGGTTAGTTGCTCACCCTTGTAGAACCTCTTCAAGAACAATGCTCCAGCAACTTTTCCAAGCTTAAACCAACCCAAGAACTTTGAAATCAACCTCAAGGGACCTCAACTCCAAGAGGATGGTTTTCTACTAGGTGTTTGTGTACAATAGTAAGACAAAAAGACACCTTAGAGCACAAAAAAAGGATCAACAAGGAGATATAGATACAAAACTATATCTAACCTTCAAACCTAATTTTTCTAAACCTCTGGAGAGGGAGGGGGAGCTCCCTCTTTATAGAAGTTCAATTCTAAGGCTTCTTGGAGAAGCCAAGCAAATGGGCAAATCCATCTATACACGTGTATGAAAGGGGTGAATTGTGGATGCCAGCTGTGACAGCTGGTACAAAATATCTGCATAAAGCAGATGAACATGGTTCGGCCACCAAAAATGGCCGATCGACCAATATAGGGGCCAGCCAACCAAAAAAAGTGCCGATCGGCCAACACCTTTGGCCGATGGCTTCAAGCCTTGGCCAGTGGGTTGAGGGGATGGCAAACAAGCCACCCTCTTCCCTTAGAAGCAAAAACACAAGTGTTTGGTCTACAACCAAGCACAAAACAGACAAGTTGAGAGATCTTGAGGCAAGGCGCGCGGCCGAGACCTCCAAGAACTCAAAACAAACACAAGCATGGATGATCATCGAGTGTTCAAACGATGATGTACAAGTCTTGAGGACGGTCAAAAATGGGGTGTCTACAGTTGCCCCTCTTTGACAGAACTCGAAAATCATAAAGATGATGGGAGTGAATGTCAAAGCCCAGAGACGAACCATTTTTGACGAGGCCGAAGACTTAGACACGCATACAAGATAACAAAGATATGTGCCCGAAGGTAGGGGCAAAATGCAAATGACATACACGGTGCCGAACATAACTTATGATCATGCAAAGGGAGCTATAATGAAGCATAACATGCAACAGTTTTAAGCAAACGAATACAAGTCTAACTACATTACATGCAGAAAGGATGTGAGAGAATTATTCAATTCTCGCTACGTCTCACGCGGGGAGTATACAATACCTATCCGGTTCGTCTGGTCGCGCCAGCCTCAAATGAACCGTACATATAATATCGTGCCTGTAAAAGAAAGAAACTTAGCTGGTACAATATCGTTAGAAACATGCATGATAAAAGCAATTTAAAACTGCGTGACAACGCGAGTAAAGTGTGCATAACAATGCAAGTAGAGCATGTGACACAACGTGAGTTAAAGACGTTCATAACAATGTAAATAACGAACGTAAAAGCGTAAGTTAAAAAATGTACATAATAATATAAGTAACAAACGTAACAACGTAAGTTAAGGGTATGCGAAACAACGCAAGTTAGAGAAGGTGCGAAACAACGCGAGTTAGAGAAGGGTGCGAAACAACGCGAATTAGATAGGTTGTAAAACAATGCAAGTTAGATAGGTTGCAAAACAATGCAAATTAGTAGGGTTGCAAAATAATGCAAGTTAGATAGGTTGTAAAACAATGCAAATTAGTAGGGGTGCAAGACAATGCATATGTTAGATAGGTTGCAAAAAAATGCAAATTAGTAGGGGTGCAAGACAATGCACATGTTAATAAGAGTGCAAGACAATGCACAAGTTAGAGGGAGTGCAAGACAATGCACAAGTTAGAGGGAGTGCAAGACAATGCACAAGTGAGTAGGGAATGCAAGACAATGCACATGTTAATAAGAGTGCAAGACAATGCACAAGTTAGAGGGGGTGCAAGACAATGCACAAGTTAGTGGGAGTGCAAGATAATGCACAAGTTAGTAGGGAGTGCAAGACAATGCACAAGTTAGTGGGAGTGCAAGACAATGCATAAGTTAGTAGGGAGTGCAAGACAATGCACAAGTTAGAGGGGGTGCAAGACAATGCACAAATTAGTGGGAGTGCAAGACAATGCATAAGTTAATAGGGAGTGCAAGACAATGCACAAATTAGTGGGAGTGCAAGATAATGCACAAGTTAGTAGGGAGTGCAAGACAATGCACATAACGAGCAAGACAATACAAGTTATAAAGGGGGTGCAAGACAATGCACATAACGAGCAAGATAATGCAAGTTATAAAGGGGGTGCAAGACAATACACATAACGAGCAAGACAATGCAAGTTAAATATGCATGACAATGCAAATTATAGAAATGCATGACAATGCAAATGAAACGTGCAAGACAATGCAAGAGAAATATGCATGACAATGCAAATTATAGAAATGCATGACAATGCAAATGAAACATGCATGACAATTCATGGGATGAAATGCATGACAATGCAAATGAGCTGAAATGCATGATAATGCATGTACTGAAATGCACGACAATGCAAATGAACTAAAATGCATGACAATGCATATACTGAAATACATGACAATGCATGCACTAAAATGCATGACAATACATGAACTGAAGTGCATGTCAATGCACGTAATATGATAAGGTGTATGATGATGCGAATGAGACATGTGAAACAATGCGGATGGAGGGGGTGCAAGACAATGCGACCTAAGGGATGTGCATGACAATGCAAGCATGGTGTGCGTGACAACGCATGTAGTACGTGCATCACAATGCAAGCGTGGTGTGCGCTACAACGCATATAGACGTGCATAACAATGCAAGAGATGGTGTGCGCTACAACGCATGTAGTACGTGCATAACAATGCAAACGTGGTGTGCACTTATTACAAACATGACAAAGCATTGTAATGCAACGTATTTAAAGCAGTTTCCGAATCTCGCAAGATACAAAAGGATACGAAAAAGGATACACCTTGCGCGTACCGAGCATCGCACATATAAGACACGGTTCAAGGTCAACATGGAGGCCAGTTAAGCTTCAAAAGTCTACTTTCTTGTACTGTCTTGAGGAATGAAGGTCCCGAACAACACAAATGACCCAAACAAGGGTGTGGGAAGTGCAGAGACCACAATAAAGGTCCATCGGCCATCCATCGGCCACAAAATAAGCTCATCGGCCAAATATTAAGCCGATCGGCTAACAATTTGACCGATTGGCCAAAAATGGCAGTTTCGGGACAGTTTTGTCTTTTAGGGACGGGTCTTTAAATATAGGGTTCCAAACCTTATACTTTCACTTCACCCTAGCTCGAAAATCACTCCCCCCTTATTTTTAGGTCATTTTCTTCGCTTCGATCCGTGTTTTTCCTTTGTTTTCGAGCCTTTTCCATCATTCGATTCGCGAAACCCTTCCCGTTTCGCATACTTTGAACCGAACAAAACTCGGTTTCGGTGCCGTTTTCTTGGTTTCCACCACTTGGGGTTTGTTTCCCCCGAGTCATACCTCGATCTTCGTGCCTTTCCCACACTTCGACCTTTCCTCCCATTTTTCACCCTCTTGGGGTTGACTCTTCGCATTCTTGCTCATTTTTCGCACTCTCGGTCATTTTCGCACTCCTCTTGAGATGGCAGACGACATTCCATAGGGTGGGAGTCCTCCAGAGATGGATGTGGACCCTGAGGTCGAGCTCCTACCTCTTCGCATCCGACCATTCGACCCGGCAACCTACAGGCCAGCGATACATGTGCTGCCCCCCGATAGCATCTGTCACTTCAGGAGCTATGCGCGGGGCGCGCCACTGGAGCTTTTGTTGCGCGAGCCGGAGTCACATTTGTCCTATAGTGCCACTGAGGTACACTCCTTCTCTATTTCATTTTCCGCAATGTAGAATATACAACTGCAATAGTCGATTCTGTTCTTTAACTGCTTAGTCCAGACACACTGATACATTACATGTTGTAGTTCATTGTGAGCATACCCACACCCGAATTTTGTGTAGTCTTGAACACATGCACACACATTGCATTTTCAACTAGATAACCCAAACATACTAATACATCGTATGATTAGTTCACTGCGAGCACACCCACACCCGATATCCGTGTAATCTCAAACACATGCACTCACACTACAGTCTCAACTGAATAACCCAAACACACTAATACATCGTGTGCTTAGTTCACCGTGAGCACACCCATACCCGATGTCTGTTTACACTTGAACACATGCACACACACTGCATTTTCATCGATTCTGAATGCGTTCAAATACTGTGCTTCTAACACTGCTTCGCAACTGTTTGTTTTTTGAATACAAGAAGATTCCCATGCCTTCTGGGGGTATGGGAATACCATCGCTCGCGGTTGGTATATGGAGTTGCCCGACGCAGTCCGCCAGATTGTCGACTAGGCCGGCTTTGGCACCTTCTGCATGGGACTCTCGCGCCTCACTATGAGTAGGCCCCTTTTGGCTGCTTTGGTGGAGAGGTGGTGGGACACCACGGACTTCTTCCACCTTTCTACTACCGAGGAGATGACGATGACTCCCTTCGACTTCTCAATGCTCACCGGCATCGGGGTAGGGGGTGATCCAATCCCCTTTGATACAGATATAGATGAGTGGGACGTCGCTCAGCTACACTTGCTCGGCGCTTAGCCACCTCTTGCCCGACTAGGGTTTGTGAGGTACTCATGATTCGAGGAATACTTCCAGATTCAGGCGCCCACGACCCGCGAGGAGGAGGAGCAGTACGCTCGCGGCTTCATCATGTTCCTGCTAGGGACCACCATCTTCGCCGATTGGGCGAACACTGTCGCCCTTTACTTGCTGAGCGCATTGCTGGACGTGACCAAGATCCGCCGCTACGACTGGGGTGGCGCAGGCTTGGCCACTCTCTATGGATATATGAGCTCATCTTCCTGCCGCAACGGACATTTACTTGGAGGCTACTGGCGAGCCTGGGAGGTACACATTTTATTTCTATTTTACAGTTCTGCTTTATACTATATGTACACCATGCACACTGCGCACACGCAATCTGCTTCATACAGGATGTACACTGCACACACTGCACACTCTGACACCTCACACTCTGAACAATACACTGCATAATACACTGTTCTGTGATTTATGCTTTATTCTGCATTTTGCTTTATCTGATAAGCATACTGATGGTTGCCCTATTACACTCTGTAGTTATGGGTATATGCCTACTTCCCGAGGCTCGCCCCAGTGCCAGATGAGGAGATCTCCCTTGGCGTTCTATTTTCTCACCGCTTCAACGTGAGATGCGAGCGGAGGCCACTGGAGTCTTTCATGTTCTTCCGCCGATACTTTGACACCGTCACCGCAGCCAAGGTATGCTAAACTTTACAGTTCATTTAAGCTTCACTTTACATTGTACTTTCAATAACAGTAGATAAAAAACTATATATTATTTGCAGATCACCTGGCAGCCCTGGGCTCCATTGTCGAAGGTAGTGAGGGACCAGTACGCGGGCGCTCAAGAGACTACCCAATTCAGGATTCTGCTGGAGGGCTCGGTCTGTCGGGCATGGTACTTGGGCGAGCGATTCCTACGCTAGACCTTGGGCTTATCGGAGCAGATAGTCCCGGCGCTGCCTCCCACCGACATGAGGCACACGGAGAGATACACCTTGGCGGAGATGAGGGACTTCACGGTCAGCTGGGACTCTAAGCACTTCAGAGACGAGGGCGACTACACCTAGTTCATCCAGGCCTACCTAATGCGGCCTTTGACTGGTGCTCGCCGAGCTGAGCGAAAGAGGCCTGCGGCTCCAGCGGTGGGAGTAGGAGCATCGCGGGCACCTCAGGCCCGTAGTAGGAGTAGATCCTGGAGAGGTTAGGGAGTCGGGTGGCCAGAGCTGCCCACCACCGTGACATACCGAGGGCAGGGTGGGGAGACGTACCGGATACCCATCGCTCCTCCTCCAGCTGATCATGAGCTTGTTGGAGTTGGCGGCTCGACCCCGATATGTACTGCTATACTTCGCATTCTGTACAGTCATTTCATTTCATTTCGTTTGATATTCCGCAGAATACTAATGCCTTTAACACTTTTGCAGGCTTCCATCGAGTATACTAGACAGTCTTTGGAGTTGACGGCTTCCGTGATGAGGATGCTGAAGCGGAGCCTCGACCTGCTCACCATCTACGAGATCCCGGTAAATTCCTTTGAACTCGGTTCCAAGACTCTGCATATGTTGTTCCATACATGATCTGATGCATCGCACTATCAATACGACACTTGATACACAGCACTCACGGCACTGATACGCTATACTCATACACTGCTCACAGCATTTGTGAACTGTACTCATACATTGCATTCTGCATTGATATACTGCTCACAGCATTCATACACTATACTCATACACTGTATTCGGTACTCAGATTCTGTTTTGCCTAGCATCACTGATGCATTTGCTAATTGTTCTTTTTAGGTCCCATTCCAGATTCCGACCGCGGGAGGTGCTCCAGCTGGACTTTCTGCACCTGCTCGAGGAGGAGGAGGAGCTAGGCGGGGGATGACGATCCATAGCCAAGGCAGGCACAGGCACACCCGTGCTTAGAGCAGTTCACGAGAGCCCTCTCCCGATGATTCTGATGCAGAGTTAGAGTCTTCTCAGGGTGAGGTCGGAGATGACTCAGATTCTGATTCTGACGGTAGTGGTGATCATGGACCCTCGTTCAGGAAGAGGACCAAGACCGATTCCCGTACTTGAGATGATTGATACTAATCCAGAAATTTGCTGCTTTTCTCCTTTTTTTTTTGCTTTGTTCAGACATTTTGTTGTTTTTCTCCTTTTTTGTTTTATTTTCCTTTTTACTGGTAGTTTGAGCACATTGTACTGACTCAGTCAGGTTTTGTTTTCTTTCAAAATTATGTACTTTTGTAAAAGACATATGATGAAATGAAATAGCTGTTTTGTTCAAAAGTTGTTACATTTGTACATTTTATGCATCGCATCGCATTTCATAACAATGTAAATGAGATGGAACTTTGTTTTGAAAACTAAGCACTTGCATCATAATAATCAGGTAGTGAACCGACTAATGGCAAAGACAACTCGATAAGCAAAACAAAGAACTCGATAAGCAAATAACAAGTTCTCAGTATGTTCAACTCATAGACTGCTCATAGAGCAAGGGGAGAGGCCATCGGCCAAAGGGAGAGGCCATCGGCCAAAGGGAGAGGCCATCGGCCACAAGAAATGGCCACCGGCCAACACTTTTAAACAATTGGCCAAAAGGAATGGTCGATCGGCACTATTTTTGGCTAATCGGCCAAAAATGGCAAGAGTCTCCAAAATATTGACACCTGTCTTCTACTTAACACCTTATCTCCTACAAAAGCCCCAGCTTCGTAGTTTTCTTCATTTCAACACTGATTTGCACCAAATGGAAGAGTTTCTTGTCCAAAATCTCACAAATTGGATTACCAACTTGGATGGCTCGGAAAGGCTAAATTTTCAAGGTTTCGGCATGAATGCACTATTCACATTGGGTCGCACCCCGCTACGTTTTCTATTCCTACATGTCGTGGCAAGGTTTTGGAATCCGGTAACACACGTCTTTAGCTTTGGTGGTCAAGAGATGTGTCCCACCTTCGAGGATTTCCAAGCTTTAATAGAATCTGAGCGTGATGAAGAAATCTTTCCTCAACTCCGGTTCGGCCATGTCCAAGCTTTAGAAAGGATGTGCGGCCTTACTTTGCACGATGCTCGGTCATTGATTCACGACGGAGAGTTGGACATTGCACGCTTGGTTTGTCAGTTTTTTGATACCGGTGACTGCGGCGACCATCATTAGCAGGGTTATCAGCGACATGCGCTTTGTTTGTGCATGTTATCCCATTTCTTGCTTGCCCCGGGTTGGGGAGGGTTTAGCACTCGTTTGATCGAAGTTGCCGAAGGCATGAAAAGGGGCAAAAGCTGCATCGCCATGACACTAGCCGAAACATTGATAGGTTTGGACGCTTTTCATCATCGGGAGACGGCTAGGTTTGCAGGGAGTCCACTACTATTGTAGGTAATGTTTCCCACCCCATCTCCCATATATATTGCTCGCATCACTCGACCCTCAGGCTCGATTTTTTCTCTCAAAACCTTTTTCTCACTTTTTCTCTCAACATACACCTCTCTATTCTTTAATCTCTTATTTTTCATCCCTCCCCAGGTATGATTGATAGACAAACTGAGAGTGGTGGACTCATGTCCGGCATATTCAGCTCGCAGCTATTTCTCCTGACGACATCTAGTCGATGCTCCAGATGAAAGATGGTGGTACAATTAGATGTGTAGTTTGTCCCCAGACCACATTGCTTGGCGCTGCCCTTGGCTCAATCTGCCAGCAATGGGTTACAGCATGGCTCGTCAGCTCGGGATCCAGTTGATTGGCCTGACACACTGCGTGTTTTATTTTTCGTTCTGGTTCCAGTGCCAATTCGGACATGATCAGACTTGCCCAGAGGAGGGGATGGAGTACCCTGCTACGTTTCCGGTCCGAGGAGCGCAGCTAGCTCGGTATGCCGCAGCTTGGAGGACGAGAGAGCTTCTGGCCCCCGCTCCCACTTTCAGCTACACCCTCTCTGATGAGTGCATAGATAGGCTCAATAAAGAGGCACAGGTCAGGCCCAGCTTGGCATCAGAGGCATCGACTAGCTCTGGGGGCGGACGTAGGAACACCTAACTTTGCCCCGAATTTATTTGCTTTAATCAGAACTTTCAAGTTTTCTTTATGAATATAATGAAAAGCAACTTCAATTTTGTATTTAAGAGTAGGAGAACTTTGTATTGAAATCAATGAAATTGAAGGTTGTGGTACTGAAAATTTTCCATTTGGTCCAAAAATGGTCTAAGTTGTAAAAAGATTAATTTGAACAAAATCAACTTTTATTAAAACTTGTCAAAACCATTTTCAATATGGATCAGAATTGGACACGCCTGAGATCTGTCACTGAGATGCACAACCCCGGATTCCTGCAACTGGAAAGTTGCCCCTAATCTGTATAGTATTGCACCGGAGATCACAACCGATCTCTTGAATGCTTGAATAGACAAAGATGACCGAGGTGATCAAATGGACAAAGTTGATCGGGGAAGTGTTTATGGCTGGACTTCAGGATGAAGTTGCCTACGTATCCCAAAGATGGGAATCAAGGTTTACATAGTTCGGCTCAGGTTCACTCATGTATTAACCCTCACCTTTTACGCTCTAACTTTTGCCAAGGCTACCCTTTGCGAGTTTTCAACCTTGCGAGCTCAGTTTTTATAATTTCAAATTTTTTGTGCTCTAACTTTTGCCTAGGTCGCCCTTTCGGGTTTTCGGCCTAACGAGCCACTCAGGGAAAATATTTCTTCAACTTGTCCATGTTGATCAATTGGGAGAACTCTAGGCCAGCTAGGTTCATCAGAACGACAGCTCCACTCGACCAAATAGATTTGATGATGTAAGGACCAGTCTATTTGGGTCTGAACTTGCCCCTAGGGTCATGGATGGGAGCTCGGTTGTCTTTGAGCACCAAATCTCCTTCTTTCAAATTCATGGACTTAACTTTCTTGTTGAAAGCCCTGGCAATTCATCGTTGATAACCATGAACATGGTACAGTGCTTTCAGCCTTCTTTCATCAAACAGCATGAGTTCTTCGAACCTATTCTGCTGTCAATCTGCCTCAGCTATCTGACACTCAGCCAATATTCGCAATGACGGAACCTTAATTTCGATAGGCAGAACGGCCTCCATCCCATAGACTAAGGAATACGGAGTCGCCCCAGTAGAAGTTCGAATTGAAGTCCAGTAGCCCCACAGAGCAAATGGCAACTTATCTGGCCAGTCTCGGTAGGTTTCCACCATTTTCTGCAAAATGTGTTTGATGTTCTTGTTGGCGGCCTCAACTGCTCCGTTGGTTTGCGGCCGATATGTAGATGACTTGTAGAAAGCCACGTTGTATTTGTTCAACAAGTCGATCACTTCCTTCTTGAAGTGGGAACCATTATCTAAAATAACCTCGTTCGGGACCCTGTAGCGACAAATGATGTTGTTCCTAATGAACTTGGCAACATGCGAAGCCTTCAACACCACATAAGACTGGGCCTCAACCCACTTTGTGAAATAGTCTATTGCTACCAAAATGAACTCATGCCCATTGGACCCCTTCAAAGTAACAGCCCCGATCACGTCAATCCCCCAGACCGAAAACAGCCATGGCAAAGTCATGTTGTACAGCTTTGACGGCGGAATGTTCATGTGGTTTGCATGGATCTGGCATTTGTGGCATCGCCGGACAAAGCCAATACAATCCTCCTCCATGGTGGACCAGTAGTAACCCTGTCTAAGGATCTTCCGGGCTAGCATCACCCCGTTCATGTGCGCTCCGCACTCTCCTCCATGGATAGCCTCCATTAGGCGTTTGGATTCTTCAACATCAACACACAGCTTATGCATCCCGAGCTAACCTCTCTTGTACAGTTTCCCTCCGTAGATGATGAACTGAGTAGCCATTCTTCGAATTGCCCTCTTATCTTTGGTGTTTGCCCCTGGTGGATACACTTTCTTTTCCAAGAAGTTCCAGACATCGTAATACCAAGGGTTCTCATCTTGTACCTCTTCTATAGCGGCAAACAGCTCGTAGGCCGGCACAAATTTCTAGTCAATGATGATCGGACGCATCCGGACTCCAAAAGGGATGTCTATCATAGAAGATAGAGTTGCTAGTAAATCTGCGAACCTGTTGTTCTCTCTTAATAGATGAGCGAAGTTTAGCTTCTCAAACCGAGGAATCAACATGTCTAAGGTCTGGTGGTAAATTCTCATTTTTTTCTTCTTTCACTTTCCAATCTCCTTTAGCTTGAGATACAACAAGGTTCGAGTCCCCGATGACGTCCAACCGTTTTGCCTCTAGTTCTAGGGCTGCTTCTAAACTGACAATACATGCCTCATACTCTACCTCATTGTTCGAGACTTTGAACCGGAGTTTGAATGCTACGAGTATACGGGAATTGTCGGGTGCTATCAGTAATACCCCTATCCCATACCCATATTGGTTTGACGCTCCGTCAAAGTACATCATCCAAGTTTTGTCTTCGACATGCAGAATGGCCTCGTCTGGGAATAGGTACTCAACTGCTTCATCCCTTTCAACTGGGTGATCCGCTAGGAACTCTGCTACCGCTCTCCCCTTTACTGACTTGCGCGTCACATATTTCAGAACAAATTCGGAAAACAGAAGCAACCAACGAGCTAGCCTACCCGTAAGTGCTGGTTTCTCGAAGAGATATTTGATGGGATCTAATCTCGAAACCAACATTATAGAGTGAGCTAACAAGTAGTGCCGCAGCTTCCTGGTAGCCCATACCAAGGCCAAACAAGCCTTCTCTAACGGAGTGTAGCGGGTCTCATAACCCAACATCTTCTTGCTCAGGTAGTAGACAGCTCTCTCCACCCTGTCCTCGTGACTCTTGTGCGAGCATGCAGCCCATTGTAGTTCCAGTCACTGAAAGATACAAAATCAACAGTTTTCCCAGCTCAGGCGGTCACAACATGGGTGGGTTTTGTAAATATTGCTCAATCTGTTCAAAAGAAACTTGGCATCGACCGTCCCATTGGAACTTTGTTCCTTTCTTCAGGAGACCAAAAAGTGGTTCATAAGTCAAGGTTAATTTAGAAATGAGCCGTCTTATGAATTGCACTTTACCTAGAAAGCCTCGCACCTCCTTTTCAGTCATTGGTGGTGGCATTTCTAAGATGGCCTTGATTTTGGAAGGGTCGACTTCGATACCTCTCTGTGTAATCAAAAACCCCAGCATTTTCGCTGCTGTAACACCAAACGTACACTTTTGAGGATTCAGCCGCAACCGAAACTCCCTGATCTGCTGAAAGAACTTTTGCAAGGCGGTGTAGCGGCCCTCTCTTTCTTTGGACTTGACAATCATGTCGTCCACATACACCTCAACCTCTTTGTGGATCATGCCGTGCAATATCGTGGTTGCAGCCCGTTGATCTGTAGCTCCAGCATTCTTCAGCCCAAACGACATCACTCTATAACAATAGGTCCCCCATAGGGTAGTAAAAACAATCTTTTCCCAATCTTCGGGTGCCATTACAATCTGGTTGTAACCTGAAAAACCATCCATAAATGAGAGCAATGCATGCCCCGCTGTAAAATCCACTAATTCATCGATATGCGGCAAAGGAAAGTCGTCCTTCGGACTGGCTTTGTTCAAATCCATGAAATCCACACATACCCGAATTCTGCCATCTTTCTTCGGCACTGGAACGATGTTGGCCAACCAAGTTGGGTATTCAGATACTAGCAGGAACCCTGCGTCAATTTTCTTAGTGACCTCTTCTTTGATCTTGATGGCCCAGTCTGGGCGGATCCTTCTGAGCTTCTGTTTGACAGGTCAGGCCTCTGGGTCAAGAGGGATCTGATATTGTACAATCTCAGGATCGATTCCAGGTATAGACACCTCATTTTTGACCGACCTTAAGACTCAAACGTCACCGATTGAGCGCTCGGTAATGTTGCATATTGTGCTCATTCAGAAGTCTCAGAGTCGCGGCCGTGAGCCCTGCCTCCGGACTTCCGAACCCTCTTCTGTACCTTGCCTCGGTTTGCGAACCAGACTCGATTTTCTCTGTTTCTTTTCCTGAGGGGAGGGAGAGGTCCCGTAGACCATCTCTCAGTGGCCGTGGGCTACATTTCATGGCCGTAGGCCATTTTGCCCATTTCGGAGCCCGGTTCCCGGTTTTCGGGGCCGTCAGGCCGTGTGCATCGGTTCGGGACCGCCTAACAATCTCCGACTGCTCCGATTTTTGGCATGCATCTCATTTGCTCCCTTTTGAGGGACACTGAAGCCTGAGAGACCCACTTCATGGTCGAATGCCACTTTCGGTGCTTAACAGCCTGTTTTGGCCCCCGAACATTCGTTTTGCATCGGTTTTCGTTCATTTTTGGCAGGTACCTCTGTTTTATCACCTGGAAGGTCACAAAAGGGTGGGAGGCTAGTAATTGTCTTAGCAACCAGTTATATTCCTCCGGCGCCCTCTGACGCCCGTTTTTCTCACTTCCGAGCCAATGTTGACCACCCTAGGGCCACTATCTTCAACCCCAAACCACATATTTGTGTCGTACACACATGGGAGGACCCTAAAAGTTTATGGCCGGCCAGTAATTCAACTTGGACCTTTTGAACCCCTCCTAAAAGTGGCTTGTTGTCTCTCCTGTCTTACAGTTGCCAATTTCCAACCACAGGGTTTTATTGAGTACACATGGGAGGACACCTTTTTGTGGTGGCCCGCCAAAAATTCCTCTGGACCATTTTGCCCCTTGGCCGGCCAGCCGGCCACCCACCTGCTGACTTTGATAATGCCGGGCTTCCTCCTTCTGAGGTACATTACAGCATTGCATTGTTTCCCTCAAAAGCGCATCCAGGAGGAACTCTTTTTGGAGGGAAAATTGATGCCAATTCCCTCCACTTTTTCCCCTCCATTTCTCCCCCATTCTTGTCCATATAGCTGGCCTCCCAGCTCTCTCTCAAGGGTTGGAAAAACCCTCTTTGAGCTCTTGCATCATATCTCCCTCCATCTCTCTCATTTTCTTCAAAAATCCCAAGTCCCACCTCATTTCTTCATCACCACCAAGCACCACCACCACTACTCCATCTCAGAAGCTTGGAGGAGTTTTTTAGAGGCCAAGGGAGCTGCAATTTGGTCCAAGAAGCAACAAAAGGGTTGGTCTACAAGGGTAAATCCATTTTCCCTCCTTTCTAGCTCTATTTTGCCTCATTTTTTTAGCCATCCTGCTTACTGTTTTGGGCTCCGACCCTAACTGAAAGGGTCATTTTTTTGAGTCATTCTTCATGTTTGTTTAAGGGCTCAACCCTGTTTGAGCCCCCCATTGTGCATTTGTTTCAATACCCTCTTGTATGCCATTGTTTTGCATGGTATTTTTAGCATGTGTGTAATCTGTTTTTGAGCATGATGTAAACTGTAGTTAGGCCTATTTTGAGCCCCTATTCAACATTGAAGAAGGGCTCAACCTTTTTTGGGACCTCCATGTATCACTTGCTTCATCACCCCTCTTTGGTCCCTATTTTTGCATGCTTTGTTAGCTCACCTTGCTTCTGTTTTTAGGCCATGATCAGAACTGAAAGTGGCCATATTTTTACCCTCTTGGAATGTTTCATTAAGGGTATTTGGCTGTTTGAGGAATTTTTTGTATACTTCATGTTATACCCCTTTGTTGGCCTATATCTTGCATTGCATTTTGAGCATGTTTGTATACTGATTTGGGGCTTGTCATCTACTTTAAATGTTCATATTTTTGGTCCCTCTTCAGTTTTGTAGAAGGGTATTTTCCTGTTTGGGCTTTTCATCTACCACTTGCTTCATTGCCTCCCTTGCGGAGCCATTTTTGTATGCCATTTTAGCCCTACTTGCGCTTACTGTTTGGCCATGTTTTGTACTGTAAAAATGCTTATTTTGGGGCTGCCTTGCTTCTGGTTTTTCATTTCATGCCCAAATTATGCATGTTTAGCATAGCTATAGGCCATTCCATGTGCTTAATTCAATGTTCCGGGACTCGTTCCTTGCATCGGGTTCCATTTCGCCATGTTTCGGGGCTGTTTTGCCCCTCATTTTGCCACTGATTTTTGCATGTTTGCATACCATATTCCATGTCTTTGCCATGTCTCATTAGAGTGGCATTTCGGTGCCTGAGGGTCCGTCCTCGGTTTGCGTGCACGCATGCACGCATTTCGAGTTGTCTTGTTTTCATCTGATGGCCTCCTATATGAGTGTGGCTGAGGCTCTCTCATGTTGGTGTCAGCCCATTATTGCATCGCGTATGCCACTTCATCCATGGCATTGTGTATGCTTGGTTATGTATTACCTCGTTTAGCGTGTATGCCATTCCATAGCATTGTGTATGTTAGGATTGTATGTTAGTTGCATTTCATGCATGCCATGCATATTGCATCGTGTTCGAGTAGGAGTTAGCCCGGGCACGGGAAACGAGGTGCGTTTCGTACTCCGAGTGACGGAACGTGTCTCAATTCCCAAGTCACCGACACTCCGGATTATCCATGATGGAATTAGGTTTTGTTATAGTGTTCATATGCATTCATTCTATATTGAGTTGTGCAATTCGGCTCCTCGGCCATCATGCATCGAGATGCGTGATTGGTGGTACGAGGATCGAGACATGCATACATTTGTGAAAATACATTGCTATGTCCCTTTCCTGCTCTCTGTTGCAGCATATCAAGAATCAGCGGTCTTCCGAGGCTTGGCGCGCTTTTCAAGAATCATTGCAAAATAGAGGCTAATTGGGGCATTCTAGTGGATTTTTCAGCATGCCAAACATGCATCATTCCATCATCCGGGCAGTGTAATCAAAGCGGTCCACGGCTTGCATGCGATTTATTATTTTCTTAGTTAATTTGTAAATTAATTAGGAATTTGTATATTATTTGGACTGTATTATTTGTACTATTCTTTCATTGAGGATGTATATTTATTGGACCCTCTGCGAGGCATAATTGTAATAAGTGTGGGTGAGTGTGATGTATGTCTTCCAACCCCACGTCTTTCTTCCCTTTTATTTACCTTATGATGGTTAGATATAGGGCATATTTCAATTAGCATCTGATGTAATGACATTTTTGCATCATTCATTTGTTTTTGCATACCAGACTCGGCGCATCATACAAACTGCATTTGTATTTCAATTCCAAATTGAATACGTGTTAGTTGTAGCATTCCATATGCCATGTTTAGAATAGCCGAGCCTGCTATAGTTGCATCTTTGCATGTGTTGCACTAGGCATTGCTGTATACTTAGGATCATGCATGATTTCTAATGAGCTTCTGTTTTTGGCTTGGAGTACTCAGTGAGTTTTACGCTTTAGCATCCTTGCATGCGTGTGAGTGTTGCCATGAATAGCATGCTTACCATGAGGCTACGTGCTTATATGATATAACTGCCTTGAATGCCTGTGGGTGGAGGTTGGGTTACTTGGATTGGACAATTCATCAAATGTTTGTTTTAAGCCCACTAGATAGTGGCAAAATCACGTTTTTCTAAGCCCACCCGATGGTGGCAAATCCACGTCTTAGCCTACCTGCGGGTAGCACCATCAAACCATTTTCAAAAACAAATATGAAGTGTTTTGTTCCAATTCAGGTGGCTCAGTCTATACTTGTATGCTGTGCGCATCACATAGTAACCTAGGCTAATAACAGGAATAAGAACGCACAATGTTTTCAAAAACAGATATCATGATTAGTAGAGGCCGGTCTTTGGCGGCGAAGAATGCTCTGAAGTGACCTTCCCCAATCGTACCCAAGTTCCCGAGCCGAGGCAACTTTGGTGATGACGGACACGTGGCCTTTGGCACCGAGTCAGGGTTTCCTAAATTTTCTATTAAAAAACATTTAGATGGCGACTCTGTATCTGGCAAAGCAGTCCATGTTTGACACTTCTTTTCAAAAAATCTGTTTTCAAAAACGATTTGCCGGATTTGGACTCTTTGGTTCAAGATTAAGAACCGTAACATTTGAGTCTTTTGAACTGTAGTAGACCCACAAGCGAACCAGAACGGGGGGGACTCACACTCCTCGCCCGAGATGCGTTCGGGGACGTCTACAGTTTCTGGCGACTCTACTGGGGATTTAGAGAACTTGACTCGAACTCTTGATATCTGGTTTTGACTACACTTGTGTGTTTCTTTACATTGCATTTGCATTGGTGCGCCTAGGACACCGTGTTTGCCATATGCCATTCCCGAACGATTTGCCGGAGGCTTGTCTTGTCAAGTCATGACCATAAGGCTGATCGACTCTGGGCTCTGACAGCATGGGAACACAAACCCCGGTTTTACCGGGGCACCCTTTTTGACCATTCGACCTAGTGCATATTCGGATCCATAGTGACCATTCCAAACTAGGACAGGCTGCTTATCCGTTTATAGGTTGTTTGAAGCCGCTGCGTGCGTAGTGAACCCTAGCTCCTAACAAAATAAGACAGGGAAACCCTACCCCAACATAGGGGTGTTTTGGCTCTCACTTATCTGCTATGTGCTTGTTAGAGTGCGTCTCTGCAGGGAATGTATGTATCAGTTAAGTTTGGGCATCAAGCCTGCGGGCATCAGTCAGTATCTGAGAATCAATTGTTTGCGGATATCAGATTGATTGTGAAACGATGTCTGAGGGCGATGTCAGTGATTGAGGACAGTGTATATCCAGCTTATTAACCGTGTGTTGTATGACCGACTGTGTGTTGTGTGTTTAATTTAAGCTGTTATGCTGCCCGTTTATCTGGTTTTTATTTCCTTTTCGCTTTATTTATCTTTTTGCTAGGGGGCAGTTTTAGCACGATTGCTTCCGAACCAGTAGATATTCCCCAAGCACTTTGGACACGAGGTCGCCGACTCAATCGATCCGGGATCTGGTTGTGGACATCGATGTTCCACTCGCTACCCCGATCATCGAAGAAAGGCCAAGGAAGGCGCGATTAATGTCGAGCGAGGATTCACACCGGCGGTCTACTTTAGCGACAAGCGATCGGACTAAGGTTTCTGTTTCGCTATAGAGATACATTCTTGGTCATTGAGATGGAACAACGAATACTTGAGGATGGAGGCGATGATCGCCAAATGCATGAGAGCATAAACGGATGCAAGAGGATCTTTGCCGCCATAGCGGAGTTCTCAACGCGAGCCGCTATCATGGCCCAGCGGTAGGTGATCACTAGGCTGCAATGAGAATCTCTACTGCTTCACATCGAGCTCCTCCTCCACCGGGGCTCCATTACGGCGAGCACCTACTGGTCAGAATACCCTGCCGCATCCCCAGAATACCCTCCCGAACACCCAAAACACCCTACCCAATGTCCAGAATATTCAAGAGGACACAGGCCTTCCAACGGGGTTGGCTCCGCCCCCGCTTCCGCCTCAACTGTCCAAGAATCTTACACCCAACCATCCGGACTCTCCATTCGAGTTCGAGGTAGACCATACAGCTCTAAAACTGAGTAAGTTGGAGAAGCTTTTCAAGAAATCACAAGGAGTGAAGGCCATCCCAGACATCAAAGATGGGTATACCGATGTGGTCGTAACATTGCCAGACAGATTCAAGATGCCACAGATTGATCGTTTTGATGGGTCCGGGGATCCTATGGTCCACCTCCGACTATTTTCAGACATCCTGCGACCGATGGGCCTAACCCGACCACAAAAGCTTTCCATGTTTGGCCGAACTTTGTCAGGTGTGGCAGCCATCTGGTACACAAAGTTAGAAGATGAGGTAAAGAGAAGCTGGGATGAGATGGCTGAGGCCTTCGTTGCACAGTACTCGTACAATACACAGATCGAGATTACAACACGTGATCTCGAAACAACGAGGCAGGAAACCAAGGAGTCTTTCTCCGATTTTGTAACTCGATGGAGGGCAAAGGCATCGATGATGACCTTGAGGCCTACGGACAAAGATCAAATCCAGATGATTGTGCGCAATCTCCAACCGAAACTCATGCAAAAGATGATTGTACTCTCCTTTCCCACCTTCTCAGACTTACACGAGATGGGGGTACAAATCGAGGATGCAATGAAACAAGGTCGTCGACCCGGGGCCGGGAGCGACCGGAGGACATTCAACCGTAACAACAAGCCTGAGCCGGCGTTGCAAATACAAAACTTGAGTCGGCATGGTCACCACCACTCCCTCCCCATCGAGGCCCGCGGCCACCCTTTTCAATACATCCGGGAGTAGTACCCAAGCCGAGATACCGATCCGAAGGCCAAAGAACCTTCACTCCACTATACATGCCTTTGTCCAAGGCTCTGGGGTCCTAATCAAAAAGGGGCATCTGAAACCCCTAGGCGAGGCCACTACCAAATCCGCTCCCCCTTCCCACAACCCGGCCAATCTTGTCGTACCACCACGGACATAGCCCACGATCTGAACCAATGTTTCGAATTGCGTCACGAGATTCAAGACCTCGTTGACAAAAATATTATTACGCCTCCCGAAAGACCCAGCGTCACAACCAACCCACTCCCGCACATAACCAAGATCCACCACCCAAAGAGTCAATCTCATCCAAAGCGGGGTCGTGTCCTCGATCCTAGTATCTATATTACTCCCTCCACCTACCCAAGCGGAGGTGATCCTTCTGGCCTTGACTTGTGCATGTTGGACACCTTCACAACCAATCTGAGCCAAGGTGGTGACCTCCGAAAATGGAGCAGGCGGGGTTTGAGGAAGCGAAATTGTTGAGTGCAGGATGGAACGACTGGGAATTATCTTTGGAGGAGCTTATGATCAGCGAATACATCTTATCGATGGGCGATCTAAAAGTGAGTGTGGAAATTTTGCGGAGAAAGTTGAAGCATGCATGATTGAGGCGGACTTGAACAAAGGCGAGATGATCGACAACGATGGAAGAGGACTTTGCCAACCTCCAATTCTTCAACGACCAAGAATCGAGGATGCAACAATCAAGCTGGTTTGAATATGAGGTCGGCGAAGTCATCGGATGGTTAGATGATCGGCCAGACGTTGTGGAATTTCGGCGAGAACAAGGCCGGCGAGCAAGGGTGTCAATGGTGGCGGAAGGGCGAGTCGAATGAATTGCGGGAGGCCGGTACAAAGAATTTCGGGATCAAGATATTGTGAAAAGCCCGAACAACAAATCGTGCTAACACGAGGAGCAAGAAGAAGTGGGATTACGAGAGAATCCAGAAAGCCAAGAACCATGAAGAGGTTGAAAGTCTTTGCGAGCACGAGGCGAGACATGCTTTATGAGTATGTGGGATGAAAGTATTGAGAGTACAAACTTGCGAGAACCGGATAAGTGTACATTGAGCGCTAATGGGATGTGGTGGGAAGGCGATGACTTATGTCTTGCCCACCTGACGAAGATTGGACAGTGTTCAACGGATGATACTTGGTACCTCGATGAGGTGGACCACATGACGAGGAGTGGGCGGTACTTCAAACCCCACACCTTGACCAACTTGAAACATCTGGGAAAGACAAAGAGGTGAAAGCAGAGAGAAGCAAATTGAAGAAGAAGGCATCTTGAGATAGTTAAAGAAGATACAAGCGAGACATCTCCATCTGGGGAATTTGCTTATGGCTTCAGTACATAGGCAGTGTCCTATCTGCTATGGACAAGGCCAAACTCTCCATCGATACTACACGAGCAATTTGGTTGAAATTTTTTTCGGGAGGAGGTTCCGGCATTAACCTTTTAGACAAACAACTACGCTGAGGGCACAAATCATAACAAACCCTCTATGTCTCCGTGGAGTGTAGAGACAAGTGGATACCGGTGGTACTTGTTGATCTGAGATTACGCCATCAATGTCTGCTTGATCGAGCAGTATGCAATCGGGTTGAAGCCGCGGACTTCGTCGACTACTCGGTGATCGAGCATACGATAATACTAGTAGAGAAGTGATGGGGAATCAAATTCGGACTCGGGTTGGTCAGGACAACACAACATCGAATTCCATGTCTTGGGCGTTCATGACCTTCAACTTACTCTTGGGCGCGCGTGGTTGCACCAAGTAAAAGCGATCTCTTCCACTTTACATCAAATGTTGAAGTACCCTCACGGGAAGGGGTGGCTATTGTCTTGGAAATTCATCCATCCATCCACCTGGAAGTGTCTACACCGATTCTAGAGATCGAGCATGGCACGGAGGATGTGTTCTTATCGAGGTTCACTTTGGTGAGGCGGGTAGTGTAGAATATTATGGTGTGAATGAAGGTGTGTGCGTCGATTGCTCAATCCGTCTACCTCATGAACAAGCTACAACACATCCGGGATGGGATTAGGAAGGGCGGCGAGAAAGAGTCGCATTGGCGAAGTGCCACACAACCCGCATACCTTTGGGTGGGCTATCGCCCACCAAAGAGGGTGGGTGAAAAGGAAAGAAATGGCAGTGAGCAGGCCAAGCGGTGGGAAGCCTTTTGAATTAATGCAGGCCCATCCGGTACCTGAGCAGACGCTTCGTCCAGGGAGGACTTTCCATTTGCGGCTTCCCAAAGCCGTGGATAAGCGAGAGAAAGCGCGCGTGCGAGCCGAGATCTTCTTGACACTGCAACTATCAGGGATAGCGTTGCCTGAAGCGAGCAGACCCATCGGCTAAGGTTGAACAATGCAAAGCGGCGGATCACGAGGGCCTGAAATTTGAAATGGGGTAAGCGGCATGTCTACTTCGATCCTCGATCGACCATAAGTGCTTGGGGATAACCGCGGTTTCCATGATTGGGAATGAAGCAGTGCGAGCCAACGGTGACTATCTTGGATGCATCTATCGCACCCTCTCTCATTTGGCAATCTGAGGAGGATTTTTGTCAGCGACCTTAGGTCGGTGTAGTGGCCGGAATCTGATTCCACCGAGTCTGTGGTGAATCGGGTTCGGCTCGGCTAGTCTGAGTCTGGTACTCCTGAGGATGTTAACCCGGATGCCACAGTCCTGTCTAGGTCGTCTTTTTCCTTTTTGTTTGAGTCTGTTGTAAATGAATCGGACGATTTGGATGAACTTAATGAGAATGAGGTGAATGTGGTTTCCGAGTACTTTTCTATGCCCTTAATTTATTGCATTAATTTAGACTTTCAAAATTTTGATGAAAACGACGAGGACGAAGTTCCTCCGGTTTACAATGTTTAATTGAGCAAGAGCAAGAGAGATTTGTTAAACCCTTAGTGGACGAAATCACTACCGTGAACATTGGTACTGAGGAGGACCATGGTTTGGTCGGATCGGGTCCACGTTGTCTTCGGAGAACACGGCGCTTAGTCGCTTTATTAAAAGATTTCAAAGATGTTTTCGCGTGGTCCTCGAAGACATGCAGGAATCGATCTGAGATTGTACAACGAATCCCCTTGATCCGGCCGACACATTAGCGGCGGAAGGATCGCGGTGGGCTCTCAAGATTAAGGAAGAGGTCACCAAGCAAATCGACGCAAGCTTTCTGCTGGTATCTAAATATCCGACTTGGTTGGCCAACATTGTTCCGGTGCCGAAGAAGGATGGCAGGATCCGGGTGTGTGTAAACTTTAGGGATTTGAACAGAGCTAGTCCGAAGAACGACTTCCCCGTGCCGCATATCGATGAGTTGGTAGATTTCACAGCAAGGCACGCTCTGCTCTCATTTATGGATGGCTTCTTAGGATACAACCAGATAGTGATGGCACCAGAAGACAGGGAAAAGACTGCATTCACCACCCCATTGGGGACATACTGTTACAGGGTAATCTCGTTTGGGTTGAAGAACGCTGGAGCTACTTATCAACGGGCCGCGACCACAATACTACATGATATGATCCACAAAGCGGTTGAGGTGTATGTGGATGACATGATTGTCAAGTCCAAAGAAAAAGAGGGCCACTACACCGCCTTGCACAAGTTTTTTCAAAGGATCAGGGAATTTCGGTTGCGGCTAAACCCTCAAAAATGTACATTTGGTGTTACAGTGGGAAAAATGCTAGGGTTTCTAATCACACAAAGAGGCATCGAGGTCGACCCTTCCAAAATCAAGGCCATCCTAGAAATGCCACCACCAAGGACTGAAAAGGAGGTGCGAGGCTTTCTGGGTAAAGTGCAATTCATAAGACGGTTTATTTCAAAATTAACCTTGACTTGTGAACCACTTTTTGGCCTCCTCAAGAAAGGAAAGAAGTTCCAATGGGACGGCCGATGTCAAGCTGCATTTGAACAGATTAAAGAATATCTACAGAACCCACCCGTTTTATCGCCACCAGAACCAGGGAAACCGTTGATTTTGTATCTATCAGTGACTGAGACCACGATGGGCTGCATGCTTGCACAAGAATTAGAACACAAGGTGGAGAAAGCCATCTACTATTTGAGCAAAAAGATGCTGGAGTATGAGACCCAATATACACCGCTGGAAAAGGCTTGCTTAGCCTTGGTATGGGCTACCAGGAAGTTGCGGCACTACCTGTTAGCTCACTCTGTAATGTTGGTTTCACGACTTGATCCCATCAAATATCTTTTCGAGAAACCAGCACTTACAGGTAGGCTAGCTCGCTGGTTGCTGTTGCTCTCCGAATTTGATCTCACGTATGTGACGCATAAGTCGATGAAGGAAAGCGTTGGCGAGTTCCTTGCCGACCACCGGTTGAGGATGAAGCGATTGAGTACCTATTCGGATGAATCAATTACGCATATCGGCGATGAAACTTGGGCGATGTACTTTGGCGGGCGTCAAATCAACATGGGTATGGGATAGGAGTGTTGCTTTAATAGCACCGACAATTCCGTATCCTCTCGCCTTCAAACTCCGATTCAAGGTCTCGAACAACGAGGCGAGAATATGAGGCATGCATTCTTTGGTCTAAAGCGACCACGGAACTAGGGGCAAAGCGGTTGGGCGTCATTGGGGATTGAACCTTGTTGTGTCTCAAGCTAAAGGCTGGAAAGTGAAAGAGGAAAAGATGATGATGTATCACCAAACCTTGGATTTGATTCCTCGGTTTGAGAAGCTAAGTTTTACTCATCTACTAGAGAGAACAACGAGTTCGTGATTCTTTAGCAACTCTATCTTCTATGATAGACATCCGTGTGGAGTCGGATCGTCGGTCATCATCGACGAAATTTACGCCTATGAGTCGATTGCGACCATAGATGAAGTTCGGGGCGAACACCCTGGCATTCGACATCTGGAATTTCTTGGAAAGAAACATACCCGCCAGGTAAATGCCAAAGACAAAAGGGCAATCGGAGAATGGCGATTCGGTTCATCATCTGCGAGGGTAAAGCTGTATAAGCGGGGTCATCTAGGAATGCATAAAGCGTGCGTTGATCTTAGAAGAGTCAAAGCGTCGATGGAAGCCATCCACGGGGAGAATGTGGTGCACACATGAATGGGGTAATGTTGTACGGAAGATCCTCGAACGGGGTTATTCTTGGTCCACCATGGAGAAGGATTGTATTGGTTTAAATCGGCGATGCCACAAATGTCGATTCATGCAAATCGCATGAATATTCGCCGTCAAAGGCTGTACAACATGACCGCCATGGCGTTTTACATGCGGAATTGATTTAATCGAATTTATTCGCCAAAGGGTCGAATGGGCATGAGTTCATCTTAGTAGCGATAGATTATTTCACAAAGTGGGTTGAGGCCCAATCTTATGCGGTGTTGAAGGCTTAGCATGTCGCAAAATTTATCAGAAACAACATCATCTGTCGCTACGGAGTCCCAAATGAAATCGTTTCAGACAATGGTTCCCACTTCAAGAAGGAGGTGATTGACTTGTTGGAGAAATACAATGTGGCTTTTCATAAGTCGTCTACTTACCGCAAACCAGCGAGGCGATTGAGGCCAACAAGAATATCAAGCGCATATTACGAAGATGGTGGAAACCTCTAGGGTGGCGGATAAGTGCCGTTTGCTCTGTGAGACTCTGGGACTTCAATCGAGAACTTCTTTGGGCGACCCCATACTCATTGGTTTATGGGATGGAGGCCGTTCTACCTATTGAGATTGAGGTCCGTCATTACAGTATTGGTGAGTGCGGATAGCAAAGCGGATTAGCGACAAAATAGATTTGAGGAACTCATGCTTTTCGATGAAAGAAGAAATTTGAAAACAACGTACCACGTCCAAGGTTATCAGCAGAATCGCCGGGCTTTCAACAAGAAGGTTAAGTCGAGAATTTGAAAGAAGGAGATTTGGTACTCAAAGATAACCGAGCTCCCATCCACGACCCAAGGGGCAAGTTCGAGACAATTGATTTGGTCCTTATATCATCAAGTCAATACAGTCGGTGGAGTTTGTGGTTACGATGGATTTAGATGGCTTAGAGTTTTCCCAACCGATCAACATGGACAAGTTGAAGAAATACCACCCTGAGAGGCTCGCTAGGCGAAAACCGAAAAGGCGACCTAGGCAAAACTTCGAGCACAAAAATTTGAAATTATAAAAGCCCGGGCTCATAAGGTTGAAAACCATAAAGGCGGCCTTGGCAAAAGTTAGAGCGCAAAATGAGAGTAAAAATACCCGAGCGAACCTGAGCCTGAACTACATAAGGCTTGATTCCCATCTTTGGGATACGTAGGCAGCTTCATCCTGAAGTTCAGCCACAATCTTTTCCTCGATCAACTTTGTCCATTTGATCATCTTAGTCATCTCTATTCATCGCATTTATCGTGATCTCCGATACAATGCTATTCAGACTAGGGGCAACTTTCCGTTGCAATGAAGTGTCGCGGTACCATTCAGACTAGGGGCAACTTTCCAGTTGCTAGGATCCGGGGTTGTGCATCTTAGTAGCGGATCTCGGCGTGTCGATTCGATCCATATCGAAAATAGTTTTGAAAAGTTTTAATAAAAGTTGGCTTTGTTCAAATTAATCTTTTTACAACTAAGACCATTCTTGGACCAAAGCGGAGAATTTTCAGTACCACAACCTTCAATTTCATTGATTTCAAAACAGAGTTCTCTTGCTCTTACATACAATTGAAGTTGCTTTTTATTACACTTATAATGAAAACTTGAAAGTACTAGTAAAGTAATAAATCCGGGGCATAGTCAAGTCAGGTGTCCCTGCGCCCCCTCCCAGAGCTAGTCGAAGCGTCTGATCCCAAGCTGGGCCCGACCTGTGCTTCTTCATTGAGCCAATCCCAGCACTCGTTAGACAAAGTGCAACTAAAAGTGGGAACAGGAGCCAGGAGTTCTCTAATTCTCCATCTGCGGCTCTTGAGCTAGGCTTTGTCGCCTCGAGCTGAAATGTGGCGGATACTCTATCCCCTCTGGTGGGCAAGTCTAATCATGGCCAAATTGGCGCAGAATACAGAATGGGAAATAGAACACGCAGTGAGTCAAGCCGATCAATCGAATCCCGACCTGAGAGACATCTTGTAGCTCATTCTTGGGAGATTGAGCCAAGGGCGGCGCATACGCATGCGATCTGTGACAAATTGCACATCCATTCAAACCACCATTCCTCATCAAGGCGTCGACTAGGCGTTGTCTAAAAAAAGTAGCCATGAAATTTGAGTAAGCGAGGCAAGAGTCCACAACTTGCAATTTGTCCATCAACCATACAGGGAGGGATGAAAAATGAGAGAATAAAGAATAGAGATGTGCGATGAGAGAAAAAAAGTAAAGGGGTTTTGTGAGAAAAATCGAGCACGAGGCGCAGTGATGTGAGCAAATATATGTGAGCTTGGGTGGGAAACATTACCTGCAGCAGTAGTGGATTCCCTGCAAATCTGGTTGTCTCCCGGCGGTAGAAGGCGTCCAGGCCCATCAGTGTCTCGGCCAATGTCATGGCGATGCAACTCTTTCCCTCTTTCAAGCCTTGAGCAACTTCAATCAGACGGACGCTGGATCCTCCGAAGCTCGAGGCAAACAGGAAATGAGATAACATGCATAAACAGAGGGCGTGTCGCCGGAAGCCTTGCCAATGATGGTCACTGCGGTCACCGACATCAGAGAACCGATGAGTCAAGCTTGGGATATCCAACATTCCGTTACAAATCAGGGATCGAGCATCATGCGGGTTGAGTCCGCACATCCGCCCTAAGGTTTGGGCATAGCCAAAATTGAGTTGGGGTAAGATTTTCTCGCCGTGCTCGAATTCCATCAAAACTTGAAAATCTTCAAAAGTGGGACATACCTCTTGCCCTCCGAAGCTAAAGACGTGCATCACTGGGTTCCAAAACCTCGCCGCGGCACGGAGGAAAGGAAGATGTAGCGGAGTCCGGCTCAGCGTGAATAGTGCATTCAAGCCGAAACCCCGGAAGTTCAACTTTTCCGAGCCATCTAAAGAAGAGATCCAAGATGTGAGATTTTCTACGAGAAATGCCTCCATTTTTGTGCAAAGCAGTGATGAAATGAATGAGTTCCAAAGTTGGAGCTTTTATAGGGGGTGAAACACTATTCGAGGACAAGTGTCAAAATATTGGGGGTTGCAGGAAAAGTGGCCGGCCGGCCACCTATTCTAGCAGGCCGGCCACCTTTGATTCAAAAACTGGCCGGCCGGCCACCTATGGCTCTCCAAAATGTAAAAAGTTGGCCGGCCAACTCCAAAATGTGGCCGGCCATGCTCCAATGTGTGCCATAGGTCCTGTTTTGCCCTCCGAAAGGAAGTTCGAGGCTTTTGGATGCATCGGGAATGTCGAAGGCCTCCATTTCTCTCAGTTTCGAATGCGTTCCATCACCCAGATCGTCCGAAGTATGCGTTGTTTTGTCGAGTTTTGCTTATTGAGTTGTTGTATTTTGTTTATCGAGTTGTTGTGTTGTTTATCGAATTGTAAGTTTTGTCGAGCTATCGCATTTTGTGTTTTGAGTTGTTACTCTTTGTTTGCGCAATTTTGTTAAGTCTTGTTTATCGAGTCGTTAACATTGTTGTACTTTGCTTATCGAGTTGTAAACTTGCTAAGATTTTGTTATTTCTTAGTGAGTCGAGTTGTTTGATTTGTTGCGTCGGTTCATTACCTGATCCGGTAAATATACAAGGCACATTTCCATTTTTGTGCAAAATGATGCGATGCGATGCTGAGAGCATAAAAATACAACACCTTTTCAAAAGCTGTTTCATTCCATCATGTTTTACAACAAAATAAAGGTACAAGTTTTACAGAAAATAAAACTGCCTAATAATATGCAAAGTGCTACAAACTACTAGCAAAAAGGAAAATAAAGCAGGAAACAGCAGCATCAATGCCCTCGGGAGCGGGAATAAGGGGCCCTCCTCATTCTCTTCTGCGGAATAACCTCTGCACCGTCATCACCATTCGGGTCGGAGCTGTCATCCTCAGGATCCCCCTCAGCCTCACCCCCACTCCCGGAGCCAAGACCGGAGTCCCCCTCCTCAGCAGATATCTCTGACTGACGGTCTGTGGCCTCCTCCTCCTCCTCATCGAGCTCTACCTCTATAACATGTGCCCTGCGTCTGCGAGACGACCCCGCTCCTCGAGCTCCTCGAAAAGGCCTAGATGGCCCAGCTCCCTGAAAAGGCCTAGATGGCCCAGCTCCTCGAAAGGGCCCAGATGGCCCAGTACCTCGAAAAGATCCAGACGATCGACCTCCCTGAGAAGGCCCGGGTGGCCCGGCCCGTGGCGAACATATCTGAGGAGGCATCTGAAAATGGAGAGTTCAATACATCGGTTCACATATGAAAATCAAATCACGATCACATGTAAGTGAGGTGTGTGTCAGATGTGCTCTACACAAGTGGCCTATCAATGCAGTAAAGTGTTCAAAAACCAGCGTGTCATCAGAAATATGATAAATGCAAGAAAGATGAACAATACCTGCACACCCATAATGGCCAACTGTGCCTCCCTCCGTAGGATCATGCCCTCAAATGTGGCCAGCATTCCGAGCATCTCATCCACGTACTCAACTAGAGGCTGCAAATACAAATGCAAAACTATCAGTAAAGGAATGAATGTCCAAGTATCCGACTGATAAATCAAAGCTGTAAAACATGCCGGCGGTGAATCAAGGTCCCTGACATATCTGTGATTAGGAAGAGGAGGCTCTAGCGAGACCTGGTAAGGAGTCCCAAATCGCCAACTCGTCAGCTCGGTCGGCATGTCTGGCCATCCAGGATGATGGAGAGTTGGAGGGATCGGAGGAACCGAACCACCCCCACCCCTAGATGCACCAGCCCTACTGGAGGAAGGGATATCCATAGCACGAGCTTGACTCGAAGATGGTATACCAGTGGACCTCAGTGGCGGAGTACGCACTCCCGTCAAGGGAGGCATCAGATATGTGTGACGATAAGTGGCGTAGTCCCCGTCCGTGAGATGTAGCAAAGCATCGATTTGACATAGCACTAACGACATCTGGGTAGAGAGCCTATCGGCGATCCATATCTTGGTGGAGGCTGCAGAGGATCTGAAATGTACCCCCATACCTGACGCAAAAGGCGTTTCCCCAGGAACCATGCTCTACCAACCGGTCCCTCGAGCAGGATCCTGTACTGGGAAGTGCCCGATCCTCCAACATACTGAAATCGAAGACCATCGCCCAAGATCGCCCAGGGCTGCCATGTAATCTGCAGATAACAGGTGCATAAACCAATCGAATCGGGGATATCTGAGGCAAATCAAAGATGAAAGCGAAAAGGCGAAGTTACGAAATACCTCTGTCGTCATACGGTGTCAAAATACTACATGAGATAGAAGAGTCTCTCGGGGTCTCGGCGATCTTGGCCCTCGAATACCAATGAATCTGGGGTCATGAGGGCCTGCCACCACCAACTCTGGGGCCAGCGTCGGAAAATATCGTAAACCCATAAGCATGGAAAGCGGTCGCGAGAATGTGAATACAAAGTCTTTGAGAGCAAAATCTGAGTGCAAAGTCGTCGTGTGTGCAATGTACAAGTAATGGGGGCGAAATGTCAATCAAGAGGACGAAAGTACCTCGGGCTCTCCAATAACGCCGAGTAAGTCTCCACGCTTGGAGGTAGCGCTCATGTAGCGATAGAGGTAGCGGTAGCGCCACCCGTCGTGCCAGACCGACTGTGACAGGTCCACAGGCGCTCGATGATACAACCCGACCGTGTTCCCTCTATCGGCAAAGCGAGTCATCGAAGAGGAACATAAAGGAAACCAGACATCTTGCTCGCCTCCTCAGGAGTCCCGGGCTCCATCCCCTCCCTCCGAAAATGGGAAGAGAACCAGGTGTATCGGACTCTCCCAGAAGCTCTGTCCACAAGTAGGCGACCCCCCAATAGATGTAACCAAGCGGCCTCCCATTCGCCCATGTCCTCGTCGTAAGGAATGGGCCAGCCTCCTATATCCAGGCCGGTCAGTACAGCAAAATCCAGCGGGGTCATGGTCAAATCCCCGGTGGCGGAGAAATGGAAGGAGTTGGTGGTGTCCTACCATCTCTCCACCAGAGCTGCCAATAGTGTCCTCCGGGCAGGGCAATGTGATAACCCCATGCAGAAGGCCCCGAACCCTGCTAAATCAACTAAATCCCGGACAGTCTCTGGGAGCTCAGCATACCACTCCCTCGCAGCGGTGGAGCCATATCCCCGCACGGTGCGAGAACCAACCTGCATTCAGAATGAGTACATGTGTCAGTACGCAATGAAATAAAAGCTGTGTGCAAGTAATGAGCCGTGCGCAAATGAAATGTAATGAGTTGTGTGCAAATAAAATGAATAAGCTGTGTGCAAAGTAAAGTAGGGCTGTGTATTCTACTCTCAATCAGTGTGGGCTGTGTGTTCACCATCAATTTGAGCTATGTGTTCAGAAAATCAGAGTTAGGGCTGTGTGTTCTACTCTCAATCGATTAATGGGTGTGTGTTCACCATCAATTTGAAATTTGTGTGTTGAAAATCGAGTTAGAGTGTGTGTTCTACTCTCAATCGATTAATGGGTTGTGTGTTTGAGTGTGTGTTGAAAATCGAGTTAGGGTTGTGTGTTCTACTCTCAATCGATTGAAATTTGTGTGTTGAAAATCGAGTTAGAACGTGTGTTCTGCTCTCAATCGATTAATGGTACGTGTGTTCACCATCAATTTGAGTGTGTGTTGAAAATCGAGTTAGAATTTGTGTGTTCTACTCTCTCAATCGATTAATTTGTGTGTTCACCATCAATTTGAGTGTGTGTTGAAAATCGAGTTAGGGTTGTGTGTTCTACTCTCAATCGATTAATGTGTGGGTGTGTGTTCACCATCAATTTGGGTGTGTGTTGAGAAAATCGAGTTAGGGCGTGTTCTACTCTCAATCGATGTGGGTCGTGTGTTCACCATCAATTTGAAATTTGTGTGTTGAAAATCGAGTTAGGGCTGCGTGTTCTACTCTCAACCGATTAATGGGTTTGTGTGTTCACCATCAATTCGAGCTATGTGTTCAGAAAATCAGAGTTTGGGCTGCGTGTTCTACTCTTAGTCAGTGTGTGCTGTGTGTTCACTTTCAAATTCGGGCTGTGTGTTCGACAAATCAGTGCTTGAGGCGTGTGTTCAATTCTTAACTAATGTGTGCCGTGCGTTCACAATCAATCAATGAGCAAAGTGTTCAGAAATTCAAGTGTTTAAGCCACATGTCCAGAACGCAAACAAAATACTATATCATAAGCTAAACTGTGTGTTCAAGCATGGCAAAAGCACGAAATGCACGAAAAATGCAGAAAATGAAGTAAAATACCTCTCGTGCCTCGTAAGAGAGGTGATGCTCCGGCTCCCGTAGAAGTAGATCTTCGGGTGCTCGATCATTAAAGTCAGTGTAATGACAAAAAATGGCCCGCGGAAGAACGTGCATCGACGGGGCGTATCTCTCGGGAATAAAGGGTCAGACCCTCGGGGGTAGCGTCATGACATCAAAATCATCCCCAGCACCTGGAGGACCTCCACCGTGAGAAAAATTACCCGCCATTTCGAAAAATCTGCAAAATGAGCAAAAATGAGCCAAAATTGGGAAAAGTCAACAAAAGTCAACTCTCGGGAAATGAAAAAGTCAACAAAAGTCAACCTCCGAGAAAATCTTCCAAATATTGAGACAAACTTACCTCAAGTGGTGAAAATGAGAAAAGAAGCACCGAAATCAAAATTTAATCGATCCAAAGTGCTTGAAATCGAATGTTTTCGCGAAAACAACTTGCGTGGGGCGTTGGAAAACACGTATAGAGCTCAGATCTAAAGAGAAAAATGGTTTGGGAAGGTGGAGAAGAAGTTTTCGCAGCTGTGGTTGTGAGCTCAAAGTCATTGGGCAAGAGAATATAAAGAAAATGAGGTGAAAAGACAAAATTGCCCGCGGATTTGGACAGGTGGCCGGCCGGCCACCTTTTCTAACTGGCCGGCCATTTACTTTTGAAAACTGGCCGGTGGCCTCCCCTGGGGAAGATAACTGGCCAGTGGTAATCCCCCCATGCTCCCCTAGGTCTCTGCAAATTTTGAGGAAGATTGGAGTTCCCGGGACCTGAAAAAGTTCAAGAAAAGTGCACTTCCGGTCGCGAAATCGCCCCGCCGGGACGTCAGTTCCAATTTCTTACATGTATCTCATCATCATTCACCGGAATCAAACTCTATCCTTTCTAAATGTGTTGTAATCTCTTCGGGAAGTGAATCGGAGGCCGCGATCGAGTCGCCTCCGCCGAAATGCGCGTTTCCTTGCTCGTTGTTTCGCAACAAACGGGCGCCCTGCTTTATGCTCGTTTTGCATTGTTAGGCACATAACCTGCATTCTCATGAACATACTTGCATTGTCATGCATGTTTTCTTGATATTATCGTACCTCTGTGCTTGAGCATGCGTCGTCACGCACGTTCCCTTCTCGCATTGCGGTGCATTCGCTCGCCGACACTGCGTGTGTCAAACTTTCAGAATCACATTGAATATATGTTGTTAGCATATTGTTCTTGTTGAATCTCTCTTTTTGCAGGCACGATATTGTATGTACGGTTCATTCGAGGCTGGTGCGACCAGACGAATCGCGCAGGTATCGTATCTTCTCCGTGTGAGACGTGACGAGAACTGAATAATTCTCCGCATTCTTAACTGCATGAAATGTAGTTGTTGCTTTGCATTCTTGCTAAAAACTGTTGCATCTATTTGCTAAGACTTGCTTCATTACAGCTTGCTGCATTTGCATGATCATCTGTCTCCATGCATATCGCTTTGCATTTTGCCCCCTTGCCTGCAGGCACGCCTGCGGGCATATCTCTGTTCACCTTGTTTGATTGTCTAAGTCTTCGGCCTTGTCAAAAATGGGTCGTCTCTAGGCTTTGACATTCACTCCCGTCACTTGTGACTTCCGAGTTTTGTCAAAGAGGGGCAACTGTAGATACCCCATTTTTGACCGACCTTAAGACTCAGACGTCACCGATTGAGCGCTCGGTGATGTTGCATATTGTGCTCGTTCAGAAGTCTCAGAGTCGCGACCGTGAGCCCTGCCTCCGGACTTCCGAACCCTCTTCTGTACCTTGCCTCGGTTTGCGAACCAGACTCGATTTTCTCTGTTTCTTTTCCTGAGTGGAGGGAGAGGTCCCGTAGACCATTTCTCAGTGGCCGTGGGCTACATTTCGTGGCCGTAGGCCATTTGCCATTCGGAGCCGGTTCCGGTTTTGAACCGTCGGGCCGTGTGCCTCGATTGGGACCGCCTAACCATCTCCGTACTCCGATTTTGGCATGCATCTCATTTACTCCTTTTGAGGACACTGAGGCTGAGAGACCCACTTTGTGGTCGAATGCTACTTCGATTATATGACTGTTTTGGGACCGGCTGCGTGTTTTGGCCCCCGAACATTCGTTTTGCATCGGTTTTCGTTCATTTTTGGCAGGTACCTCTGTTTTATCACCAGGAAGGTCACAGAAGAGTGGGAGGCTAGTAATTGTCTTAGCAACCAGTTATATTCCTCCGGCGCCCTCCGACGCCCGTTTTTCTCACTTCGAGCCAATGTTGACCACCCTAGGGCCACTATCTTCAACCCCAAACCACATATTTGTGTTGTACGCACATGGGAGGACCCTAAAAGTTTATGGCCGGCCAGTAATTCAACTTGGACCTTTTGAACCCCTCCTAAAAGTGGCTTGTTGTCTCTCCTGTCTTACAGTTGCCAATTTGCAACCACAGGGTTTTGTTGAGGACACATGGGAGGACACCTTTTTGTGGTGGCCGGCCAAAAATTCCTCTGGACCATTTTGCCCCTTGGCCGGCCGGCCATAGGGGGTGGCCGACCACCTGACTTTGATAACTGGCCGACTTCCTTCTGAGGGTACATTCTGATTTGTGCATTGTTTTCCTCAAAAATTGCATCCGGAAGGAACTCTTTTTGGAGGGAAAATTGATGCCAATTCCCTCCACTTTTTCCCCTCCATTTCTCCCCCATTCTTGTCCATATAACTGGCCTCCCAGCTCTCTCTCAAGGGTTGGAAAAACCCTCTTTGAGCTCTTGCATCATATCTCCCTCCATCTCTCTCATTTTCTTCAAAAATCCCAAGTTCCACCTCATTTCTTCATCACCACCAAGCACCACCACCACTACTCCATCTCAGCAGCTTGGAGGAGTTTTTCAGAGGCCAAGGGGGCTGCAATTTGCTCCAAGAAGAAACAAAAGGGTTGGTCTACAAGGGTAAGTCCATTTTTCCTCCTTTCTAGCTCTATTTTGCCTCATTTTTTTAGCCATCTTTCTTACTGTTTTGGGCTCCGACCCTAACTGAAAGGGTCATTTTTTTGAGTCATTCTTCATGTTTGTTTAAGGGCTCAATCCTGTTTGAGCCCCCCATTGTGCATTTGTTTCAATACCCTCTTGTATGCCATTGTTTTGCATGGTATTTTTCGCATGTGTGTAATTTGTTTTTGAGCATGATGTAAACTGTAGTTAGGCCTATTTTGAGCCCCTCTTCAACATTGAAGAAGGTATCAACCTTTTTTGGGACCTCCATGTATCACTTGCTTCATCACCCCTCTTTGGTCCCTATTTTTGCATGCTTTGTTAGCTCACCTTGCTTCTGTTTTTAGGCCATTATCAGAACTGAAAGTGGCCATATTTTGACCTTCTTGGAATTTTTCATTAAGGGTCTTTGGATGTTTGAGGAATTTTTTGTATACTTCATGTTATACCCCTTTGTTGGCCTATATCTTGCATTGCATTTTGAGCATGTTTGTATACTGATTTGGGGCTTGTTATCTACTGTAAATGTTCATATTTTTTGTCCCTCTTCAGTATTTTATAAGGGTATTTTCCTGTTTGGGCTTTGCATCTACCACTTGCTTCATTGCCTCCCTTGCGGAGCCATTTTTGTATGCCATTTTAGCCCTACTTGCGCTTACTGTTTGGCTATGTTTTGTACTGTAAAAATGCTTATTTTGGGGCTTCCTTGCTTATTCTTTTTAATTTCATTCCAAAATTATGCATGTTTAGCATAGCTATAGGCCATTCCATGTGCTTAATTCAATGTTCCGGGACTTGTTCCTTGCATCGGGTTCCATTTCGCCATGTTTCGGGGCTGTTTTGCCCCTAATTTTGCCACTGATTTTTGCATGTTTGCATACCATATTCCATGTCTTTGCCATGTCTCATTAGAGTGGCATTTGATTACTGAGTAAAATCCTCGATTTGCGTGCTGCAGCATACGCATTTCAAGTTGTCTTGTTTTCATCTGATGGCCTCCTATGTGAGTGTGGCTGAGGCTCTCTCATGTTGGTGTAAGCCCATTATTGCATCACGTATGCCACTTCATCCATAGCATTGTGTATGCTTGGTTATGTATTACCTCGTTTAGCGTGTATGCCATTCCATAGCATTGTGTATGTTAGGATTGTATGTTAGTTGCATTTCATGCATGTCATGCATATTGCATCGTGTTCGAGTAGGAGTTAGCCCGGGCACGGGAAACGAGGTGCATTTCGTACTCCGAGTGACGGAACGTGTCTCAATTCCCAAGTCACCGACACTCCGGATTATCCATGATGGAGTTAGGTTTTGTTGTAGTTTTCATATGCATTCATTCTATATTAAGTTGTGCAATTCGGCTCCTCGGCCATCATGCAACGAGATGCGTGATTGGTGGTAGAGGATCGAGACATGCATACATTTGTGAAAATACATTGTTATGCCCTTTTCTTGCTCTCTGTTGCAGCATATCAAGAATCAACGGTCTTCTGAGGCTTGGCGCACTTTTCAAGAATCATTGCAAAACAGAGGCTCATTGGGGCATTCTAGTGGATTTCCGCGCAAAGCAGCCCAAACATGCATCATTCCATCATCCGGAGCAGAATCAAAGCGGTCCTAGCTTGCATGCGGTTTATTATTTTCTTAGTTAATTTGTAAATTAATTAGGAATTTGTACATTATTTGGACTGTATTATTTGGACTGTACTATTCTTTCATTCGGGACTGTATATTTATTCAGACCCTCTGCGCGAGGGCATAATTGTAATAAGCGTGGGTGAGTGTGATGTATGTCTTCCAACCCCACGTCTTTCTTCTCTTTTATTTACCTGCTTATGATGGTTAGATATAGGGCATATTTCAATTAGCATACTGATGTAATGACATGTTTGCATCATTCATTTGTTTTGCACGCACCGGGCTCGGCGCATCATACAAACTGCATTTGTATTTCAATTCCAAATTGAATACGTGTTAGTTGTAGCATTCCATATGCCATGTTTAGAATAGCCGAGCCTGCTATAGTTGCATCTTTGCATGTGTTGCACTAAGCATTGCTGTATACTTAGGATCATGCATGATTTCTAATGAGCTTCTGTTTTGGCTTGGAGTACTCGGTGAGTTTTACGATTTAGCATCCTTGCATGCGTGTGAGTGTTGCCATGAATAGCATGCTTACCATGAGGCTACGTGCTTATGTGATATAACTGCCTTGAATGCCTGTGGGTGGAGGTTGGGTTACTTAGATTGGACAATTCATCAAATGTTTGTTTTAAGCCCACTAGATAGTGGCAAAATCACGTTTTTCTAAGCTCACCCGAGAGTGGCAAATCCACGTCTTAGCCTACCTGTGGGTAGCACCATCAAACCATTTTCAAAAACAAATATGAAGTGTTTTGTTCCAATTCAGGCGGCTCAGTCTATATTTGTATGCTGTGCGCATCACATAGTAACCTAGGCTAATAACCGGAATAAGAACGCACAATATTTTCAAAAACAGATATCATGATTAGTAATGGCGGTCTTTCGACCGGCGGCGAGAATGCTCCGCAGTGACCTTCCCCAATCGTACCCAAGTTCCCGAGCCGAGGCAACTTTGGTGATGACGGACACGTGGCCTTTGGCACCGAGTCAGGGTTTCCTAAATTTCCCATTAAGAAACATTTAGGTGGTGACTCTGTATCTGGCAAAGCAGTCCATGTTTGGCACTTCTTTTCAAAAAATCTGTTTTCAAAAACGATTTGCCGGATTTGGACTCTTTGGTTCAAGATTAAGAACCGTGACATTTGAGTCCTTTGAACTGTAGTAGACCCACAAGCGAACCAGAACGGGGGGGACTCGCACTCCTCGCCCGGGATGCGTTCGAGGACGTATACACCAGGCATGTCTTCGTAGGACCACGCGAAAACATCTTTAAAATCTTTTAATAAAGCGACTAAGCGCTCACGCTCCTCTGAAGACAACGTGGACCCGATCTGGACCAGCCGCGGGTCCTTCTCAGTACCAACATTAATTTGGATGATTTCATCAACCAAGGGTTTAACAAATCTCTCATGCTCCTGTTCTAGCAAATGTTTCAAAATCGGAGGAATTTCTTCCTCGTCGTTTTCATCGAAGTTTTGAAAGCCTGAATTAATGCAATAAACCAAGGGTACAAAATAGTAATCGAAGGCCACAGCCCCATCATTCTCATTAAGTACTTCATCCAGTCCATCTGATTCTTCTTTTACAACAGACTCAAAAGAGAAAGAAAAAGACGACCTAGACAGGACTGTGGCATCCGGGTTATTACTCTCAGGAATACCAGACTTAGACTCAGACGAGCTGGAACCTGATTCTGACTCTACAAACTCGGTGGAATCAGATTCCGGCTCACTACCTGACCCGGTGCTACTCGATAAGAATCCCTCATCGTACTGCCAGACGAAGGAGGGTGCGACGGATGCATCCAAAACGCTTGAAGATGGGCTCGCGGCCGTTTCATTCCCAATCATAGACATTGAGAGATTATCCCCTAAGCACTCATGTACAATCGGAGGATCTGATAGTATACAAACCAGTGCTACCCCATTTCAATCTCGGTGCTCTTAGAATCCTCTTCCTCACACTGCTCAACCTCAGCCGATGGGTCTACCTGCTCTTTGGCAACATCATTCCCAGATAACTATAAGTCGAAAAAGATCTCAAAACCCGACAGGCGCCTCTTTTCGACATTCAACCATGGCTTCAGGAAGCCGTAGAATGGAAAGTCTTCCCCCTCTCGGACGAAGCGTTCGTTTAGGGTGCCCTGGATATGCCTATGCATCAAATCAAAATGCCTCCCGATTTGCTTGGCTCTGGCTCTCCCAGCCATTTCTTTACCTTTTCTCACCCAGTCCTCTTTGGTGGGCAGATAACCCAGGCCAAAGGTATACGGGTTGTGCAGCACTTCAGACGATGTTGCAATGCCTTTACAGCCACTTTTTCCCAATCCCATCCCAGGGATGTACTGGAGCTTGTTCATGAGGTACATTGACTGCGTGCTGACATACAACCCTTCATCAACAGCCAGAATGCTTTGTACGACCCGGGCCTCGGCTAGGGTAAATCCTGACAGGAACACATCCTCCGTGCCATGCTCGATTTCCAGAACCGGTGTAGACACTTCTGGTGGCGGATGAATTGAGGAATTCCCAAAAACTATAGCTACCCCTCTCCTGTAGGGGTATTTCAACATCTGATGCAGGGTGGAAGAGACCGCCTTTACCTGGTGCAGCCACGGCCGCCCCAAGAGTAGATTAAAGGTTGCGGGAACGTCCAAGACATGAAAGTTAATTTGGTGTTGTCCTGGGCCAACCTGGGTGTGAATCTTCACGGTCCCCATCACTTCTCTGCTAGTATTGTCATAGGCCCTTATCACCTGGGCAGTTGGCTCAAAGTCCACGGGCTTCAAACCAATTACATATGCTGTCCTTGACGGGCATACATTAATAGCGGATCCGGTATCGACAAGAACCATCGGTATCCACTTGTCCCTACATTCCACAGAAATATAGAGAGGTTTGTTATGGTTTGTGCCCTCAGGCGGCAATTCCTTGTCAGAAAAGGTCAACGTCGGGGAAGCTCCTCCCGGAAAGACCAATCCTACTAGCTACTCAGGCGTGGTATCTATCGAAAGTTTGGCCTTGTCCATTGCTGAAAGGACAGCCTGTCTATGTACTCTTGAAGCCATAAGCAGTCCCTAGATGGAGATGTCTACATGCAATACAAAGAAACACATAAGTGTAATAAAAACAAGATATCATGAGTTCGAGTCAAGCTCTCTAAATCTCCAGCAGAGTTGCCAGAAACTATAGACGCGCCCTTGGGCTTTGCTTACTACAGTTCGGACTCCAATGTCACGATTCTGAATCTAATCCCGTAGAGTGCAATGCGAGACCGATAAATCACCAAAGAGTCCAAATCTGGCAAATCGTTTTGGAAAACTGATTTTTAAGAAAGAAGTGCCAAACATGGACTGCTTTGCCAGATACAGAGTCGCGACCTAAATATTTTATTTTGGGAGAATTTAGGAAACCCTGACTCGTGCCTAAGGCCACGTGTCCGTCATCACCAAAGTTGCCTCGGCTTAGGAACTTGGGTACGATTGGGGAAGGTCATGCAATGAGCAACCCCGCTCGCCCGATCAAAGATCGGCCACTACTAAACATGATATCTCATTTTTGAAAACACATGCGTTCTTATTCCGATTAATTAGCTAATCTTACTACGTGATACGCACAGTAAACAAGTATAGACTAGATCACCTAATTTGGAACAAAGCATCGCATATTTGTTTGTTTGAAAATGGTTCGAAGTTTGCTACTCGCAAGTAGGCTAAAATGCGGATTTCGATGAATCGTTCCAATTCAAGCAATCCAACCTTCACCCACAGGCATTCAAGCGGTTATATCACATAAGCAATTAGCCTCATGGCAAGCATGCTGTCATGTTAACACTCATATACATGCAAGATGCTAAAGCATAAACACTCACAGTGTACTCCGAGCCAAAACAAGAAACTAGTTAGTAATCATGCATGATCCTAGTTCATGTTGAGATGGCTAATGCAACACATGCAAAATGCAACTAGAATAGGCTTAGTTATCCTAAGAATGGCATATGAGATGCAGCTTGATACATGTATTCAACTTGGATTTGAAATACAATGCAGTTAGTATGATGCGCCGAGCCCGGTGCATGCAATACAGATGAATGGTGCAAACATGCATAGCATAAGGATGCTAATTGAAATATGCCCTAAAACTAACCATCATAAGCGGTTAAGTAAAAGGGAGAAAGAAATGGGGGTTGGAAGACATGCATCGCACACACGCATGCTTATTACACAATTTGCCCTCTCGACGGAGGGACCGAAAGAATAATATAAATTAACTAATTAACTAACTAATAAGCTAATTAATTAATTACACAACACTTAACTAATTAAACGAATCAATTAAACTATGAAAACAGTAAAATAGCCTTGGGGAGAGGGATGTATACATGCTCGGACGGCTTCGCTCGGAAATCCATCGACATGCTTCATGTTGCCTCTGATTGCATTGCTCTGCACCTCTGAAAACTGCACAAGTCTCAAGGATGCTTCCAAACCACTCCTTGAGTGTTGTGGGAGGTCACCGGCCAAGATATGGGACCATCGGCCAAGATAAAAAAGGTCATCAACCAAAAGTATGGCTCTCGGCTAGATGTTTGTAGCCGACCGGCACTGAAGATGGCCGACCGACCATAGCTTCCTGCAGAATGTTGTTGTTGTGGTAGCAGAGAACAAACAGAGCATGGCAATGCATTTACAAGACAATGTATGCACAACCACCCTCCCTATCATGTCATGAGCTCAAGGGAGTATGGTTCTCAACCCTCGGGCCACCAATCACGCATTTCAATGCATGATGGCCAAAGGTGCCAAGTGTGCATATCTATATCAAATGAAATGCAAACAACACATAAGGGGCCCCAACCTCTATCATGATTGATCAAAAGGCAAGGGCTGCATGCATAATACTATGCAACCTAGGCATGCAAGCAAGCTAGCAAATGCGACATGAGCATGCAAGCAAGCAATGTGCAATAGGCATACAACCTAAACAAGTAAACATGCAAGGCATGTAACAACAATGCCAATGACAAACATGCAACAACATGTGAGGCAAACATGTGACAACATGTAAAGGGACAAGTATATTTAGACCAATGTAATACATGCATGATGAACTTAACAAGGTAGTATAATCATGCAAGCATTACAATGTAATAGGCATGCAACAACAATACCAATGATAAGCATGCAACAACATGCAATGAGACTAGCATGTAAACATGCAAAGCAACTTAACAAAAAGCATGCCAAATGCAATAAAACTCAAGCATGCAACAACATGCAATAGGCCAAGTATGCAACAACATGCGAAAATGGACTTAAACTAACATGGACAGCTCTCAAACATACCCAAATCAGTGGCCAAAATGCTAAGGAATAGGGGACAAAAGCATATACAAACATGCATGCTAATTGGCCTATCACCTAGGCATGAAGACACAACTCTTAAGCACACTTAAAAGAGTGAAAGGCATGCAAGTGTGACAACACTACATGCTCCGAAATGATGTTAAAAATGATGCCAAATCACACATATAATCATAATCATAGCATGCATAAGGCTTAAAGCCTAAGACTAGTAAAGGGACTTGAACCAAAGCTACACAAAACAAAGAGCATATGGAAAGTATAACCCAAAACAGTCCTAAATCATGTCAAAATGAGCCTAAAACATGCAATGGCCAAGGCCCAAAACATGCTAGAAAGGTGGGTTCAAAACATGGAGCATGCTAGGCTACAAAAGGGGTGTTACACTACACCTATCAAAACCAAACATGGTATGATTTAAGCAACCAAAATCAGAGTTATGGCATGTTAGAACAAGACCAAAAACACATTGAAATGGTATCCTAGAAGCCTAAACATGGAGGCATACACAATGGTCCATTCATGAGGCATAAGACATCAACTCTTTAAAACATTAAAGGAGTGATAAGTGCAAGTGTACAAGCATACTATATGGATTGAAATAACATAACAAGTGATGCCAAATCACTGAAATGACCCAAGTAAAGCATGCTAGTGACTTGGACACTCAAAACTAATAAGCTAGATTACTGGTGGCTATACAAAACAACGCAAGCATGGCCAAGACAAGGCAAAACAGAGCTCTAGCATGGTAAAAACAAGGCTAAAAGCTTCATGGAGTTAAGCCAAAATCATGCTAAAATGACATGTTACAACATGATGCATGTTGAGGCAAACAAGAGGATTACAAGACAAGTATATGAAGCATATAAGAGGTCATCAAACCAACTTGAAAAAGAGGTATATTATGGCAAAACAAAGCCCAATACACACTGAAATAAAGCTAAAACAAGCTAAGCATACAAGCCACCAACATAAGCCATTCATGCAAGCATTCAAGACAACAAGGAGCGAGGATGACCCTCTCCTATTTAAGACCTCAAAACCACCTTCCCATCACTGAAAATCCTTTGGATTTCAGTGGTAGAAAGCTCATGCAAAGCTAAGAACAAAGGCCAAAAGGGATGGCCTAAAACAAGGCTAAACAAGGCCTTGGAGGGGGTAAACAACCCCAAACCAAGAAGAGACCTTAAACAAAGGTCTAAAGCAAGTAAAAACAAAACTTTTATCAGTTATAATCTAAGCTTAAAACAATAAGCAAGATGGGCTGAAAGCCTAAGCAAGAATGGGGTATCTAAAGGTTAGTTGCTCACCCTTGTAGAACCTCTTCAAGAATAATGCTCCAGCAACTTTTCCAAGCTTAAACCAACCTAAGAACTCTGAAATCAATCTCAAGGGACCTCAGCTCCAAGAGGATGGTATTCTATTAGGTGTTTGTGTACAATAGTAAGACAAAAAGACACCTTAGAGCACAAAACAAGGATCAACAAGGAGATATAGATACAAAACTATATCTAACCTTTCAAACCTAATTTTTCTGAACCTCTGGAGAGGGAGGGGGAGCTCCCTCTTTATAGAAGTTCAATTCTAAGGCTTCTTGGAGAAGCCAAGCAAAGGGGCAAATCCCTCCACACACGTGTATGGAGGGGGTGAATTGTGGATGCTAGCTGTGACAGCTAGCACAAAATATCTACATAAACCAGATGAATAGGGTTCGGCCACCAAAAATGGCCGATCGACCAACATAGGGGCCGGCCGACCAAAAAAAGTGCCGATCGGCCAACACTTTTGGCCGATGGCTTCAAGCCTTGGTCGGTGGGTTGAGGGGATGGCAAACAAGCCACCCTCTTCCCTTAGAAGCAAAAACACAAGTGTTTGGTCCCCAACCAAGCACAAAACAGACAAGTTGAGAGATCTTGAGGCAAGGCGTGCGGCCGAGACCTCCGAGAACTCAAAATGAACACAGGCATGGATGATCATCGAGTGTTCAAAAGATAATGTCCAAGTCTTAAGGACGGTCAAAAATGGGGTGTCTACAGCACTAAAAACAATTCATTCAATCCAAGGGATAGAGACTTACCAATATGGCCGATTGTGTTGCTAAAGCAATAGAGACGACATCCAGTTCAGCACAGAAAACGGTTCTATCAGTTGGCAGAGAGAGAGCTGAAGCCACACTCAAAGCCACAATAGGATCTTTGATGGCTGATCCACTGGAAAGAACCAACACATTTTTTATCCTTGGATGGATGACAAATGGCTCAGATAATTCATCAGTGGAAGATGGCATCTCAATCCTTTGCCGTTTATCTGTCGACGCCTCAATTAGTTTAGGGACGATCTTGGCTTGACATTTTTTCCCCGAAGAATCGACTTTCACAATTTGTTGGGGCTCCTTTGAAACATATTCAACTTCTATCGTTTCGAGGGCCATTTCTTCTCTGGGGACTTGGCTTGTTAGAGTGACTTGGCTCGACCCAGAATCGCCAGCTTGCCTCCTGGTCACCATCTTCTTCGCATTACGCCTCCTATGAATTAAGTAAGGGACTCTCTGCTCATTTCTTCAGCCTCGGATTTGGCCCCAAGAAGATTCTCTAAACCGATGAAAATGTCATCCTCTAGGGTAGAAGGTTGGTCGGCTTGATCGTCTGGGCTGATGCGCTCTGAAGCCAATTCAATTTCTAAATTCAATTTTTGTTCCGCACGGTCGTCGGATTGTGCGTCTTCGGCGATTAGTTCGTTGGTGTCGGAACCTTCAATACCAATATCCCTTAGGTTTTTGAAACTAGGGAATATAAGTGTAGTCAGATGTTGTTCGCCTCTCGACACAGGGATATGGTCAACAGCCGAGAAAGTGGCATAGGTAGGTCGTATCTCAACAGAACATGGGTTGTCCACCCTTGCCCTTGAAAGTTGGCGTGGCCTTTGTAGTTAAGAGTAGTCTTCACTTGTGCAAGAACCGCTTCATTTGCTAACGCCAACGCCCTTTTTAAATCATTACCTGCACGACAATCGTAGATCAGTACAAGATTTACGCCGAATTTACAGCTTACAAAAATAATATCATAACAATCTAGTCGGTCACCTGGCTCCCCTTTTTGCCTCGGCACTGGGTCTTGGCGATTCTCTCCTTCGTCAAATTCCTAACTACCTATGATGGCGACCATAACATCATCAACCCTCTTTCCTAAGCTGGTAAGCATGGTCACCAAGTGATGATCGATGTCTTTAGCTCTTAGGAAATAATGACCCTGCCGACCGGACGACTTCACCATGACATAACAGTGCCGAATAACTGGGATTCCTAGGTTAAGTCCTAACCGCCTATTCAACTTCACTATTCCCATGATTATGCGATAGAAATTCACATTAGGTTGGGAGGGAATAAGATCCCAATAACACAGGACCGACCTAAGAAAGGGATGGAGGGGAAATCAGACTCCACTATCAACGATGGACAAAAGGGGAAAAATAATGGTGTTTGTATCAGCCCGTTCCATGTCCAACACACTCTCTACAACAAAAGGCAGGTGTACGTCGTCTGGAATTGAAAAATGACGACAGAAGGCTGAGACTCGTTCCTCTGAGAAGAGGGCTTTTAAATGTCTCGCCATCGAAGACGGAATATGAACCAAATGTATACTAAATAAAAACAAAACACGCAAGGGACTGGAACAAGAATTGAATGAAAAGAGAAAGGGGAACTTATAGATTGAAAGAGATGAACAGTAGAAAGCGGAATCACAGAGGTCGCAAAGGAGGTCAATGAAAGGGATGCCAGAGGAGGTCGCAACTCTCTTGAGCTAAGAAAAATAATAATACAAAACGAAAGTTTCAAATCGAACATTAAATGCTTGTCAAATGTGAAGGGGCGGAAAGTTGAAATGATTGCGATATGGCCTCTGTTCTGACGAATCAGCACCAAAAGGAGTGCAACCGACTTGTTTCTGACTTTCAAGAATTTGTCCGACTTGAAAGCCAAAATCATCGACCAAACATGCCGATCATCTCAATCTAAACTCGGATGTTTAGGGGGCAATTGTGGTGGCCGAATATAAAAAGCTACAATTTGGAGCCATTTTCAAGTCGGCTCTCAAGGACTGACTAACTGTGGGCGCCTCAGCCGAGTAAGCTTACTTTCATAGCCGAGTATGTTGCAGGTGATACGGCGTAAATGAAGACCCAGCTGTCTTGGCTGAGTTTCCATAAATCAGAAGGTGGACCCTAGAAGAGTATTATAAAAGGAGGAACATCAACAAAAGGAAGGTATGTGAGAATATACGAAATAACTTGAAATAGAAGTAAACTAGAGAGAATACTAATTTGTCTGTCGGGGTGCTAATTCCAACACCCCCAACCGGAGTGTTCATCCTTTTTTCAGGTAGTAATCAGAGGATCAGGGACGTTTAACTGGATTCTAGAATATTTCCCAACCACATCACCACAGTGGTTACTTTATCAATGCTTGGTGTTGAGTTGAAAAGTTGAATAAATTTGTAAGTATGAATTGGGATGTTTACATTTCAGTATTGATTGATTGTATCTCTGATTTTCTGATTGAGTCCCGAATTATTGTTTTTTACTAATAATTTTGATTGGGTCTCTAATATTGTCTTCAGATTTCCAGGGATGCTTTTTGTAAGAGGTTAAGGTTTGAGTCCTTTTAAAGTTTTATTACTGGTTGGAGCCCAACCCATTATTTTGTTCTTTCTATTTTTGTTTTATTTTTTTTATTTTTTATTTTTGGAGCAGAACCCATTATAAATTTTTGTTATTGTTTAAATTCATTCCAACTTCTGCTCAAAACGAAAGGTATTTTTTTGTTTTGGGTTTTTATTTATTTTTGGCATAGATTCCAATGCTCCAAAGGGAGAGCACCATTTTAACTTTCCCTTTTTTGAAGTTGTCCCTTAAATTTAATGTGACTAATTAAGAAACCCAAAGTTATAGCTTATTTATTTTTATGGAATTGAGTCCAATATATATATATATATATATATTTGGGGAATTGATTATGGCATGTTAAAAAAAAAAAAAAAAAAAAAAAAAAAAAAAAAAAAAAAAAAAACTAGATTATTTGTCACTCTACAATCCTACTATTTCTTTTATTACTGCGTTCAATTTTGTATTGTTGTTGTATTCTAAATAGATTTCAAATAGTTGTCAACTAATAATTTTTTAATCTAAAAATTAATTTTTTTAGATTACAAAGTACTGATTGGTGTGCATTTCAATTTTAATTTTCATAGATTGCAGAGCATTGGCTGGTATGTATTGTTTGGTATTTAATTTTATTTTTATTTTTTTAGAATTACAGAGCATTGGCTGGTGTGCATTGTTTGTGCAATTTTTATTTTTTTTTCAATTATAGAGCGTTAACAAATGTATAATACCTTTGGTTTGTGTGTTTTGTTTTGTATTTACAATTTTTTCTTGACTTGCTTAGCAATGGTGTTTTTATTTTTAGGCTTCATTTGAGAAGTTAGGTTGGCTTTTTGGCTATTTAACCCAGGCTAAAAAGTTAACTTTAGTTAGCTTTTTTGTTTTTTTTTTTTTACTTTTGTGAGAGAAAAAGTGAAATGGTTATAATTTGGGTGTAACATTTTGGTCTTATTAACTATTTAACATATTTTGTCTTTTTGTGGCTAATTTAACCAAAAAACCAGCCCAACTCAATTGCCAAACGACACTTTAATTTTTGTGTTGATATGAGGTTTATACTTTAGAGTTATAAAGTTTGTTAATAAGAACGAAATGTTTATGGTTGAGTCACTTGCCGTATTAATTTTAAATAGTTGATTGAGAAATGTCTATTTTCAAAATATACAATTAAACATATTTTCAAGTTTTTAAAAACATATCTTTTCAAAACTAACCAAACCTCTATTAATATTTTGACTTCAAATTTTCAGTAACAAATGGGATAAATTGCATTTTAACCTAATAATTTCATATTCAATTACATTTTAATCTTATCATTATTTACAATGTGCCTTTAGATACGTGCATACATTAGTTACATTTATATCGTAGTAGATTATGTGAAAGTTTATTTTAACAAGTCTTATTAGGAAGATGTGTGCGGTAATAACTCATCTTAACTCTTGGTGCACTAAAAAGTCTTAGGGTTCATTTGGCAATGACATTTTTAGTTAGCTATTTGGCCTTTTTTTGATTTTTTTAGTTTAAGATTTTTTTGTTTGATTGGTTTTTTTGTTTGGCTTTTTGGCTTTTTTATATTAGAAATGATGTTCCTAAAGTGAAATGACAAAATTGTTCTCCATTTGGAAATGATGCTTTTTTGACTTTTTGTTTGTATTTGGGTTAGTTTGGTAATTTTGCATCCCAACTCAAGTGTTTTGGCATTTTATGATTTTGTAGCTTTTTTTGTCCATATGTGATTATTTAGCCCCACAACAAATGACAAACCGGGGCTTATTCATTTTCAATTATTACCACAAAAAAAATTATTTTTACTTTTTATCATTTTTTTAAAAAAAAGTGTCACTAATTATTAATTTTTAGGGACAATTTAAAAATTTTATCACAAAAGACATTATCAATTTGTCAACTTTAGTGACAAATTTAGAAAAAGTCATTAACTATCAATTTTTAGGATTTTTTTTTTTACCTATATTAATGGTGCACATGTTCTTGTAATAAGACTTGTAAGTAATTACCTCATGTGGGATAAAAAATAAAAAAATAAAATAAAATAAAAGAACTCGTAGGTTTTGAGGATACTATAGTAATTTCATATCTATGAGAACTTTCTAACTATATTTAAACTATAATAAGGAGGCAGAATACTTTAATCTCAAATCAAAAGAGGTCAAAATTCATTTTGCCCTTTAATTATAAGGACGCTGGTAAATGTTCTAATGCAAAATGAATTTAAAATTTTATATAAAATTTATTGTTATATAATTACTCTTGATATTAATGGGGGCGAGCTTTCTTTGTCAATTATATTTGGATATAGTTTGATGCTTTCTATGTATAAATACTACGTCAGCCATAATAGTTTGACACTCGAAGTGAATCTTGATCGTGTTAAACTTTGAAGGGTAAATTATAAATATGCATTTTGAGATTTGTTTAGACTCTAAATTATTTTTTATAATTTAAAAAATTATAAATATTTTTTTGTTGAAAATTTTTATTTAACAGAATTAATTAAAAATAAAATTCATAATTACACTTCTATACAATAATAAAATTATTTAAATTATTAATTGAAATATATTTATAATATTATGAAAAATTATTAATTAACTTAATAATTTATTAATAAAATGTACAATTTGTTATAAAATTAAAAACTCAAGAGTGAAATATAATTTTTAAAATTACAAAAAATAATTTTTATTTTAATCAAACTTCAAAAGAGCATATTTGTAATTTACTCAACTTTGAAAACCTTTCCATTTTATTTTTTTATTTTTTTTTTGGATTGTAGCATTCTACTACGCACACTATTTCACCGATCCGTCCACACACGGTTGAATTGGGATCCTCTCCTTGAGCCCCCTCCTTGAGTCCCTCCTTGAGGGGCCTTCGGGTCCACTCTGAGGTCCAATTTTGATAATCTGAACCGTTCACATTTTTATATTTATTCAGTATAACATACCTGTAAAAAATCAAGTTGATCGGATATCAGAAAGTATGTGTTCGAAAACTGTTTATTAAAAAATAGTTTGTAGTCCTAATTTTCTGAACACATACTTTCTGATATCCGATCAACTTGATTTTTTACAGGTATGTTAAACTGAATAAATATGAAAATGTGAACGGTTCAGATTATCAAAATTGGGTCTCAAAATGGACCCGAAAGCCCCTCAAGGAGGGACTCAAGGAAGGGGCTCAATGAGAGGATCCGGACTCCATCTGGTTGGCCAAGTTGTACAAGTGCGGGACCCACTTTCATTCAACAATTGAAAAGTAAAATATAGCGGACAATTAAAAAAAAAAAAATTCCACTATCTAAAAATAAAAAATAAAAATTTGAGACTTACAATAAAATAAACTTTTAATATTTATTTTTATTAATTTAAATTTTAATATTTTAATTTATTTTAAATTTAAATTACTCATCTACTTTCATTAAGTAAATTTAATACAAAAAATATACTTTAATTCTTAAATTCAACGTAAGAATACATAAAAAAAATTTAAAATATATTCTTTATAGAGTTTAATAATTAAAATATTAATTTTTTCATCGATTTTACTTAATAGAAATAGATAAATTGTTCAAATTGAAAATAAATCAAAAAAGGGCAAACTTCACTTTACCTTGTTTGGGCCGATTGCAGTTTACCTCCCTAACATTCAAAAATCATCACATAACTCCCACGTGATTTGCGGACCAAAACACACCGTTAACTTTTCCATCTAAGTTAACTGACAGTGATATTGACACGCTAATTTGGTGAGTAAGCCATTGTTTAAGACATAAATACCCTTTTCATATCTTCAAATTTACAAAATGCCATTGTTCTTTTCCTCATTTTTTTTTTTTTTTTTTTTGATTGATACAGATCTTTCTCTCTATTTTATTTTTTTATTATTTTATTATTTTTTATTTTTTATTTTTTTTATATAGATCTTCCTCTTTACTGTATACTATCTCTCTTTCTCTCTTTCCTTCTAATTATCTCTTCAACATCTCCATACCCATATTTTGTCTTGTGAGTGAAGAGAAGATCACTGTGTATCTTGAAACTCATTGTATATACAAGTGTATATATATACATGTTGTATATATATACATATATTTATGTACAGACATATGCATATGATGTTTTTATATATATAATACATATAATGGATGGAGATGGAGGAAGAAGAAGAGAAGGAAGAGAGAGTTCACTATGTATATACATACATACATATGTATATATATATATACCTTTGATTGGGTTATATATAATTAGAAAAACGATCTAAACTGGGTTTGGATTTGTCTACAACAAAATGATATGACAATCAACATAAGAGATGCCAAATAAACTAGCCAAGTGAATTGGGTTTGGATTTGTATATGTGAATTGGGTTTGTATATGATAAATAAAAAGTTTGTATATATATATTTATGTATAAAATGTGGATATGGAGGAAGAAGAAGAGAAGGAAGAGAGAGTTCATTGTGTATATACAAATATACATACATACATGCATATATATATATATATATATATCTTTGATTCGATTGTATAGGATTAGAAAAATGATCTGAACTGGGTTTGGATTTGTCTACAACAAAATGATATGAAAATCAATGTAAGAGATGCGGAATAAACTAGCCAAGTGAATTGGGTTTGTATTTATATATGTGAATTAGGTTTGTATATGATGAAGAAAAAGTTTGTATATGTATATATATATATGTATAAAATGTGGGTATGGAGGAAGAGAGAGAAAGAGGGAGAAGAAGGGTATAATTGTCAATTTATAACTTCTGTTAACAAAAGTTAGTGTGCATTTCAATCCATAAATCACGTGGGAGTTATGTGGTGATTTCTGAATGTCAGGGGGTAAACCGCACCTAGCCTAAACCACAAAGGAGTAAAATGAAGTTTGCCCATCAAAAAATTTAGGTTTAAATTGACAAAATTAAAAACTTAAAGTTTATTTTGTTATAAATTTCAAATTCTTTTTTTTTTTTTAATTTTATAAAAAGATTTTGTTAACGTGTACCCTTAAGGTATATGTTAAGATGCTTTGTCTATTTATACGTTATGCATGAAAGTAAGTATAATAAATGATGTACAATACTTTTAAGCTTTCTTATCATATGTTCATGTTAATAAGACTCTTTATTTATTAAAAAAAAGAAAGTATAAGAAAAGAAAACATGCAAATGCAGAGAACCCGTCTCCCTCTTATAAACAAGAAAACTCATGTAGGGATGTTTTTAAATTTTTTATTAAAAAAAAAAATAGAGATAATAATTTAATACCTTATAATGATTTTTTTACATTTTGATTAAATGCTAAAGTTCCCAAACAATTCCTACCAAAACCTATTTTGAAAAGTAGATAAAAAGTTGACTTTTTGATTTTTTTTTTTTTTTAAAAAAAAAAACATACAAAAAAATAGAGATGTGACATGATTCAAAAAAGTCAAAAAACTAATAAATTGACTTTTAACCTAGCTATCAAAATATGCTTAAGAATCACTAGACAGTATAGTTTACATTCTACTTGTTAAAATAATTGAGAGAAAATTTGTGTATATTTTACTATTGATTAATAACAATGCACAAGGCTCCTATATATAGAAGAGTGATACAACCACATCTGGATTCCTAAGTGATACAACTAAGTATGGACTCCTAAATTGAATCCCTATCCATATATACATAAACAGCTCCCCTCAAACTCAATGTGGATAAGCATCAACAAACTTAAGCTTGGAAACTCGATCATTGAACATCTAAGAGGATGAGCCTCGATGAAAATATTAATAGGTTGATTAACAAAAGCAATAGGAAGAAGATGAACAATGTCACGTCTAACATGCTGTCGAATGAAATAATAATCAATTTCAATATATTTGGTGTGATCATGAAAGACGTCACTGTGAGCAATCTAAATGGCACTCTAATTATCACAATAGAGAGAGATGGTACTAGGGGAAGAAATTCCTATGTCAATAAGAAGCCAGTGAAGCCACAGAATTTCTTGAATAGTGTCAGCAAGAGCGCGGTATTCAGCTTCAGTACTAGAGCGAGCAGTGAAAGATTGTTTCTTGCTGCGCCAAGTAAGAAGAGAATCCCTAAGAAAAAACAGAAACCTATGGTGGAACATTGATCAGTAGGATCCAGCCCAATCAGCATCAACAAAACTGATAGTCAGGTATCGTTCTTTCAAAAAATCCCAAATGTCTTTAGCAGAAGTGGTAATAAAGTCAAGCTGAAAACGTCCAAACTGAAGACTAACAGAGGTAATAGAGGTATTCTGAAGCCAAGTAATGATTTGGTAGTTCTTACTGTCCCAATCTTCTCATCGGTTTTCATACTTATCAGCAGTTCAGCAGCCTCTTTCACTGGTTTGGTCACATCCCTAGTGATAATACGTCAGAGTTTCCTACCTTCCAAGAAGGAAGACATAGCTTGGGCCCACAGAACATAATTGGATCCATCAAGAATAACAGAAATTGGATGGAAGGCAACATGGCGATCCATATTAATATTGTGGTAGGACTAAATAAATAGAAACATTATTGTAAAAGCAAAATCAGGTAAAATATAGCGTACCAGTGAGTCTAGAAGATCGAAAATAGTCAGGAAATGGGTGAATCCACCAAAAAATAGGCAAAATAAAGGGAAGGGACAGAGATGACGTTAGCAGGAGGGTGGATGACGTCAACAGAAGACGCGGAGTAGGATAGCAAAGAGGGGCACGCGGCGCACAGTAATAGGAACGTCGCATAGGAATGCAGGAAAGGCTGACGTTAGGCTGATGTAAGCGACACCTAAAGGGCGCGTAATTGCGCGTGGGAGAGTGGCGGTGGAAGACTAAACGCACCAACTACAAAAACGGCGTGTGAGGACGTATGGGGTTGTTTTGTGCGACGGGCTTGGTGGCGTTGGAACCAGGAGAGAATTCCGAGCACGATGATAAAAAAAAATTGTAAAATTTTGGTCAACAACGATGACGAAACAATATTGTTGAACAAAGAATGGTATAGTCTGGAACCCTATGTTCTGTGGTTTGATAATGCCACTGTGTACAGGCTATGAGCAAGAGAAAAGAGGAGTTAAGATTTAAGGCCTACGATCTGATATCATGTTAAAATAATTGAGAGAAAAACTGTGTATATTTTACTATTGATTAATAACAATGCACTAGACTTCTATATATAGGAGAGTGATACAACCACATATTGATTCCTATGTGATACAACTAAGTATGGACTCCTAAACTAAATCCCTATCCATATATACATTAACACTACTGACTTTAAATTTCTACCATACATCTTATTTTTGAGTAAAATTTGAATTACTTTTTTGGTTTTTATGAGAGTAATGTTAGAGATATCAAATAAATTATCGAATATTACATGAGTAATGAATAAATATTTTATAAATATTTAATAATTCATTTGTTGAATGGAAGTGGAACAGGCACTGAATTTCTGTGAACGTATAATTATAATCATTAAATAAATTATAATTATAATCTGTAATAAAAGATCTCTACTAATAAAGGGAAAAATTATAAATTACTAAAATAGTTTAAATAAATTATTACATATTTATAAAAAAAATTATTAATTTAATTATTAATATTTATAAATTGTATTACTTATTTATAATTATTTTTTAAATTTTACACTGACACGAAATTTTTGCCTAATAAAAAGCATCTGAACCCATCTCATCAGTTCATGTCCGCCTTAGATGGGTAGGTGAAACTTTTCCTTAACCGTTCGGTTAATTTATATTTGGAATTTAATTTTAGCAAGCTCTGCTATCAGTCAAGCAATTAGTCAATCACAACTATATTATTTCAATTCCATACAGATTAACGTTTAAGCAAATTTCACAAGCAAGATTTAAACTTTGCTCAGGGATAAATTATTTTAGTAATTTTTTAATTTTTTATGTAAAGATGTACAAAAAAAAAAAATAGAGAAAATAATGTGATAATTTATAATAATTTTTTGACTTTTTAACTAAAATATATAGTTAACAAGCAAGACCTAATGTGAAAAAATTACAATTAAAATAAATTTTTATTATGTTTAAAAACAAAATCATGTGTCAATAGTTGCAAGACAATTCACTATGAAGACAATTGTTAGATTTTTGCTCTTGGCAATCTCGTTTGACAAAACTCTTTTCAGTTATAATTTTATTCGATCTTTTATTTAAGTGAGATTATGAGTATTTAGATACGAATCAAACTCGAATTGTGTCTATAGAGAGATGTTTGTGATCTTAATCCTATCATATTTGCCACTTCGCTAACTATGTCGGGGATCACAACCTTTCAATCGAAGTTGTTTTTCAGCTCGAGCGGTCATTTCTACACTCGAGCGAAGATCGCAACCTTTTAGAAGTTTCACTTGCCTGTAAAAGTGTTGGGAGTTATTTTTTTCAGCTCGAGCAGCTATTCTTGCGCTCTAACGTAGACCCTGTTTAGTCACACGCGTTTTAGTCACTTCGCTCGAGCTGCCATTCTTACACTCGAGCGGAGATGGTGGATCTGTTTTCTATAAAAGTTGAAGTTCAGTCAAGTTTTAGGGTACGACTTCTTCCAAATCTTCTTCTTAAGTATTAGGGTTTTCATCTGAAATTTCTTTGCCTATTAAACTTTGATATCTGTGAGAGTTTAATCATGAATAAAGTAGATTATATCAAAGGGTTTATTTAGGTTGTTTTATTCACAAAAGAGAGATTTATTCTTTGGTGGATTCTGTGAAATTTGGGCTTGAAGTTTTGGTGGAGAATTCTGGAGTAGCTCATCGTCGTGGATTTGACATCGGCGTTGTGGATTTAATGTTGTGCAAAACAATTCCGAGGTGAAGACGAGGCTGGAAGAGGCACATAGGGGTCGGTTCGATTTTAGCGTGGATTCGTTAGGTAATTGAGAGTACACTTGTGTAATTCTTTTGTGTATTCTTAGTGGATTGTTTTGTAACTTTTGCCTGGGATTTTTTTTTATCACAATTGGAAGAGCTCCAATTGTGATTTTTTCATGTAAAATCGTTGTGTTGATTTGTTTTTGATTGTTTGATTGAGATTGCTATTTACTGATTAAAATTGATATATAATCACAAATCAATATCTCCGGAATTTTAAATTTTTCAACAATAATGAGACATTTCACCAACTTTCTTCTTTATTTATTTATTTATTTATTTATTTTTTCTAGTCTTATATGGTTAGACATAACTTCTTGTATGAACATAGTTTGAATGAAAAGGGTTTACCGTGATACAGTTTGCATTTTTCTTTCGGGCAGTGTTTGAGAGCTCTAGATATATGGAGCTTTAAATGGAGCTCTATATATGTGGTATCGAAGAGGGAAAAAAAAAAGTCAAAACATTACACTGTAAGTGGATCCCACTTTATTAGAGCTCTTTTTTTAGAGTTCCACAACATTTATGTTTTCCTTCCTTTTTATTGATAGAGCCTGGATCCCCTCCAGTCTATAATCTAGATTAGAGGGCGCTATTTAGGTCTGTGTAATCTATCACGAGTCTCATTTCAATGATTCAAACCGTTTATTTTGTCAGACCTTTTATGTGTATCATTCATTAAAAAAAAGATTAGATCGATCTAAAATTCATAATTTGTTCAATTTATCAAGCATGTTAGAAAAAATAAATGGTATATTTTTAAACACACATTTGCATCCATATTTTTATAGACAAATGTAATAAATTGAATAAGTTACGATTATTGGATCAACTTAATTTTTTGTGTGGATAATATACACGAAAGGTCCAACAAAATGAATAATTCAAATTATCAAAACAAAACATATGGTGACTCTCACAGGACCAAACAATGCCTTCCAATCCATGATATATGTTGGCAGAATAACAAAGGAGTGTATATTTGAGGGGAAAAAAATCAAATTAATGTTAAATTTTACAAACTTTAATTATTAAAAATATAAACTTTTCCTTATGTATAATTATTTTTTGAAAGTACAATTAATTTGTAATTTTCTTATATACATTCTACTGTAACAATTTTTTGTATTTCATTACCAAAGTCTTTTTTTCTTTTCCACCCAAAAAAAAAAAAAAAATGGGCTTATCATCAACTGGTAGGCCATTCTGTTCTTTATAGACGATTTGAGATTAGATTAAAGTTAATTTTTTTTATATAAAAAAAATAGAGAGATTATATGATTTAAAAAAAATTAAAAAGCCAAAAAAAGCTAAATTCCCATAAAGTTGTTTTTTTTTTTTTTAAATTTATTTATTTTACAAACAGCTAGTCTTTTTTCTTTTTCTTTTTTTATAGTCTTCTCTTTTGTACTTTTCGATGCAACGTTTAGGGATTTTCATTGTGTTTCTATTTTATTTTTATTTTTTGTTGTTCACTCTTTGTTGAACAAATGATAAAATTATTCAACTAACAACTTTTTAGAAATTGTTACGGGAAAAATTCATTTTTAAATAATAATATTTTTTAAATTTTGAAAATTATTTTGTACAAAAATAAAAAATGAAATGAAAATAAACGATATTTTGAATTGTCATTACATTTATATATATAAGTTAAAAAAAAAAAAAAAAAAAAAAACACAACCACACATACACCCACATTAGTAAGGAGTCCCTTGCTCTGTAATTGAGACAAGTGCTTTGAAAGTTGACTTTATCTCACTATAACACAAAAAATTTAGGAATTCATTTTTTTAGTTCTTACAAGTGAAAAAAATTTTACAAAAAATATTTGGAGACTAATTTCTATCATTACAGGACAATCGCTAAAAGATTGTCTCAAAAAATCAAAAAAAAAAAAAAATTTTCAGCAACAAAATTTTTAAAATGTTGCTAGTAAATACACTTTTAGAGATAAAATAATTTAGTGTAAAAAAATTATTTTTTGAGACAAAATTTTTGGTCCCTAAATATTTTTGTCTCTAAAATCTTAATTTGTTGTAGTGGATCTCAAATTCAAATTTAGACTTAGAGAGAATTAGAGAGGTCCATGTGACCCACTACGAATTTCATTTTGATAATTTAAACTATTCATTTTATAGAGTTCTTATTATATATTAACCATGAAAAAAATTAAGTATATCCAATAATCATAACATTTTTCATTAGGTGATTCTATTTGCATCCAAATAAGTACGTCTGATAAAAAATTTGAAATTTTAGTTCCTATTATATCCTAATGTAAATTTACTAATAAGGCCAAACATAACGTTTTGGCGACTAGAGTTTTGGAGTTTTCTGTATCTTCTTCATCACTTCAAAACTCTAATATACCCCACTAAAACTCAAAATTATAATCAATATTATTATTTCTTATTGTATTGTTACTTATCAGTAGAACAAATACAAGAACACAATATGTGCCATTGTAAAAAAGAAAATTCTCGGAATTGTCAAGAGCACAATAATTTTTCGATTCAATTAATCAAATCAAAAATAAAAATAAAAATAAAAATAATATCTTATTCAATTAATCAAATTGAAAAATGCCTAAAGTCTCGTTCGATTAATCAAACATCAACTAGTATTATCTTGGAAAGCTCTAGTTCTTGGGACGAGTTAGATGGCCACTCGGAGAAGCCATGGAAAGTGTTTTTCAATCTTCCTGGGTTTCTCATGGAGTTTTTGCCCACCCAAAAAAAAAAAAAAAAAATCATTGAATTCTTCAACAAACTGTTTTATGGGATTATCATTAATATAGTGGGGACACATACATATAAAGCGGTGTTTGAGAAGAAGTTTTTTTGGTTTTTTGGGTTAAAATAACATTAAAAGACAATTTAGATTAAAATAACTATTAAGACAAATGTCAAATTAAACCTATAATTATTTTACTTTCTCTTACACAAATATTACATCCAATTACAAAAAAAAAAATCTAATCTTCTACCCAAACACAACTATTTTAGCTTACTAAAATAGTCAAAAACTAAAATAATCTACTAAAATAACCAACTTCTTAAACGGGGCCTAAATATGATGTCATATGGAATAACCCATACCAATTGTTCCTTGTATACGAATAAATGAATAGCTGCAATGAGAAATTTATTTAAGAATTTTTTAAAGGGTTTTTCAAAGTGGTGTAATTTGGAATTTTTGATTTGCTTATTATTTAGGTGTATCTTAAAGGGTAATTTGTGAAAAAACATAGGATTCATTAAAAGTAAATTATAACACTAAATAATTTTATAGAGTATATTGAGAAATTAGACGTACTTAATTTTCATTTTATTTTGTTTGTCTTCAAAAACATAGATGACAAATATATTATTGAAAATAGACCGTTAATTTTGTTGGTCTACTTTAAAAAACACTTATTGTATATTTTTTTAGAGACAAATGCTATAAATTGAATAAATTATAATTATTAGATTGATCTAATTTCTCGTGTGGATGATTATAGCGATCCCAGTTTTGACCCAACCTTCATTGTATTCGGGACTTGAGTTTCGTGGTTTAATATTTGTATTCATGTCTTGTTTTCCTCCTTTAACTCTTTGAATTTGAGCTTTGGAATGTGTTGGGCGTGTTTGGAACAGGTTGATTGCTAGTTGATCTAGATTGTTGTTGTCCAGATTTTGGCTTCCTCGCTTGAGCAAGGCCTTTTGCACTCGAGCAAGCCTTGTGAAATTTGCTTCTTCGCTCGAGCGAGGTTTCTTACGCTCGAGTGAGTTTTGAGAGTTCTTAGGTTTCTTTCCCAGATGCAGAATTTCTGGAAAGGTGAAGTTCTTCGCTCGAGCAAGGCTTCTTGCGCTCGGGCGAGGGTGTACAACTACGACATACCTGAAGGTATGTATTCTACGCTCGAGCGAAACTTCTTGCGCTCGAGCGAGGTCACTTGTTGTATCTGGTTGCTCGAGCGACAACTCCTTCACTCGAGCAAGGGTCGCGTATATCAGTTCGCAGCAGAGCAATTTTACATCACTTTTTGATTTCTTTTTTTTCTCAAACCCTAGTTCGGCACCTTCTCTATCTAAAACTCAATTTCTCTCTAAAAATCCCCTAGAATCTAAGAGTTTCTACTGTACTTCCTTTGAGAAAAAGGTGGAGCATCTTGTGAGCTTCCATTTCATCCGAGTAAAGTTTGATTTGGACATCTTTAAAGTTTCTTCTTCTTTCCTTTGGACTTTTATATTTAAGGTAGAGATATTCTACTCTTTAATATAGTTTTTAACCTAGATTTTGGTCATTTTGTATAAATAATAAAATTTGGGAGGATTTGGGTAAAGCTAGGGTTTGGGTTTAAATTTTGAAAGAGGGGTTTTCTACATTAGGCTCTATATATGTATGTGAGGTCTTGATTATGATATTACTTGGATATAGATGGTGAGATTTGGAGCTGATATTGGGAAGAGATGAGGATTTGCCTTAATTTGAGTTAAATAAATTATTTTGTATAAATAATGAAATTGATATGGGAAATATGAAATTGGGAGGGTGTGTGAATGAATGGTGTAGTTGGATTTGTTAAATCACTCACATATGGAAATTTGATAAATTATCTATTTAAAAGATTGCATATCTGTTTAGAAATATCTGTTTTGGGCTATCGGTGAAAGATAGCTATGATTGTTGTAGAAATCGCATGTGGATTAGGTGAATTGAAACCTATCTTTTAAATTATATAATTGAAAATGACGGTATGATCGAGACATTGAATGTGTGTTGTGGATAGTCGTTGTATATGACGATACTTTTAATACATTGTATATGTATTATCGTTTGGGAGGAGATAGGAGATGTACTCCATTGCTTGGGAGGAGATAGGGGATGAACTCCATTTTAAAATTAAGTTGGCGGGAGTGTTCAGGGTGGAAGTCTCGAAATTTTATATTTATAGGTGCCAGTTCTCTCAGATATGAATTCCGTAAAATGACATGTTGAAGTGTTTGAATAATAGATGTTGAATTGTGAACTAATGAATTGTAATTTCATTTGGTGTGTTTAGATGACAATGAACTTGACTCATAAATTGATTTAAAATGAAGGGATGGAAAATGGATTGAGATGTGAAAATCTACGTTGAATAGTCTTGGAAAGAATATAAGTTGGTCACGAATATTGAAAATAAATATACTCGGTATTTATATCTTAGTTAAATCTCATATATTGTGTTAGTTTATCTCTATTGGGTTTTGTCTTACCCTACTTGGGAAACCATTTTCAAGTACTGGTGTTATGTCACCTCCAAGGACATAGCTTAGGAGGACTAGGGGCTGAAGGCTTCATTTTGAATTATTTTCGCATTTAAATATTCATTCAAGCCGAGGGCTTTACATGTATAGAGCTTAGAACTTTTTCTTTTGTTGCAACCAAGTGATAACTTGGAAAGATGTAAGCTAGTAGGACATTTATTTTGTTGTTGTTAATCGAACATTACATGCTATAGATTCAAGATGAACATTTATGAATATATAATACATGTAATATCTCTTTTGTAATATAAACTTTAATGAATGAAATATATCATTTTATTATGATTGTAGATCTTATGGAATGGATTATTTGTATTATATTTTGGGAGTGTTACAATGATACACACAAATTATTCTATAATATGAATAATTCATATTATTGAAACTGAGTCCGTGATGGACCCCATAAATATAGACAATAACCTCTTGTCTAAATCATGGACCGGAGACAAGGACATCGTTGAGAAAAAAAATTTCTTATAAAGAAAAACTCAAGAGGTAATTTTATTTGCACACACTATTTACTTTTTGTGTTCATTTTTTTTTCTCAATGCACACATTTAATGGCTTGTTTATCTTTGATTTTGCTCATTACACACCAAATGTTTTAAATATACCCTTAATACATAATGTGTGCACACATCAACAGAAAAAACCCAACACATTCTATACATACACCACGCAAAACACAAATCCACACCATATTCTTCGACAGTACTTTGGCGATATTCTTTAAGGTATGTGATTTTTTTAAAATCAAGTACTTTATTTGATTTGATTTTCATAAACTAATTTATGAACTTCGTTTTTTTTTTTTCAAAAAAAATAAAAATAAAATAGAAACTAATTCCATAAAAATAAATACTTAAAATACATTTTTAAAATTGTTTTTACTCTTAAAAAGATGAAGTTACATAAAAATGATACTCTCTCTCTATCTATTTATTTATTATTAGGGTAAACTATCAATAGGTCCTACTTTTGAGACTTATTACCCATTAGGTCCTACTTTTGAGACTTATTAACCATTAGGTCCTATTGATAAATTTATTAAGTGATAAAGATAAATTTATCAGTCTTTTATTTTTATGAATAAATTTATAGTGATAAATTTATCAGTCTCTTTATTTTTATGAATAAATTTATAGTGATAAATTTATCAATCTCTTATTTTTATAGTGTTAAATTTATTAATTAGGACCTATAAGTAAATAAGTCTAGTTAATAGGATCTACACGTAAGTACCCCTATTTATTATGTGGTAATGAAGAAAGGAGGAGCAGAAGGAGCAAGATCACAAAAAAAAGTATGAACCCCTATAAATCAGTCATGCGTATGGTTAGGCTTAGGCGTCATGTCGTATTATTTTGAATTTGTATTAAAATTATCTTAGCATTAACTTAATTTATTTATTATTTTATATTATTATGTTGTATCATTTTCGGTTTATGTTTAGTTTGTGTTATATTAATGTGTTATATCAAAAAATTTCACTATTAATTAAAACTATTAAATGTATGAAAAAAAATTTAGAAATGTATTCATAAATTAAATTTAATAAAACTAATCTCTATTAAATGAAATTATTTATAAAAATATTTGATTTCAACTTAATTTTATTTTCTTAGTTTATAAAAATTATATTTTATTATTATATTTTTCATTAGATTAACTCAAATAATAGATAAAAAATACATTAAGTTCAATTAAAAATAAAAACAAAACCTATATTAAACTTAAAATTATATTTTACATACTTTTTAATAATTTAGATATAATTATGTAAGAGATTAAAAAATATCATGATACTTTTTAATGAAAATAATATTAAAATATATAATTAATTTTTCATTTTATAAATTATCTATATCAATTTCATGGTACATAGATTTGATACTAACTCGACATATTTTATATTTGTATTACCGAGTCGTATTATATATGTGTTTGTGTATTAAAAGTCAACAGTCAGTTGACGGAAACAAAGTCGTGACATGATCAAGTCTTTCACGACGAGCAAGCGCACATGCGGCCTGCGTGCCAAAACTACTTGACCTTTCTAAACCCTACCAATCATTATGCTTGGCTTCGTTTTTCTCAATTATTTTTAAAAAAAGTAATTTGAAAATTTTGTTTTGAAAATAGATATATGTTTGGTTTTTAAAAAAAAAATGTATCATGTAATTTTAAATTTTCCTCTAAGAGTTGAGAGAGAGGGCTAGATACATTGAGTAATTAAAAAAAAAAAAAAATTGTCACATTCTGAAAAAGATTATGAAAAGTTGTCAAATTTGTCACATTCTAAAAATTTGTCAAATATCCCTCTAAAAGTTGTACCAAGATTTTGAAAACTTTATCCCATTTTCAAAACAATCAAACAAAAACTTCAAAATTTTCAAAAAATGAGATTAGAAAAATGGAACCAAACAAAATGATTAATTTGTAATTTACTCTCCCACAAAAACATAAACAAAAACAAAATTGTCACTTAGTAAAGTAGTTTGTTAACAATTTTATTTTTCATTTTCTACAAAAATTGAAAACAAAAATATTTGGTATATTGTTGTCATGGGCAGTTGGATCGGAATCCATGTAATGGTTTGAGAGTGATTTATGATGGGCACGGCCCATAAGACCCAGACATCTATTGAACATAGGCCCATACGATACTGATGGGCATCAAGAGGGCCCAAATAACAAAGCCTAGTATGCTAGAAAAACTAATATTGAACCAGGACCAATAGTATTTAAACACTTGTCATGAAGAAAAGCAGCCACATCAATAGACAAAAATCCTATAAAGTTATTGCATCCACACATTAGCCATATATTAATAAGGCCCTCATAGCATTAAATGCAGCAATCCCTCCGTGCCGAAGGATACAAACTCACCATGGATACTAGTTAGACTATAGACTTTCGGCCAACAAGACAGCTTGAAATGAACAAAGAAATGATGAGCAACAAATATAAGAAAGTCTTGGAGATAAGTCGAAAAAAAAGTTTTATCTATCCCTTATTACATTCCCTTTCTCTCTCTCAAATCAGCCGACTCTAATTTAACTTGATCGTCGAAATGTCTGTCGGAGGACTATCTCTTCCTTTGGACTATTTTGCAGGCACACTCTGCAGAAATCGAGGCCAACAAACCCATTAGGAGCATGAATCGGTCTGACGCATTCATCAGAGAAGTTACTGCATCATCAATTTCAAATATTCTTCGCATCTGTTCCCAGGGGACTAAGTTAGTGGTCAACTTGTTTTTGGTAATTGACATCCATCACATTAGTTTCAATTCATATGTTACTATTTATAGTAGCCCTCTTTTTGATGTTTGAGTACTTCACATTGGTCCACCTTTCATCTCGAGTTACAAAATTCGACAACTCATCAAATATATTTATTTATTTTTAAAATATTTTAGTACACTAAACAAGTTTTTAATTTTTATTTTTTTACAAAAATAAATAAAAACTTGTTTCTTATTTTTTGCAAATTGAAAATATTAACAAAGGAGGCTTAAATTATCAAACAAGATTTGTTTAAAACATTTTTTGTTTGATAATGCAATTAGTGTTTTTTTTAATTGTTTATGAAATACTAGAAAAACAAAGGCCATGTTTGGTATGTTTGTCAAAAAAAAAAAATTTCAAATGTAAAAAAAATAAAAATATATAGATAGAAATTAATTTGATAAAAATAAATATCAATTAATATTTAAAAAAATTATTTTTGGTCTTCCAAAATTTGAAATTATATAAAAATGATAAGGGTGTGTTTGGTAACGTTTATGTTTTCAGTTTATATTTATAAAAATTTTATAAACTGGTTTTTGTTTATTTTTTGTTTATTTTTAGAAAAAACATAAACTACAAACGTGTTTGGTAATTGACAAAATGTAAGAAATAGCAAGTGGTGGCAAGTGGCGGCGGAAGACGGTGGTGACAAGTGGTGACGGTGGGTGGTGGGTAGTTGGTGGTGGCGGGTGGGTGGCGGTGGTGGTGGCGAGTAGTGGATGGTGGTAGCAGGTAGGTGGCGGATGGCGGGTGGTGGTGGGTGGTGGCGGCGGGCGGGTGGTGGTGGTGGGTAGGTGGGTGACGGTGGCAGTTGGTGGATGGTGGTGGTGGTGGCCGGGTGGTGGGTGGTGGTGGCAGTGGGTGGTGGATGACGGGTGGTGGCGGGGGGTAGTGGTGAATGGGTGGGTGACGGTGGCGGATGGTGGGTGATAGCAAGTGGGTGGTGGTGGTGCCGGGTGGTGGCAAGTGGGTGGCGGATGGCCGGTAATGGTAGGTGGTGGTGGGTGGGTAGTGATGGTGGGTGGGTGAGTGACGGTGGCGGGTGGTAGCGAGTGGATGGTGGTGGTGGTGGTGGGGGCAAGTGGGTGGCGGATAGTAAGTGGTGGTGGGTGGTAGCAGGTAGGTGGCGGGTGGTGTTGGTGGTGGATGGGTAGGTGGCGGTGGCGGGTAGTAAGTGGTGGCAGTGGGTGGTGGTGGTGGTGGGTGGTGGTGGTAGGTGGGTGGCGAGTGGGTGGTGGGTGATGGTGGTGGTAGGTGGTGGGTGGTGGTGGCGGGTGGGTGTGGTGGTTGGTGGTGGCTTGGTGGGTGGTGAGTGGTGGTGGCAAGTGGGTGGCGGGTGGTGGTGGCGGGTGGTGGGTGGTGTCGGGTGGATGGCAAGTGGGTGGTGGTGGTGGTGGTGGTGGTGGCGGCGAGGGGTGGGTGGTGGTGGCGAGGGGGTGGTAGGTAGGTGGTAAGTGGTGGTGGCTGGTGGGTGGTGGTGGCGGGTGGTGGGTGGTGGTAGTAGGTGTGTGGTGAGTGGTGGTGGTAGGTGGTAGTGGGGGGTAGGTGGTGGTAGCGGAAGACGGTGGTGAAAAATGGTGGCAGGTGATGGCTAGTGTTGGGTGGTAAAAAAAAAAAAAAAACTCAAAACTCAAAACGGAAACACATTTTTTGACCAAATTTATAAATTGAGACCACTGATTTATAAATCAAAAATTTTACCAAATAAGTTTTTATTTGAGTTTTTTAAATTTTTGTAAATATAAATAGAAAACTGAAATCGTAAGTGTTACCTAGGGGTGTGCATAATACCGCCAAAACTGCCGAAACCGCCAAAACCGCACCGAGTCGCACTGCCAAGGCAAATTCGTTATTATTTGCCAATCGAACCGCTGGTTTTTGGTAAGAAAAATGACAAATTCTAGTGACACTTTTATCAATCCGCCGGTTTCTATTTTTCTTTCAAACCGCACCAACCTGAACCCTATTAAATCATATTTTATAAGATTCTAAAAATTCTTTTTTACTTAAGTTTGCTTGTTGTTCTATACCTTAGAATATAGTATTACATTACTGCTCAAGGGGAATTCAAGATGTCAGTAATCCAAAATAAAGTTGGATTCCAATTCACTTTTCAATCTTTTTTTTTTTTTTTTTTTGACCATGTTGCAAACTTGCATCAGCTCACTTTTCAATCTAAATACTTTTCAACAGTAAACATTTTCAATATATTGTAAACCCTGAATGATATTAATTTTATGTATTGTATTTAATCATTGTAGCTTCCACAGATGCTTATAATGAACTGATGGCATAGTCGTTGATATTATCATGTTGTTGCTATACTTGCTGCATCAGAAGAAAGCTTCGCAAGATACTTAATATCACGGTATCTCTCGTCTTTTTTTTACTCTTTGATTTAAGTTTTGTAATTTGAATTATATTTTTTATAAACCGCCAATCCGCCCGACCGCCAAGGCAAATTCGTCATTATTTGCCAACCGAACCTCCGATTTTTGATAAGAAAAATGACAAATTCTAGTGACACTTTTATCAATCCGCCACCCGCCATACGGTTTCTATTTTTCTCTCAAACCGCACCGACCCGTACCGCGCAAACGACACCTAAGTGTTTTTGTTTTTGTTTTTTTAAATTTCTTTTACCAAATTAATTTTTAATTTTATAAAAAAAAATTCTAAAACAAAATTTTAAAAATCACACCAAACATGGCCAAAGAAACTTGATTAGTGTACATAAATGTTTTGAAAATAAAAATAACAGCAAAACATGTTTGGTTAGTAATTAGAGATGATGACCAAACAGTAGAAGGTGGATGCATGTAATGGCCAACAATGGGGGTGCCTAGAGGTTCTGGGGTGGCTAGAGGGGCACTTAGAGGTGGTCGTGTCTGGTTGGAGAAAGAGAGTTATAACTTCTTTTAAAACAAATGAAAATATATTTTATTTGTTGAATTTTTTAAAAAAAATCTTAGAATCAATTCCGTATTTTTTTTTTGCTAAGACTATATCAAATTAGTTTTTCGTTTTCAATTTTGAAAGAAATAAAACTAAAAAAAGTTGACAAACGAGGCTTAGAAAACAAACTAGCATACATTAAAATGACTAATGTATGGGTTGATTTTTTGACTATTTTAATTTGGGGCTAAAAAATTTCGTTTGGGATAGGCTTTTTTATTTTTTTGACTTTTGTAAGAGAAAAAATGAAATGACTGTTATTTGGATGTGATATTTTTAAAAAATTTATTTTGTCTTTTTGTAATTAAAATAGCCAAAAGTCAAAAAGCCTGACATGCCTAAAAAATGCTTAACACCTCCAAAATATTATCTTTAAATTTACTTATAATAACACCTGAATTATTGATATGTCCATTTTTAATTTCCTTAAAAAGGGTGAGCTAATTGCAAAATTCCATCCTCGGTTCGGATTGTATGTTGCAACTTGCAACTCGCCTGTAGGAAGCCAAAATCACTAAAAATTAGTTTTGTAAGAACTATGCCTCCCAATTCCATATAAATAAATTTAAGAGCAATATATTAGTGATATCTAGCATTAATCCTCAAATGAGGGTGACTGTGTGATGTAGGATAAAATTTTAAGAATTTTTATATTTTTAGTTTTAATATTTTTGATATATTATTTCTTAATTTTATTATTTTGAAATTAGATTTTGACTAGGATTTTAAATAATTTAGAATTTTAGTTTCTTATCCTCTTAGGTTTCCTCATTTGTATTTATTTAAGTTTCCTAGTTTATTTTAGAATTACTTTTCCTACAAGTTTTAAGTTTAGTTTATTATAAATAAGCTTACATGCATATGTAATGAAAGAAATTCCATCAATAATATTAAGATATTTTCTTTTCCTTTTGGATTCAAGGTCCTATTTTTCTCATAGATTCAAGAATTCCTTTCGTCTACTAGAACGATATCTAGTCCCCATGTATTCTGCTGCGGTAAGTGGTATCAGAGTAAGGTTTCTCTTGGCTCGATGTCATTTATTGAAAGAGGAAGCACAAGTTCTATTGACGATGATCATAGAGAAAGATCTAATAGGATTCGAGTTAAGGGACTTGCCTAAGGCCAACCTATTAGTCACAATGTTAATAGCAATCGTGTTATGGGATTTGCCCAAGGCCAGCATATTAACCACAACGTCTTGAGACGATCTTCTTGTTATCAATACGATAGTGAGAACGAATCTGAAGATAAGTTATTCGAGGATTATGGCAAATACCAGTCGGTAAGGCGACAACGAAGATTCAGTGATGTGTTCAATAGCAATAATTGTATCAATCATGCCTTTTCAGATTATCAAGTACCACCAGAAATTTCCTATTTGAATGCTTCTTGTCATGCCGAGGATTTTATTTATTGGTTTCGCAAAGTTGACAAACTCCTTGAGTGTATGAAAATCTCTGAAGAAAAGCAAACCAAATATGTCGCACGTAAGTTACAAAGTTATGTTCCTACATGGTGGAAACAATTGCAGTATGATCGAAGGCAACAATACAAACAACCAATTAGGACGTGGCATAAGATGAAGAAGTTGATGAGTTCAAGATCCTTCAATCAAATCATGGGCAAATATTGTATCAACAATATCAAAGAAAGTTTGAATGGAAACAATTGTTCTAAGGTAATTCTGATTCACAATATTCTTCGCAATTCAGTAATTATTATGCAATTGTGGATACAGATTATTCGAGAAACATGACTATGGCTTTGCCAAGTTTGGGTCAATCAAGTCTTATAGGTCAACAAATTTGTCACGCTCCACCACGCATTAAAGAAGAAAAGATTTTGAGTATCTCAATGTTTCAAGATTTTGAAGACCCAAATAAACATTCAATTGAAGTAGAAAATCAAGTTGATTTCAACAATGGCGAGAACATTGAAATTGATGAAAGAGAGGCCACTGAAATTACTTTGATCAAGACGTTTGATGAAGAGGTGAAACAAGAGAAAAACGTTGAAGTTACCCAAGAGCTTCTAATGACGGACTATCATCTCTTGATTATTATGATGGTTATGAGATCGCAAAAGGAGATCAAGTTGAACTCAATGAAAAAAAAGAAATAAAAGATGAGGTAATAAAGTTGACATGCACACTAGAGAAGTTGATTGAGGATGAAATTGATGTTCTAAGGATGATAATTGAATGTCCAACTGAATCTAAGACGGAGCAGAGTCCAGAGAGTATCCAACATCAACATAAAATACACTTCATTGATTTTCTTGGTGTGGAGCAATTTAATTTGATTTTCAATGCTTGTCTAATTAATCTTGTCAACTAGTTGAAGCATATAGAGAATAACTTTCAGAAAGTAGATTTCTCTGTATATAATTTTTGGAAGAGGAACAAACATCTGAAATATTCCAAGTATCTTTTTATTTCGCATAGAAGATAGCATATATCTAATATGAACTTGAGGATGAGTTCTTTCAAAGAAGAGGAGCCTGATGTAGGACAAGATTTTAAGAATTTTTATATTTTTAGTTTTAATATTTTTGATATATTATTTCTTAATTTTATTATTTTGGAATTAGATTTTGACTAGGATTTTAAATAATTTAGAATTTTAGTTTCCTATTCTCTTAGGTTTCCTAATTTGTATTTATTTAAGTTTGCTAATTTATTTTAGAATTACTTTTCCTACAAGTATCAGGTTTAATTTATTATAAATAAACCTACAAGCACATGTAATGAAAAACATTCAACCAATAATATTAAGATATTTTCTCTTCCTTGTGGATTCAAGATTCTATTTTTCTCGTGGATTCGAGAGCTCCTTTCGTCTACTAAAATGATATCTAGTCCCTGTGTACTCCGTTGCATCACTGTGGCTTTGTGCGAGCCATAGAAAATTATAATGAAAAATGTTTGAGATTTTCAAAAAATTGTTATAATTTAACCATAATGATGTGGTATAATGAGAAATTTTTTTGTTTGGTTTAGTTTTAGAATCATGATTTAAATGTGAAGTTGTGTTTTGAATTTTGAAAAGAGAAAACTTATTTGGTTATGAGTTTTGAAAAATGTTTTGAATTGTATTTTGAGTTTTGAGTTTTAAATTGTATTTTGAAACTTTTTGGGATTATTTTAATAAAATATTTGAAAATTTTCTTATTTTTTTAGGTAAATATGTTTTTATTGTAAATATTTTTTTTAATGTATGTTGTATTTACTACATTTGTGCGCTATTTTTTTTAATTTTTTTTGAATATTTCTTTAAATATTTAATAATTTAAATTTTTTTATTTTAAACATGTAATTTTTATATTAAATATTTTTTTCATTTATTTATTTATTTTTAAATATTTATTTTTTTCTTTTTTTTAAAAAATTTTAAAATTTTTTGGATCGTCCATTTATTTCTAAATCATAACAATTATTTGGCCAATGCTTAAAAAAATAACAAAATATTTTTTGTCAAAAATAAAAATAATTTTAAAGAACAAAATAAAAATATTTTTTTCATTTTTTTTTTCCAATACAGTTTTGAAAGAGTATAGTTATGAGTTTTGCAAAAAAAAATAAAAAATTAATTAAGTTTTGAATTGTGTGTTTGGTTATGAGTTTTGAAATTTTTTAATCCAAATCATGATTCTAGTATATATTTTTTAAAAAGATAAAAAAAAATTTAAAGAATAAAATAAAAAATGTTTGAGGTTATAATGAAACAAGAGTAATATATTAGTGATATCTAGCGTTAATCCTCGAATGAGGGTGATAGTGGCTTTGTGCGAGCCATAGAAAATTATAATGAAAAATGTTTGAGATTTTCAAAAAATTGTTATAATTTAACTATAATTATGTGGTATAATGAAAAAAAAAAATTTAGTTTAATTGTAGAATTATGATTTGAGTGTTGAGTTGTGTTTTGAGTTTTTAAAAGAGAATTTTTTTAGTTATGAGTTTTGAAAAATGTTTTGAATTGTATTTTGAGTTTCGAATTGTATTTTAAAACTTTTTGGGTTTATTTTTATAAAATATTTGAAATTTTTCTTAATTTTATTTTTTTAGAGTAAATATTTTTTATTGTAAATATATATATTTTTTAATGTTCATAGTATTTACTACATTTGTGCACTATTTTTTAAAAAATATTTAATAATTTAAATTTTTTATTTTTAAACATATAATTTTTAGTTTAAATATTTTTCATTTTTTAAATATTTTTTGAATTTTTAAATATTTATTTTATTTATTTTTTAATTTTTAAAAATTTTGGATCGTCCATTTATATCTAAATCATAATAAATTATTTGACTAATACTTAAAAAAATAAAAATATATTTTTCATCAAAAATAAAAATAATTTTAAAGAACCAAATAAAAATATTTTAATTTTTTTTTTAAATTGAGTTTTGAAGGAATATAGTTATGAATTGTGTGTTTTGAATTGAGTTTTGAATTGTGTGTTTGGTTATGAGTTTTGAAAATTTTTAATCCAAATCATGATTTTTGTATATATATTTTTTTAAAATAAAAAATAAAAATAATTTTAAGAAATAAAATAAAAAAATATATTTTTTTTTAAATAGAATTTTGAAAGAGTATAGTTATGAGTTTTGAAAAGAATTTTTGAATTGAGTTTTGAGTTGTGTGTTTGGTTATGAGTTTTGATTTTTGATTTATTTATTTATTTATTTATCTAAATCATGATTATAGCATATAACCAAACGCTATCTTTATTTTAGAATCCTGCTATTGGCACTTACGTTTCTCCTATGGACCTCCATTTCTTTTATTTTTTTAACGGAAATGCTAGAGACCCTCACTGGGGGTCGACCCCCAGTGAGGTGGCGGGCCATGATTCGCTGAAATTCAAAAAAAAAAAAAAAATAGTTTTTTTTTTAACCAATGGGAAGGCCACAAACATGACTCCCACTGAGGGTCTGAGGCATTTTTCTTTTTTTAATTCCAATTTTGTCCAAACTTAAAATTACATTTTTATCCTCATCCCTAACATTCTAACCCTAAGTGCTTGAGGACTTGGCAGGATCATTCTGCATGAAGGTAGGCTCAATGGACTGACCCGTGTACTTGTCTAGCTCTCTTGGGTTTGGGCTTAGTGGATTGAATCGGCTCAAGGTTTGAATCCGTCCCGTTTACATTCTGCCCCTTCATTTGTGAATAATTTTTATTTTTTTTTATATTTTTGTGAAAAAAAAAGTAAAATAATTATGATTTAAATGAGACATGTTATTTTATTAATTTTTTAATCTATTTTATTTTTTAATGAACCAAATTGATCCTAACTCATTTGCCAAATGAAGTCTTTGTATTCTTAACATTTCCTTATAATGCGTTTCTCATTTGAAAAAAAAAAAAAAAAAAATGAGTCAAACTTATGTAAATATTATAGTTATTAGTCTTCGTTTGGAAAAGAGCTAATAGTTTAGCTTTTTTATTTTTTGACTTTTTAATTTTTTTAGCTTCGTTTGAATTTTATTTTTGACTATTTTGATTTTTGTGAAATGAAAAGTATAATGATTATGGTTTTGATGTAATATTTTATCTTATTAGTTTATGTAACTAATTTTGTCTTTTGTATTTTTTTAGTAAAAAATTCATCATCAAACATAGCTTAAATAAGTAATGAAATTTAAACAAATAATTTTTTTTATTATTTTAATATAATTATCAATTTATTAAAAAAGTTTAAATATTATTAAAAAATAATTATAATAACATCATCTTTCATGCAATGTCAATGACATCACATCGGATAGAAAACGGATGGACGTGGTACGTTGATCAATCCGTTTGGTCGATCAGCTTGACTTTGACCTTGAATAAAGATTGATAATTCTAATTTTGAGATTTTATTGAGAATTTTAATAATGTGATAAGAAGTGAGATTTATATATAATGTGCTTTGTGTATCTATATTTTTATTTTTATTTTCTTCTTATTATATACTAAAGTTTCCTTTAGAATTTTAAAATTAAAACCGTCTACCATTGTTGGTATGGCATTTCCTTATCCCAAAGTCTTTCTTTGGAGAAGTTATTTGGTGGTTGTGCGGTACAACCAGGTAGGGTTTCAAGTGAGTTATAATTGGTAAATAAATAAAAAAATAAATCTTACAATTTTATATTAAGTGATTAAGAAAAAAAAAAAAGAGACATAATAATTTATAATTGGTCAAGAATATGACCACGTGCCTCCCCTAGGTCAAGAAATAATTTTTCCTTTCTTCGTTCTTTTGTTTGATTGGAAAATTTATAGAGAAATTTGAAAAAAAAAGAAAAAGAAAATACGTATATAAAATTAAGTAAAATATAAATATATTTTATTTATATCTCACCTATTTTTTTTCTTTTTATTTCTAAATCTCTTCTCAAATTCTCTAACCAAAACAACATTAACGTTTCAATAATGGCGTGCTAACTAATATTCATGGCCCCGTTTGTAATATTGTATTAATTTATTTCAAATTTAATAATTTTTTATTTTACCTTATTAATGTATATTTATCTTTGACTTAGGTCTCTTTCCAGAAGAGGTTAATGGTCAGTTTTTTTTTTTTTTTTTTTTTTTTTTTTTTTTTTTTTTGACTTTTAACATTCACATCGGCTTTTTACTTTTTTTACATATTTTTTTTAAAAAATTAAAATTTTAATTTTTAACTTAAAAAAAAATTAATTGTATAGTATTATTTTGTGATGGGATTCAAATCTTATGTATGAAAGTTTGATATCTTTTGTAGTTACTCTTTTTTTTAGTGACAGTTGATGTATGTATTGTGACAAAAAATAAATAAGTAATTGTCTTGAGTTTGATGACTTTTATTTTTAACCTATTAATTAAATTAGATGTATTTAAGATTTTTATATTTTTAACTTATTATTTAAACTTGAATCTTTTTAAATCTCATTAAATGAAATGAAACATAATTAATTACTCCTTGTCAAGTTTCATAATATGATAATAAGAGAACTCTTTTGATACATATCTCTCATAAGAGCATCTTTAATGTGTGAGTGATTTTCTGATCACACTGCCTATCTTAGTGATTCAGCGGTAAAAACACAGGCAGAATAGATGTAACAGATAATAACACAAAGACAAGAAGGATTTAACGTGGTTCGGCAATAATTGCCTACGTCCACGGGAGGCCGAGGTGTTTCACTATGAACAGTAACAAGAATTACAATTCACTCTCTGTAACTTTCTCACTCTCTGAGTATATAATTGTAAATGTTACAATTAGTTTGTTGCCTCTCTATATCTGTCTTAACTGTTGTGTTGATACCCGAATGTCAATGCCCTCCCCCCTTGTTTGTTCTCTTCCTTCTATATATATACCAGAATAGAGATGGAGTGGTTACCAGCTTTTGAGCTGGCTTGCCAGCCCACTAGTGCACTTTTAGCAACTTTCCAGGTAAAAGCTGTTGATTCCTTCTCACGACTGCTAGTGGCCTCGTGGCTATTTCACATGGCCTCAAGGCAAGCTTGTTGGTGAGAGAGTGGCCTCATGACTATCTCCACTAGGCTGGACATCCACTTAACCAAGATAATATTTTATAACATCAACCTCGGCTTACTCTTCTGCGGGTAGCTCGGCCTTTGCACGTTAAGCCGAGGTTGGAGACCTTCATTCGAATTAAGATGCCTTTGGAAATCACCTCGGCAATTACTTGAGTATATTGGCAAAACTTTTACTGTGACACGTAGCTCATCGGATGACACGTCGGCGTCCCCTTGCCACGTGTTGATTCTCAGAAATATATCCCCATTAACGCCCTAAGTTCTATTACCTCGGCATACTGAGGTGATGGAACTTACATCGAACTTCTTTCTCGTACCTCGGCTTAAGAACTTCTAGCCGAGATCATTTACTTCAGACCGACATGTCTTTTTCAAATTCAAATTGACTCCCATACGCGCATGAGCTGTCATGCTCCGCTTTACAACTGTTCCAACGACGTGTTTTATCCTTAGTGGCCGGTGCTGGTGACGCGCCCACAAACTGTCTTTTCTTCTTCTGGCTGGTTCGACGCTCAAGCGTTCTAGGCGTAATTATTGCTTGTTTTCCGCTTTTCAAATTTTGACAAAACATTTGCCTCTTTCTCTCCTTTCACTTTTGCATTCGAATACTCTTCTTTCTCTCCAAAGCTTTTCCTTCGAATCCTCCATTGTTCTGTTCTTGCTCGAAGCCAGAATCGCTTTCACCGCCATTTCGTGAAGCTCTCGCCTCTATGCCCATCGTCGACCTCGCGAAGCTCATTCCGGCCTCACTTTTTCTGGTAAGCCACCGTTCCCTTTTCTTCTCAGTTCTTTGATCGTTTCTGGTATTTCTTGCTTCTACTGTTCTGCTTGTCTTTTAATTTGTGAATCATTTCTTGACTTTGCACGTGAACATTTGCACCGTTTCATTTCTTGTTCTTGGCCTTTCGCCTTCGCTCTTGACTCGAGACTTCATTTTTGCTTTTTGTTTTCCAGATTACTTTTTCATACTCATTCTTCGTAGATTTAGGTTTGGGATTTGCTGTAGAACCATCAATCCTTAGGAAAAATTGAAATAATTTGTCCCTAGGTTTAAGCCGAGGTCCTTAGAACCCTTCGAAAGTACACTGTTTCTGTAGCCTAGTACTCGTATATCAATACAATGGGTGTGTGGAGAGATAGAGTGAACACCCCCACCAAACTAGAACATTTTAGGCGAGAATTTTCCATCCCAGACGACGTCCATCTCAGACTAGCTGAGGAGAAGGACTCCATTATGCCCGATGGTGATAAGATGCCTTTCCCTGTAGTAGCCTTCATCCAGTGTGGACTTAGGTTCCCCCTAGATCCCCTCTTCCGCGAAGTCCTTCACTACTACACCCTCAACCCCATGCAACTCACCATTAATGCCTACAGAACACTTAATGGTATAATAACCTTAGCTCGTCAGGAGGGTGTTAGGATTACTCTTTCTGACATCCAATACTGCTACACCCTGTGTGCTATGAACCTTAAGGAAAAAGGTTATGTTTATTACCTTAAGCCGAGGTCCACCGCATTTAAGATCGTAGCCGACCTCCCAGACTCCAACAAAGGGGCTGGAGATGATTATCTCATCGCATCTGGGAATTTGGATTGGACGGATGAACAAGTTCATCTATTCCCTCTTCCTCGAACGGTCAAGGAGGGCAAGGGTAAGATCCCTGTGTTAACTTCTTAACTGTTATTTTCTTCAATTTTTTCCAAAATTTTATCTGTTTCTGATGTTGTGTTTTTCTTTGCAGACGTTCGCCAGCCTCCCAAGGACTTCCGCCAGTCCTATTACCCTGGAAAAGGCCTGAAGAAGCTCTTGGATCTTCCTCTCGAGAAGCGCAAGGCCCCGCTCCTACTGAACTTTATTCCAACATACACATCCAAATTGGCCGACGTCCCGAAGAAAAAGAAGAAGAGCGCCTCTCCAGTCGCCTGTCAAAGCGCTTCCACATCTGAGCCAGCCGATCAGCCTTCAACCTCGGCTCCGAATTTAATACCACTGACAGAAAAGAAACGCCGACGTAGACTTGTTAAGACAGCCGAGATGGAACGACCGAAGAAAGTGGTGCTTGATCTTTTGGCCAATCTTCCAGATGACATGGACGCTGAACCAGCTCAACCTCTGCCACCTCAGAAACCAAAAAGAGTGAAGAAGGCTCAACCAAAGGCCAAGGCTACTGAAGCCGAGGTTGAAGACACCCTTCCAATCTCCCAGCTAACTTCCACTGTGAAAACCACCTCTGCACTTGCTAAGAGGTCGGCTGGGGCGCAACCTTCTGGATCCACTCCAGCGAAAAAACAAAAATCATCTTCTGGGACGACATCGGGGTCCAAAGTCCCCAAAATTCCTTGGGAGCCCAAGATTACACTTGAGGATAGGCCGGCCTACATCAATGAAAGCGCCGCCGACGTCAACATCGGCGTGGCTCTCAGCACTGCCGTTCTGCTTGAGGGCGATCTTGAGCGTAATGCCATGATGAGTGGCTATGAGAATTACGCCCTCATGTTGCAGCATTCAGTCCAAGTAAGTCTCTGAATTTGACAACTTTGTCTTTCATACTTGTAAAATTTTGAAACTTTTTGTGATAACCTCTGCCTTGTATTCTTTCAGGCCATCCAACACGCCCACTCCTTCTCCATGCGGGCTTTTGAATTTGAGGACGAGATGAAGAAGGAGTTTGCTGCCCTCCAAAAGCAAAATAAGAGTCTTCAAAATAAGATGAAAAAACTAGAGGATCAGGCCGAGGAGGCAACCAAGGCTAAACAGATAGCCGATGAAAAGGCTGAGGCTGCTGAAGCTGTTAAAACTGTTGCTATAGCTCAGCAGAAGGAAGCCGAGGAGAAAGCAGCCCAGGCCGAAAAGGAGCTGCAAGAAGCCTTGGCCACCAAGGAAGCCGACCTCAAAGCTGCCGATGCAAAGGGCTATGGTCAGGGTATGGCCGACGTCGCAGAAGAATACAAGCTTCAGGTCAAGCAGGCTTGCAACAAGGGATTTATCCTAGGTTGGAATGCTTTGGCCAAACAGCTTGATCTTCCTGCCGACTCGCCCTAGCGCAAAACCAAAGCCATTCGTCTTCCCATTGCTCTTCCTCCACCTCCAACTCAGGTTGAAGAAGAAGCTGACTCTGAAGCCGAGGTTGAAGATGAAGACGAAGATGAAGGTGAAGCACTGGTCAGGAAATCCAAGGAAGCCATTGAAACCAAGTCACCTCCTCAGGGCGATGAAGTGATGGATCTAACCCAAGAGGAGGATGAGGAGGTTGAGAAGGTGCCCAAGGAGACTGGCTCAGCTTATCTATCTTCAGACCCTCTTCTGGCTGATAGGAGTGTGGAGAAGAATTTGGCCGAGATCGATGCTGAGGTTGCAGCGGAGAAGGAGGCCGAGGTGGCAGCAGACAAGGAGGCTGAGGTCGTGGTTGACAAGGATGCCGAGGTCGTTCTTCCTGAGAATGCCAAGGTTCTGGTCCAAGATGCTCCTCAAGCTGAGGGCTCACAGCCCTGATGTCTTTTATACTTTGTTGTTTTCTTTTATTTCTTGTACTTTATTTTGTTCTTTAAACAATGTAAGCTGTTTTTTTGTGGCCGATGTGCCCTTTCTAAATGCAACTATCTTTTCTTTATGCTTTAGTCTCTGACTTCTCTTCTGAATGGTTCTATACTTAGAATATTTTGCATGATTTTCATAGTCTTCCTTCTTTGTGCAATCTTCTCGGGGTTACATACCTCGGGTACAACACCTGCAAGTTTTTCTTCGGCAAGATACTGTCCTGCAATCTTTTCATAAATTTCAACAAGTATAAAACATATACTAATTAAGCTTAACTTTTGCAAACCTTTCTTAAGTTTAGACAACAATCTCAGTCTAACTTACTTGTAAATTGCTACAAATTTCAACAAGGATTATAAACAGTAAACTTTACTCAAGTTTTATCAAGTGTTAAACAATAATCTTAACTTTTACCTCAACCTGTAAATTGCTGCAAATTTCAACAAATGGTAACATGTCGGCTTAACTTCAACCTTCAACTTGTAAATTGCTGCAAATTTCAACAAGTGTTTGAACATCTTCCTTGGTATGTCCATCCAGCAGATTGCTATAAGTCTGTATGCCATAACATCGGCTTCCCTTCGACTTGTAAATTGCTACAAATTTCAACAAGTGAAGAGAAACAAATATCTCGGCTTGACTCCAACTTGTAAATTGCTACAAATTTCAACAAGTGAAGCCAAGGAACAATCTCGGCTTAACTTCAGCTTGTAAATTGCTACAAATTTCAACAAGCGAAGCTAACCTTTTTAATCGACCTGACCAACTTGTAAATTGCTACAAATTTCAACAAGGGTTAATACAAACAATAAACTTTACTCAAGTTATAACAGGTGTTAAGCAATGATCTACCTGTAAATTGATGTCGGCTTTACTTTAACTTGTAAATTGCTACAAATTTCAACAAGCAATGAGAGTAGTAACCTCGGCTTAACTTCAACTTGTAAATTGCTACAAATTTCAACAAGCGAAGCCAAGCTTTGTATTTGGTCAAACCAACTTGTAAATTGCTACAAATTTCAACAAGTGGTAGACTTTGTTATTCGGCCAGACCAACTTGTAAATCGCTACAAATTTCAACAAGTGGTAGGCTTTGTTATTCGGCCAGACCAACTTGTAAATCGCTACAAATTTCAACAAGTGGTAGGCTTTGTTATTCGGCCAGACCATCTATTATGTGGTAGGCTTTGTTATTCGGCCAGACCAACTTGTAAATTGCTACAAATTTCAACAAGTGGTAGGCTTTGTATTCGGCCAGATCAACTTGTAAATTGCTACAAATTTCAACAAGTGGTAGGCTTTGTATCTTCTCTGCTCCTCTGCCCCCAATGTGAACCTAAGTTCCACTTGGGTTCTCATTGTTCATGTCTTCCAGCATCTGATGACATCGGCCAAGAATAATGATCTCTCAATGATAGAAAAATTTTAGATTAGAAGTGTTCCAGGGTCTTGGCAGTGCTTTGCCCTCATTGTCCTCCAGACGATATGCTCCATTACCTAGCACCGAAGTAATTCTGTAAGGCCCTTCCTAGTTTGGGCCGAGCTTGCCCTCTCTGGGATCTTTCTTGTTGCCGACCACTTTTCTCAAGACTAGGTCGCCGACTTGAAAATCTCTTGGGTTGACCTTCTTATTGTAAGCTCTGGCAAGCTGTTGCTGGTACACTGCAAGTTGAATTGCAGCCTTCTCTCTTCATTCTTCCAAAAGATCCAGATCTCGGGCTAAGAGTATGTCATTAGTCCCATTTTTAACTCCCTGGGTTCGGATCCCTAGGATGCCGACTTCCAGTGGAATGACTGCTTCTGTGCCATAGGCCATGGCAAAGGGAGATTCCCCTGTTGATCTTCTCGGCGTAGTCCGATATGCCCAAAGCACATTGGGTAATTCATCTACCCACTTCCCTTTTGCTGCCTGCAACCTCTTCTTTATTCCATCCAGAATTACTTTGTTGGATGCTTTCACTTGTCCGTTGCTTTGAGGGAAGCTTGGTGTTGAAAAGTAATTCTTGATCTTGAATTTCGCACAGAAGTTCTTGATTAGCTTGCTGTCGAACTGAGTTCCGTTGTCGGCTACAATGGCTTTGGGAATGCCAAATCTGGTGATGATGTTGTATGGTGAGGGAGTATCAATCACGGTGAACTCGGTCTGGATCTTCTCACTGCCTGCTTGTACTTCAAAGGTTGTGGCACCCAGTGGCCACGTCAGCGTGCTATTGAAGCCGACCATCGAGCCATTTGATTGCTCCAGGTCGTCGGGGTGAAGGCCCAGCTCCTTATAACATCTCACGTACATGATGTCACAAGAGCTGCCTGGATCTATGAAGATGCGTTTTACTTGGCATTCCCCAACCTGGAGGGATACTACCAAGGCATCATTATGTGGGTGCTGTACCATTTCTAGGTCGGCCTCGGTGAAAGTTATCATCGGACTTTGGCAATCTGCTGGCCGAGGTCTTTTCAATCCGACCTGGTTCACGTACTGCAAGTGTTTGACTCTCTGAGTCTCCCCCCGAATACTGTTTTCATTCACCTTGGAATGAATCACATTCACTACCCGAGGTCTTTCTGCCCGGGGTTGTGGCGGTGGCGGGGCTGCTTCAGCCTAAGGCAGTCCTGCCTGTTCTTCCCTCGTTCTGGTTTCATCGATAAGGTCTATGAGGTGACCTTGCCTCACCAGATCTTCCAAGTGTGCTTTTAAGGCTCTGCAACCTTGTGTTGTATGTCCGTTTTCATTGTGATACGAACAATGTCTGTCCGCATTTCTTCCCATAAACTCCCCGGGTTGCCTTGCCGGCGTTCTGAAATAGGGCTGGCTCCAAATTTTTCCTAGGACCTTTTGAATTGGAATTCGGAACACAGTTGTTACTGCTTGTTTGGCTCTCAACTCTACCTCCACCTTGCTGAATCCGTTGTTACTTCGGCTCCGCTTCGGCGAGCCCGTCCCCTGCTCCTGTTTAACTTGCTTTGTTGCCGATGTGTCTTCCTCGGCTCTGGCATACTTTTTGATCCGTGCCATGAGTTCCTCCATGTTCTTTGGCAGTGTCTTTGCTAAAGATTTCCGTAGTGAACAATCCTCTTTCAGGCCGTTTTTGAAAGATACGACTGCTACCTCCTGGTTACATTCAGGTATTCGGTTGAACACCTCGTAGTATCTTTTTGCATAGGCCCTAAGGCCTTCATCCTTGCTGATTTTCAAAGCCATTAATGCGTCCACCCTCAATGGCTGTAGTTTGTTTGTCACGAACCTGGCCACAAACGTCTCGGCCAGGCCTTCCCACGTTTTCACACTTCCTTTTGGTAACTTGTGGAACCAATCGGATGCAATTTCTCCAAAGGACGAAGGGAATACTTTGCAGAGCAAAGACTCATTTCCACTGTATAATGCCATTGAATTTAAAAACAACCCAACATGGAAGTTAGGGTCTGACTTACCGTCATAGATTTGGAACCTCGGCATGCTGAATCTTTTTGGTGCTTCAAATTTGTCTAGTTCCACCGAGAATGGTGTCCTCGGCTTGATGAACGAGTTTACCTCGGCTTCAGCTGCTCGCTCCCTCCTCTTGAGGTAGTTTCTCAAGTCTTCTTTACTCCTCCCCGGAGCTCGGCTATCTTTTGATTTGAGTCCCTTTGGCACGCTACTCTCGGCCTCGTGGTACGCCCGTTTTGATCTTTCTCCATGGGTTGTATCGAAGCAGAGAACCTACTTTTGTACATGCCGATGTTCTCTTGGTTCCTGATCCTTTGTATTATACGTCCTTTTGGACTTACCGACCTCTCCGGAGCATGGGTGAGAATGCTCCTTGTTCCTGGAGCGTTGTGGTGCTTCAGGAGTTGTTGTCCTTCCTTCATTTCGAGCTTTAACTGCTGGGATTGGAGTATCCTGCAGTGGGTATGGTGGCTGCATGACCTTGCTTTGCATCATGAAGTTGACGACCGATTGGAGGTCTGCCAACTTGTTTGCCAGGTCCTTGAGTTCCTTATCCCTTCGTATGCACCTATCCCTCCATACCTGGAGGTTGTCCAGCTCGTAGTATCTGCCCTGGTCCGCCTTCTTCGATGTGTCATCCTCCTGGACGACGTTCTTTCCCCCGTGCCCCTGGCCACGGTTTTTATCATTGTTTCCTTCGACGTCAAGGTCAACAAGCCCGTCACTCTCAGCGGGAGTATTGCCCCTGACCTTCTCGTTTTGTGCGTTACTGGCCATCTATTCGTCTTTCATTCCCACAGACGGCGCCAAATTGTGTGAGTGATTTTCTGATCACACTGTCTATCTTAGTGATTCAGCGGTAAAAACACAGGCAGAATAGATGTAACAGATAATAACACAAAGACAAGAAGGATTTAATGTGGTTCGGCAATAATTGCCTACGTCCACAGGAGGCCGAGGTGTTTCACTATGAACAGTAACAAGAATTACAATTCACTCTCTGTAACTTTCTCACTCTCTGAGTATATAATTGTAAATGTTACAATTAGTTTGTTGCCTCTCTATATCTGTCTTAACTGTTGTGTTGATACCCGAATGTCAATGCCCCCCCTTGTTTGTTGTCTTCCTTCTATATATATACCAGAATAGAGATGGAGCGGTTACCAGCTTTTGAGCTGGCTTGCCAGCCCACTAGTGCACTTTTAGCAGCTTTCCAGGTAAAAGCTGTTGATTCCTTCTCACGACTGCTAGTGGCCTCGTGGCTATTTCACATGGCCTCAAGGCAAGCTTGTTGGTGAGAGAGTGGCCTCATGACTATCTCCACTAGGCTGGACATCCACTTAACCAAGATAATATTTTATAACATCAACTTCAGCTTACTCTTCTGCGGGTAGCTCGGCCTTTGCACGTTAAGCCGAGGTTGGAGACCTTCATCCGAATTAAGATGCCTTTGGAAATCACCTCGGCAATTACTTGAGTATATTGGCAAAACTTTTACTGTGACACGTAGCTCATCGGATGACACGTCGGCGTCCCCTTGCCACATGTTGATTCTCATAAATATATCCCCACATTTAACGTTTATTCTAATTTTTTTTTTATCAAATTTGAGTAAAGATTTGATAAAAAATTTCATCTCATACCATGCGTTTCAACACTAATTTTTCAAGTTTCATCAAATAACCGGTTGATCATGTTGGCACCATAAATAAATAATTTTATTATTAGTTATTATTTATATAATTGGAGGACATGTGGCACTCTTCTACTCATTTAGATGTTATGAAAAGTTATAAAGTATTAAACACATGTAGAAAGATGATGAAGGACAAAGTGGAGAACATGGAGTATGAATTGGAGGTTAAAGGAAGCAATGGAGACATGGAGATGAAGTGGAAGATGGAAGAATATGGTAATTATTAAGTAATTTTTTCATACAAATGTTTGCCTATAAATAGTCATTTATGGCAACATTGTAAGGGACCCAGACTCAAATCAAAGACAATTGATTTTATTTTATTTTTTGTCATTTATATTTCATGCACTTTATTTTATGAACTTCATTTTCAAAGTATAGGAGTAGAGGTAATTAATATGCATTTTATTTTCAACACTTCATTTTCAAAGCATAGGAGTAGAGGTGAATTAATGGCTATTTTGATTGTTCACTCAATCATCTTTCTACGCCTTTCTCTCTCTTCTTCTTTTAATTTTTTTTCTCTACACTTGTCAATTTTGAAGTTCCATTCATTGAGGCAAAAGAACCGTCAACACAATCACTTCATAATTGGCTTGAATTTAATCTGTAAGAATTTTTCAATTCTTGTTGGCACGCTCAAATTTATGGTATTTTCCTTCGTAGGAAAAATAAGTCAATAGTTTTTTGGCACGCCCAATGAGACATCCATTACAATGGTTAGACGTAGACGACAAGAAGAAAATGAGAGCCTTAAAGAAGGCATAAAAGAAGAAATGACAAACGAATTAGATTTTGCCATTCAAAGTTATTAATATGAAATATATTGGCTTGAAAGAAAAATTTTGAATATGCAAGAAAAGATCCATTTTCTTCATGAAGAAAATTTTCAAGTTGTTTCTTCATTACCATATTATTTGGTAGAAGAAAAAATACACCATTTAATTGGGCTAATTCATCAACTTGATATGAAAATTTGCTAATGGAGACATGAGTTATCAACCCTTCTTGTCAAGTTTTTAATGACTGAATTTTGTGGGGTTTTACAAAATGTTTTCAAGTCTTTTATGACTGAAATTGGTAAAGAAATAACTTCATCATTGGCTCGGGGAGTTCACGAGTCCGTTTTTAAAGAGCCAAATTATGAAATTAATATAACGAAAAAGCAAGTTCTTGAGTCAAACATGGCTAAGAATGATGTTCCATAAATGTCTCAGGGGGTTCATACATTCATTTGTAGAGAGCCAAGTTATGAAAAGCTTGTTAGGGAGCATGTTTTTAAACGAAGTTTGGTTAAAAATGATGAGCATCCCACGGTTAGTGAATTTAAAATTTTTGATGATGTGAAAAATCTCAAACAACTTGAATTTTTAAAACCACCATATACCACTGTCTTCGTTGTTCAAAATCCATTTTGGATTTGTGGTTCACATCAAAATTTAATTTTGATGAAATGGTTAACAAAATATTGAAGTCTAGAATTTTTTCCTACATTTTCACAATGGGAAGCATGGAAATGACCCATAATAATGGTCCTGGCTATTTTCATGGTTATATATGAAATAGTGGACAATACAAATTTACAGTTGGCTGAGGAAAAAGAAGCTCTGTAGAAAACACAATGAGTTCATATTAAAAAATCTAAAAATCCCCTAGATATTGATTTGTGATTATGTATCAATTTTAAGCAATAAATAACAATCTGAATCAAACAATCAAGACAAATTGATACAACAATTTTATGTGAAAAAATCACAATTGGAGCGCCTCCAATTGTGATAAAAAAAACTACAGGCAAAAGTCACAAAACAATCCACTAGGAAGACATAAAGGAGTTACATAAGTATACTCTCAATTATTTAGCGAATCCACGCCCGAATCGAACCGACCCCTATGTGCCTCTTCCAGCTATGTCTTCACCTCAGAATTGTCTTGTACAACGTTGAATCCACAATGCCGATGTCAAATCCACGACGATGAGCCACTCCAAAATCCACCAAAGCTTTTGGCCCAAATTCTCCGAAATCCATCGAAGAACAACACTCTTTTTCATATTGAATAAATAAAGTAAACAAATCCTTTGATATAATCCACTCAATTCATGATTAAAACTCTCACAAATATCAAAGAAGACAAGCAAAGAAGTTCCAGAAGAAAAATCCAAATACCCAAGAAGAAGATTTGGAAGCTGTACCCTAAAATCGGACTGAAACATATATTTATAAAAAACAAATCCGCGATCTCCGCTTGAGTGCAAGAATGGCCACTCGAGTAGATCAACGCTCAAGTGAAAGAATGGTCGCTCAAGTGGAAAAAAACAACTCCCAGTACTTTTGCAGGTGAGTGAAACTTCTGAAAGGTCGCGATCTTCACTCGAGCGTAGGAATGGCCGCTCGAGCGAAAAAACAACTTTGACTGCAATTTTGCTTTTTGCTTCAGGGGCACTGCCCCTCAACCCTGCCTAGGTGCTGTCCCGGACCCGACATAGTCAGCAAAGTGGCAAACATTAAAGAATTAACTTCTGAAACTTCTTTGCAAGGCACAATTCGGATTGAATTTGTATCTAAAACTCATAGCCTCACTAAAATAAAAGATCGAATAAAATTACAATTACAATTACATATGTTTGTTGTCAATAACAAAAACGGGATTGCCAATAACAAAAACCTAATATATATGTTTGTTGTTTTCTACCATGCAATGTGAAAACCATCATTCTTGACCAAAAGCTGGTCTTTGCTATATATTAGACATGACGTTTTTATACTCCAGATTGTCTTTGAAGTGGATATGTAAACAACTATCATTTTGGCTTTGTTGTTGGTCAACGTGTGTGCTTCGAAAGCCTTTTTTGCCATAAGGTTTTTTTTTTTTTTTTTTTTTTTTAAAAAGGTTTGAAGCACTCCATCTTGCATCAACAATTGCTTCAAAGAAAAAATAATGGTGGTTATGAACCTTCGAAGCTTTGCCGAGTATTTTTAAGGATGTAATTAGTCCTTTGTCAGCACCTTCGACCTTCGAATAATGATTTTGGCTCTCTATTAATACCTTTAGAGGATGGCTTTCATCCTTTGAATTACAATGCTTCAAGAATTCGAGACATCTCATAATTTATTTTTGCCATGATATTGGCTACTGTCAGGTGAGACATTTGCTACTTTTACATGGCGATAAACTTCGAATCATTTCAGAGTGGCTTCTAAGCATTCTGAATTAGCTTCGAAGTAATTTCAAGGAGGCTTTAATATGTCCTTTATAATGAACCTTCTAGTAAGCTTCGAAGGGTGCCAGAGAAGCTTTGCAGGATTTCGAAAAGAGCTTTGAAGAGGTTTTTTATAATGAACATAGTAGTGTTACCATGTCATTGAAGTAATAGTCATGATTTTTGGACACCACACATAGTGAGTGCATGGATTCATTGATTACAAATTGGTGTCTCATGTTGAAATTTTGAACTTGCCACCTAAGAAAGTACAAAGCTTCTACTCATGACTCATACCCAACATGATTGGTATGTATTGTGTCCAAATCAAATTGGTGTTTCTTGATTCGAATTGATCAATTTGAAGTACTCATATTAAATTTGACGCACATGACTTTAGTGTAGTGTCCCTTTGAAGCACTTCGTTGGTGCTATTGTGGTATTTAAATCACTTTATTACTCATATCAGTTCTGTGCTTAGTTCTGCTATTCAAAAATTCAAATAAACTTCATTTTTAAAGAGCCGTGAAGGGTAATGTTGGCACCATAAATATTATTATTATTATTATTATTATTATTATTATTATTATTATTATTATTATTATTATTATTATTACAAGACACGTGGCACTTTTTTGATCAATCAGAAGTTAAGAGAAATTAAAAAGTTAGTGGTCTTGCATGATGGAACATAGAAGACAAGGTGGAAGAAGTTAAAACACATGTGAAGAATATGATGGACAAAGTGACATAGAGGAAGACATGAAGGGATATGTAGCATTATGGGAATGAAGGTGGAAGAGTCGGTAGTTTTAGGTCGTTATTAGGTAGTTATTGCTGAAAGTTTTTTCATATAAGTAGCCATTGAGGGCTACATTAGGAGGACCTAGACCCAGATCCAGATCCAGAAACCAGTCTATTTTACTTTACATTTTTTCCAGTTCTTTACATTCCAGTTATTTACTTTCCAGTTCTTTACCTTCCAGTCCTTTACTTTCCCCCACTACATTTCAGTTTCTTAGGACTAGTTCTAAGTTAGTGTGTTCATTGCTATAATACCCTTCAAAGCTGTGGAAGTGCGAAGGTACAATTGTAAACACTTGTTTACTTAATGAAATTTATTTTCTGACATTATTCTCTCCCTTATTCTTTTACTATTGTGATTAGTTCTTCTGAATTTTCTCCTAAAACAAGCCATCAATAAAAGTCATTTTCATTGAGGCTAAAAGAATTTCAAAGCAATTGTCTGATTAATTTGTTGGCATTTATTATTTCTGTAAAGACTTATTGATCTTTACTGGTACACTCTAATTACATAACCTTCAAAAGCCAAAAAATCCAATATATATATATATATTTTTTTTAAAAACCGTTGGCTTATTTTTCCAACGAAAGGAAATACCATAAATATAAGTGTGCCAGCAAGGATTGAAATTTTTTTACCGATTAAATTCAAGACAATTATCAAACGATTGTATTGATGGTTCTTTTGCCTTAATAAAGAGGACTTCAAAATTGATAAGTGTAGAGAAAAGAAAAATTAAAAGAATAAGAGAGGGAGACGGGGAAAGATGATAGAGTAAATAGTCAAAATAACCATTAATTTACCTCTACTTCTATACTTTGACAAGGAAGTGTTGAAATAAAGTGTATATTAATTACCTCTACTCCTATGCTTTGAAAAGGAAGTGCATAATATAAAGTGCAGGAAATATAAATGACAAGAAAAATAAAAATCAATTGTCTTTGATTTGAGTGTGGATCACTTACAATGTAGCCATGAATGACTATTTATAGGCAAACATTTGTAGGAACAAACTACTAAATAACTACTATATTCTTCCATCTTTACACTTTACACTCCATGATCTTCCACTTCATCTCCATGTCTCCATAATTTCATTTAACCTCCAATTCATGATCAATGTTCTCCACTTTATCTTTCATCATCTTTCTACATGTGTTTAATACTTTATAGCTTCTCATAACCTCCAAATAAGTAGAAGAGTGCCACATATCCTGCAATTATATAAATAATAACTAATAATAAAATTATTTATTTATGGTGCCAACATTACCTCTCCCTCCTCCCCCCCCCCCACCACATTTGGCAATTAATTAATGTATTCAAAGGGAGACACACATTCGAAGGTTATTTTATCATACGACATGATTAATTTTTTAAGAAAATAACCAAAACCTTGCTCCGAAGGTGCTCACAGTATATTTTAGAAGCTTTAAAAGCTTTGAATGTATAATAGCTGCCTGCTTGGAAAGTTTATAAAGCTTCAAACTATAATTAAAATAATTTCACATGCTTCGAATTTTAATGTATGTTTTGAAATTGTATTACTTTGCATGTGTATGAAATGGTGAATTCTTAGCAAAATATCACTAATTTTATTTAGTCACAATGCATGCCAATGTTATTTTCTTTGAGCCATTAATGACAGTTGGCTCTTCTATGCTTTACTTCGAGACCTTAGTTGCATCATGAGACTATGGAAATTTCAAGACCTTTGAAGCATGATTCTTCAGACCTTAACAATATATTTTCACTTCCAATTGCACAATTTTGAATTGCTTCGAAGTGACAAACAGCATACACACTCTTCAAATTACACTACTCTAAATTGTTTTGCAGAATTTTGAATTACCTTTTAACCAAATGTATGGACCCTCAAAGCACTTTTAAGGGAGCTTTGACCCACCTCCGAGCCAAATCTGTGGACCTTCGAAATGCTTTGACATAGTCCCAATATTATGTTCGACTTCAAGATTATAGCATACCCGAAACTTCTCTTGCTTTGTGGTATACTTTAAAATCAGTAAATACACAACCCTCAAAACACTTCTCAAGGCTTCAAAGGCGAGTAACCAACCTTCGAGACAATTCTTGAAGCTTCAAAAGCGAGTACCCAACTTTCAAAACAATTCCCAAAGCTTTGAAGGTGAGTAACCAACCTTTGAAACAATTCTCGAAGCTTCAAATGCAAGTAGCTAACTTTCAAAACAATTCCCTAAGCTTCGAAGGCGTACAATCACATCCCACCGTCGATTGTTTGAAACCCAAAATTGTTGTTGATGCAACAAACAGTCCTTTGAAGCTATCGAAGTCTCAACAAAAAGGACTTTCGAAGACCATATTTTGATTCATGTCAAATAATAATAATAATAATAATAATAATAATAATAATTGATAGAACTACTTTGAAGACATTCTGGAGCCATCTCCAATACATGCTAAGACCAAACTTTGGTCTTACCTTAAAGGAAATTAACCAATGTCTCCCAAAGTTAAAACAAACTTAAGAATGGATTCATAGATGAAATCCAAAATTAAACCACTCGACAAAGTTAATTATGGTGTTATGTGTGAAAAATCTAGAAACTCTAGATGTTGATTTGTGATTATGTACCAATTTTAAGCAAAATATAACAATCCCAATCAAACAATCAAGAGAAAGAGACACAAAGATTTTACGTGGAAAAACCACAATTGGACACCTTCCAATTGTGATCAAAAAACCACGGGCAACTGCCACAAGACAATCCACTAAGAAGATTTAAAGGAATTACACAGGTATCACTCTCAATTATCTAGCGAATCCACAACGCCTAATTGAACCAACCTCTATGTGCCTCTTCCAACCCCATCTTCACCACGGAATTGTCTTTCTGATGAGCCACTCCGGATTCCACCAAAGCTTCAGGCTCGAATTCTTCAGAATCCACAACCAAGAACAACTCTCTCTCTCTTGTGTATACCAAACAAACCTTTGATGTACTCTCTTTAAACCATGAGTTGAATACTCAATAAAACATCAAAGAAAAAATAACAAAATATCCCCAGATATAAACCTTTAAGAACCAAAAAGAAGATCTGGAGAGATTCAATGAATGAATCAATGAATAGCCTAGATTTGGGAGAAACCCAACTATTTATAGAAAACCAAAGCAACCCTAGTTGGGAAAGAAAACCAACTTCTTGTAGAAAACCAACTTCTTGCAGAACTCCAAAGTAATCCTGTTTTTGAAGGAAACCAACTTCTTAAAGAACTCTTGTTACAACCTTGGTTTTGATCCATGGAATTTGACAACAAAAGGTCCTAACAATCTCCCCCTTTGTCAAATCCTGGATAAAACCAATCTAAAACAAATTTTCTAACAAAATCTCTCAAGCAGCACCACCAACTATGAACCAACACTCAAATCCATGCTCTTGAATAATTATCCTGAAATAAAATAACAACACACAAGCCAACCAAAATATGTGGAACTGGATTAAATAACAAAATATAAATCAATCCATAAATAAAATACTAACAATCCAACTGTACTAAAGAAGGATATAAGCAAAAGCAAAAACACTGTACCATCAACCAAACTACTGTACCATCAATATACATCAAACACTAGTAATGATGAACCAAACTCTCCCTCATTAAAAAACAACCACAAACACTGAAAACAGTGAACAAGAAGAAAAACGACAAAAAATAATATGGTGGAGCAAGCAAGGAATTTCAGATTTGTACCTTGAAACACACAAGATTATCCAAGAAGTACAATTACTTGAAAACAAAATGTGCACAGCCTCTAGAAAATTCCTCATAAAAGAAAGTGATGCAATATGTGAAAAGCATAGATCCCATGATAAAAGTGTGTGCGTGACTCTTGGAGTTTGACAAACACTAGATTCAATCCTAGTAGTGATCTGAAAGTTGAACCTCCGACAAGAGAATCTAAGCACAACAAAGGAAAGTCAAACCACTAGGAATCAAGGGGTATTTGGTGAGTAAAGGCGGAGACTCCCCCTCAATCAATGAATCCTTTATTTTTTTTTCACATCTTTTTCTTTTCTTTCTTTTGCACATTTTTTTTTCTTTACTTTTGCACTTTTTTTTTTTCTTTCTTTCTTTTGCACAGTCATTGGCGGCTGACACGCTCAAGAGTATGGAAACCGAACCAGAGAAGCATGGATATATTAAGGATGGCCTGGTTGGTGACTCTGAGGGAGCCTTTTCCTCATGCCTGGACTACAAAGAACAGAGGGGAAAGCCGTGGAGATGCAAAAAGATGGAAGATGGTTAAGAGACTCAACATCACCCATGATATGCTAGTATAGGTCAATTCCTCTTGAAAAGCAAAAGATATCATGCCAGAAGTCCATAGAAAAAATAACCACTAAGACAAAAGACTCCAATATTTGCTAATCCAAGAGTGTGTACAGAATGAGACATACTAATCAAAGAACACACACTCCAAAATGAGTAATGACCACAGAAAACACACACATATTAACATGTAATGGATATTCTCATCAATTCCAATATGCACCAAGGACATCTCAAAAATTCAAACTTGCAAAACCATATAGAAAATCTTTTTGGTTTTTTTTTTTTTTGTTTTTTTTGTTTTTTTTTTTCAACAATAAAGCAAGACAAAAAAAAAAAAAAAAACATGCACATTTTTTTTTCATTAAAAAAAACACAGAAACCCAAAAAAAACTAAAAAGAGAAAACACATTAGCAGAAATCAAGTTTTCTTACCCAAATCTTTTTGGTCTTAACAAAATCAGGTCTAGCGGTCTTGGTAAATGTCACGGTGTTGTGAACACCCTCATGAATCTTGATATTCCGCCTAGACAAGTAAGGTTGTCTCCTAACCCAAAAAGTATTCGAATTTCTACCATTTTGAGACATTCTCCCATGCAACTTATAACAAAAAGGGCAAATATGGCCATGCATACCACAATGATGACAAATAAAAACAGGGTATACCTTCTTTTCTTTTACCTTACCAACTCTAGGGAGTTTGAGAAGTTTTTCCTCTTGTTGAATCTTTTGTCCTCCCTTTCCTTGAGTTCTTGCATCATGAGATGTTGATGCACTCTGTTTGTGCTCTTTCTTGCCATCAAAGCCAATGCCACTCTTGTCTGAACAGATTTGTTGAGACCCAATGATATCCTCCAAAGCCTTTGATCCTTTGTTCCAAAGACCAATGGTAACCATGGCACACTTGAGCTCTTCCTCTTTCTTGATCATTAGTTCTTCCAAAGCAACTTGTGACATCTCGAGAGATTCAATCTTTTCTTCAAACATGGCATGAATTTCCTGTAGCTCATTCCTCTCTGTCTCATAAGTCAACAGTTTTGCACAAAGGACTTGTTGATCATCAGCTATCTTGTTGGCATTGATCCTAGCCTCGGAAATCTCCTCCTTAAGTTTGACATTCTCACATTCACATGCTTTGAGTTTCTTTGTGAGTTTGTCATTCAATTTGAATAACTTAAGAGACTCCTTATACAACTTTTCATAAGCTTGTTCAAGCTCTTCATTATCACTCTCAGAGGATTCATTATTAGTGGTATTCTCAACCAACCTCTTTGAATCCATTATCACAAATCAAACAAGATCTCGTTCTAAAAAATATATATTTTTTAAAAAAAATAGAACGACCCGCTCTGATACCAATTGAAAAATCTAGAAAATCTAGATGTTGATTTGTGATTATGTACCAATTTTAAGCAAAATATAACAATCCCAATCAAACAATCAAGAGAAAGAGACACAAAGATTTTACGTGGAAAAACCACAATTGGACACCTTCCAATTGTGATCAAAAAACCACGGGCAACTGCCACAAGACAATCCACTAAGAAGATTTAAAGGAATTACACAGGTATCACTCTCAATTATCTAGCGAATCCACAACGCCTAATTGAACCAACCTCTATGTGCCTCTTCCAACCCCATCTTCACCACGGAATTGTCTTTCTGATGAGCCACTCCGGATACCACCAAAGCTTCAGGCTCGAATTCTTCAGAATCCACAACTGAAGAACAACTCTCTCTTTTGTGTATAACAAACAAACCTTTGATGTACTCTCTTTAAACCATGAGTTGAATACTCAATAAAACATCAAAGAAAAAAATAACAAAATATCCCCAGATATAAACCTTTAAGAACCAAAAAGAAGATCTGGAGAGATTCAATGAATGAATCAATGAATAGCCTAGATTTGGGAGAAACCCAACTATTTATAGAAAACCAAAGCAACCCTAGTTGGGAAAGAAAACCAACTTCTTGTAGAAAACCAACTTCTTGCAGAACTCCAAAGTAATCCTGTTTTTGAAGGAAACCAACTTCTTAAAGAACTCTTGTTACAACCTTGGTTTTGATCCATGGAATTTGACAACAAAAGGTCCTAACAATGTGGTTGTCCATAAAGCTTGAAAATTTCAAAAATTAAAATAAAATAAAGTTAAATTGCCATTACTTCGAATAAATTGGCCATTCTTAGCCAAGTTCAACATTTCAAACAGTTAAGTTGTTGTTTAGTGCATCAAACTCATCAAAACAATGCTTAATGATGATTGTTTTATTAGCCATTTCATCAAAAATTAAATTTTGATGCGAACCACAAATCTAAAAAGGATTTTGAACACCACGAACCATAGTACAATATGGCCTTAAAAATTCAAACAACTTCACATTTTGAATAATTTCAAAAATTCAGATTTGTGAACATTAAATTATTCATCATTCTTAGCCATATTTGGCTTGAGAACATGTTCATCGGCCAAATAACTTTCATCATTTTTTGACAAATGGGATTGTTTTTCTATTTTATACATTAATGGATTATGAAAATCTTTCATGTGAGTTTCATCATTTCTTGGTCTAATGGGTAGTTCCATTTTAGCTATTAATGACTTATGAAAATTCTCCATATGACTTTCATCATTTTTTGACTTAATGGGCTGTTCCAATTTAGCCATTAATGGCTTATGAAAAGTTTTCATAGACATGTTATTTTTATGGTTTGACTCTCCAAGAATAGGTTTTTCAATCCCCCAACCTTTATATGGAACATAATTTTTAACCATATTTGACTCAACAACATGCTTTTTAGCCATGTTATTTTCATGAATTGTGTAACAACTCAGATTTTTAATTATTCTGTAGAATTTATACTAATATTATTTAATTTCAGTTAAAAAAATATATAATTTATTATATATTATTATGCGTAATTTTATAAAATAATATAATTATTAAAAGTTTGGGGGTCAAAATATAAATAATAATAATATAGATAATATAAATAATAATAATAATGAGTGTGGTATTAAAATGAATAATTAATTTTCTGTTAGTATATAATAATGTGTAATTTAATTAAGAATTAATTAATTTATATAATTATATTAAAATAATGAGTCAAAAGGTAATTATCTTAAATATTTATTTAGGATAAGATTGAATCTATTTAATTATTATCAAATCTGGAGTGAGGGATACGGATCGACCACGTGTTGACCTGCTGGTGCGTTTTCTCCCTATAAATAAGAAGGAATGAATCGGCCCGTAGGAAGGAAAAAGAAAAAGAAAAGAGAGAAAGAAAAGAAAGAAGAAAAAAGAAAGAAAAAAGAAGAGATGAAGAAAGGAAAGAATGATGGAAGTTAAAAGGGTTCTTGGTAGTGGAAAAAAAAAAGGTAAGGTATTAAAGTTAAAGTGAGTTATATTATACCTTGAGTTACTAAAATGTATTTTACGTATGTTTTGATTTACCAAATCTGTTTTATACAAGTTATGTTTTATTAGTATATTAAAAAAAGTTATGTTTTATAAATGTTTCAATTACGTGGTTTTATTTCTGAACCCTATTTGCTTAAAAGGAAATCCATGGATATGTTTGTTTATATTTTAAAGAATATTTGGCTATGGCCTTATAAACAATTATGTTTTGTAAGTATCACCATGAGAGTCCCACGCCTTGGAGAACTTAAATAATCATTGGCCTCTATTTGGTTACTTTGTGGCCCTCTGATCCATTGACCTTTGTTCTGTGCAGACCAAAGTGTTGTGCAGAGCTAAGTGCTACACTATTGTGGGAGTCACCTCTAGAATCTGTACGAGCCACCTCTTGAATCCGTACTTCTGTTATGTGTGGACCAAAGTGCTGTGCAGAACTAAGTGCTACACTATTGTGGAAGCCACCTCTAGAATCCGTACGAGCCACCTCTTGAGTCCGTACCTCTGTTCTGACTGTCACTTCAGTGACCTCTGTTCTGTTATGTTCTGTACCGTGGTTATGGTTATATATTTATATAATATCTGTATTTCAGTTTCTGTTACTTAAATGATTTGTTTATGTAAATGTTTTGGCCTAACTAACGATCCATGGTTATTTTGTGTCTCTTATACGCTTGGTATAATATTTCTCACTCTGTCATGTGCTTATAGTTGTTTACCAATTTTCAAGAAACATGCAATTCAGAAATAGCCTTTGGAAAGTCTTGGATGCGAGGCTGCAGAATAGACACACACAGTATTTTTATGATATTTTTATATGTAAATATCGGCCTTTTTGGTCAATATATTTTGTAATAAAAATAGAAGCTCCAATAATTATTTTGGTACCCTTATTTAAATATTTCTTCCGCTCGCGTTTATTTATCTGTTTAAGAATTGGCCGTAGGTAACTCAAGTTACTAGCCATCATGGTGCTTAACCCTTGGGTACGGGGAGCGGGTCGTGACAAATTGGCTCCTTAAAAATGAGTTTTTCGACCTCCCGAGCCATTGATGAAATCAATTCTTTTCTTTTTCCATTTTCAACATTGAAAGAAATTTGAAAAAATTTACCAATTCCGACCATTAAAGCCTCGGTTAAAGACTTGGTAGTGAGAGTTGACAATTCATCATTCTATTGGCGAACTTCCATATCAAGTTCATGAATTTCTCCAATTAAATCGTGTCTTTTTTCTTCCACCAAATAATATTGTAACAGATGGAAGTTTGTTTCATCAAGAAAATTGATCTCTTCTTGAAGATCCAAATGTTTATGTCTATTCCAAAATATTTCAACTAGGTTATTTGGAATGGATGAATACAATTCATTTTTCATTTCTTACACTTGACGTCCCACTAGGCGTGCCAAAAAATATATGTTGGCTTTTTTGGCTTTCAAAGGTTAAAAGTGTAATTAGAGCATGTCAGCAAGGGTCAATAAGTCCTTACAGAAATAATAAATGCCAACCAATTAATCAGACAATTGTTTCAAAATTCTTTTAGCCTCAATGAAGAGGACTTTTATTGGTGGCTTGTTTTAGTTGAAAATTCAAAAGAACTAATCACAGTAGTAAAAGGAGGGAGAGAACAGTGTAAAAACATAAATTTCATTAAGTAAACAAGTGTTTACAATTATACTTTCGCACTTCCACAGCTTCGAAGGGTATTATAGCAATGAACAGACTAACTTAGAACTACTCCTAAGAAACTGAAATGTAGTGCGAGAAAGTAAAGGACTGGAAATATTAAGAATTGGAAAAAAACGTAAAGTAAAATAGACCGATTTCTGGATCTGGGTCTGAATCCTCATAATGTAGCCATCAATGACTATTTATAGGGAAAAAAACTTCCATCAATAACTACCTAATAACCACCTAAAATCATCCACTCTTTCACCTTTATATGCACAATGCCACATATCCTTTAATGCCTTCCATTAAGTCACTTTGTCCATCATATTCTTCATATGTGCTTTAACTTCTTCCACGTTGTCTTCCATGTTCTACCATGCAAGACCACTAACTTTGTAACTTCTCTTAACATCTGATTGATCAAGAAAGTGCCACATGTCCTGCAATAATAATAATAATAATAATATTACTATTTATGGTGCCAACAGATTGGAAGGACAACTAGCAATATGCAACTTTGCACGCAGCAATGAGCAACTTTGCAAGTAACGGACCGGTCGTCTGGTGTAGGTGAAGCGTAATGGCTTTCTCCAAAAATTTAAGGGAAAGTTACACTGACATCCCCTGATGTTTCTATTAATACAGATTTGTTTGAAAAATTATACTTACCTCCCTGTTAGACTAAAATGACATATTTGTCTCTTAGCCTTTATACATATAAAATAATAAAATAATGTTGATATTTTGTTAATGTCATTTTAAGAGAAATAACAATAATTTTCTTTGGTTTAATTCACATAAAAAAATGATTTTTTTTTTTCGGTTTTTTTTTAAATTTATATTTTTATAATTTAAAAAAAAAAATCTTAGATACACCTAATATGGATATACTTAAGAAGTATAATATTTTTTTAATTTTTTTTTAAATTCACCAAATACAAATATATATATATACAAAAATACAAAAATTTAGTAATACTATAATAAATGTGAATGACGATATCTGGTAATACTGTAATAAATGTGGATGAATAGATGAGAAAGAAAAATAATGGTGGAAATAAAAATGAATAATTCTACTCATATATAAAAATTTATATAAAAAATATTATAAAAATGTTGTGATAGTGATGTTGTAAATATAATCAAGTTTACGGGTGTTTTGTTTTAAAATGAAAGGTTATCATTAAGTTATATCATTGTGTTTGAAAATTTTATATAAAATTTATGTTTGTATATCACCACTCAATAAGAATATGTTCAGGTAGAATTTAATAATGGAAAGTTGTAGAATATAGTCATAATGATAGGAAGAAGAAATGGTAAGAAAAATGGCAAAATAGTCATTTAGAAAATTTTAGGGTTGTCAAGAATTCATGGGGTAATTTGTAATACAAATTTCATGGAGGGGAATGTAATTTTTCAAACGTAAAGAGTGATCTGTATTAAACAGAAATCTCAGAGGGTCTTAGCGTAATTTACCCAAAATTTAATGAACGCTGAAGTTTCCCTCAATTGGATAAACCTTTTGCTTCTCTTCTAATTTGATATAAGTATGATGCCAGGGTCGGAGGAGAAAAAATAAGCGTGTTTCATCAAATTTAAATTTGATTCCATATCTAAGTAAGTTTTGGAGACGCTCTAAGGTACGTATTATGTAAACTTTATTATATATTACATTTTTTTGGGGGATAAATATTACATAATTTATTGTAGAAGTATGAGATTTTTGTGTTTCACATTTTGTGTAGAAATTATCTTGTCATAAAAAAAGGCCATTATGTGTTCAACCAATAGTTTTTTGTGACCACCTTCAAAATCATAATATTTTCATTTCCTACCGAGTTAGACTTCATTTCATCAATTGACTTGGACTTCTTCTTCTTCTTCTTCTTCTTCTTCTCACTACAAGAAAAATCACCTTTGGCGACTAAATTTTTAGTCGCCAAAGGTCCATTTTTAGTCGCTAAAAGGTGAGTTTTTGGTTTCCCCGACAAAAAATTTTAGTCGTTGCCTTTGTCGCCAATAAACAGTCGCAGAAGGTATTGGCGACTAAACCTGTTTTAGTCGGCAAAAAAGAGGTCTTTAGCGACCAATAATTTAGTCGCCAATAGTCAAATCCATTTTTGGAAATTATACCTTTGGCGACTAAACTCTTAGTCGTCAATAGTCAATTTTTTTTTTATTATTTATACATTTGGCGACTATTTTTTTCGTCGGCAATGGTCAACCTTTTGGCGACCACAGTGTTTAGTCACCAAAAGCATTTTTGAAAAAAAAAAAATTACCCTTTGTGCCTCAGCTCTTCGTCTTCTCTCCGTTCTTCACAACAGCTTTGTATGTTTTCTCGGATTCTTTGATAGAAGCAGCAGCAGCAGCAACCAGTTTTTGATCTTGACAAGTTTCTCTGATTTCACAAACTTCTTCAACTGAATCGACAACATTTTCTTGAAATTTGGGGGAAGCAGAGAGCTGTACTTTTCTTCCATGAATTTCGCGATCATTGCCGGGTCGGCCGCTCGAACTCAGGCGATCCTTCAATGACGATATTGCTTCGCTTATCATCTGCATCAAACAACAACAAAAAATTGATTATGTAGCTTAGTTTAACTGGTTCTAATTGATAATCTGGAATAAATAGCATCAAACAATCAAAAACAAACACACGAATTAGATCTCGAATAAATTCAAATCTTTAACTAGTTCTAATTCTAGCATTCAAATAGACACACTAAAAACCATTCCATTACAGTACAATTGTGCGAAATTCACGCACTTCAGATCGAATCGAACCAGATTCAAACTAGATGTAATACATATTATAATGTGACAGGACTTGAGTGATAAGAACAAGGACGAACTCACCATTTTCGGAGAGGAAAACGAGTCGCTGTTGACGGACTCGGACTGAGCTACACAATGATCTTCGTTCGAATTGCTATCCAACTGAAGAGAGGGAAAGGGGACGAAGCGAGAGAGAGAGAGAGAGAGAGAGAGAGATGTAACAGCGAGATCTCCGTAAATGAAGAGAGCGAATAGAGAAGAACTTTGTAATTACGAAAATCTATTTGTCAAGGTTGAAGTAGCAGAACAAGATATATGAATGTGTGGGATTGGTGGTGGTGGTTTTGCCTGAGACAGCCATAGATTAGTAGCTTAGTTTTGGCGGAAATTTTCAAAATGTTTTGGCGGAAATTTTCAAAATTTAAGTGGAGTCCCGTGCTTGCCTAGTTGAAAAGCACAAATACAGATTTTTTTTTTTTTAAACAAGAAAAATATTTTTTTATTGATGTTCTTTATTTGTAAGTGGAGTCCCGTGCTTTGCCTAGTTGAAAAGCACAAATACAGATTTTTTTTTTTTAAACAAGAAAAATATTTTTTTATTGATGTTCTTTATTTTTAAATACAGATTAGTCTTTGTTCTATTGATGTTCTTCACAGATTAGTCTTTATTTTTTATTGATGTTCTATTTTATTTTTAAATACAGATTAGCCTTTTATTGATGTTCTTTATTTTTAAAAGCACAAATACAGATTCGTCTTTGTTCTATTTTTTATTGATTTTATTTTTAAGCCACGCCTCCCACTATGCCATCAATCCTCACGAATATAATTGCAACTTATATTATTTATACATTATTTTTACCGGTTTTAATAGAAAAGTATATATAAATATAATTATATATATTAAATATAATTGATGTAAAAAATAAATTATTTATTAAAAAAAATTAATTTCCGCCTAAAAAAACCACTTTCAGCGACTAAAGTGATTTTTGGTCGCCAAAACTGTCACTTTTGCCGACTAAACTCAAGTTTAGTCGCCAATGGTCCACTTTTTAGCTACTAAATATTTTTAGTAGCCAAAAACATCCACTTTTGGCGACTAAACTGAGTTTTAGTCGCCAAAACCCCTCCTTTTAGCTACTAATTTTTTTTAGTAGCCAAAAATCTCCACTTTTGGCGACTAAACTGAATTTTAGTCGCCAAAACCCCTATTTTTGGCTACAAAATTGATTTTAGTCGCCAGTAAGTATACATTTGGCCACTAATTTGTTTTAGTCGCCAAAAGTCCTCAGTTTTGGCTACCAAACTGTTTTTAGTCGCCCAAGGTGCTACTTTTAGCGACGAAAAATTTATTTTTAGTCGCTAATTGTGCTTTTTGTTGTAGTGTCTTCTTCTTCTTCTTCTTCTTCTTCTTCTTATTATTATAAATAAAATGTAAAAAAAATCTGCCTTTAAAGTAATTAGAGTATTATTGATATTTATTTTTTGAAAAAAATTAAATGAAAACTTTACTTATGTGATTTAAATTTAAACTTAAGGGGTGTTTGGCATGTGGCTTTTTGGTTAAAATGATTAAAAAGTTAAACTAAGTTATCATATAACTCTCTCTACTTTTTTTTTTTTTTTTTCTTTTTTTGCACGTCTTTTGCACTCTAGACTTTGTTTAATATTGGAAAATGTATAAAAAAAAGTATCTTAAAAATATATAAAAATGTTAAAATATATATTAATTTCACTCAAATGAATTGAATGTAATAAAAGATGTCATGTGTTATTTATTTTTTTTCTTTTATTTGTGTTTTAAAAGCACTAGTTAATAAAGTCTATTTTCACATAACATTTTCTACAAATCTAAAGCACCATAGGAACATGATTACAAAAAAGGAGACTTGGCAATGGGGGCAAGGATCTTTTGTCCAAAATAATCATGTTTTTCCATCATAATTTCTTTATAATTATTAGATATGTCTTGAAATTTTTACATTTTAAAATTCTCATGTAATTTAAAAATTGTGAGTGAATTGAGATATAAAAATAAAATTATTTGAGGATAAAAGATCCGGACACTGGTACCAACGTATTCAATAATTTCCCCCCCAAGTATGGACTCCATAATCAAGACATGGTAGAAGGTGACATTAAATGCACACAGAAAAGTTGGTTGGTTGGTTGCCTAAAGGTGGGGGAAAACCGAGCCAACGTGCCAAATTAATTGTTTAGATTGGTTTTGAAAATTTTAATGAATTTTAAAATTTATTTAAATATGTGAAAGATTTAACTCCATTTCAAACAGAAAAGTTGAGATAAAATTGTTTAGTATTTTTATATAATTTTAGTATTATTGAGTGGAATCAAACGAAATTATTTAAGTTTGATTTGAAAATTTTAATAAATTTTAAGATGTGTTTAAGATTAATATGTTTACTTAATTTATTAAGTTCGAACAAGTTTTTAATAAATTAAGATTGAGCTATTTGGTTTATTTATCACTCTACCTAAAAGGTCATTCTATAATAAATATAAAAAATGTTTGGTAACTCAAATTCATGTGACCCGAATGACTCGAATGTATTGAATGAATATTTCATTACATTTATTTGTGCAATTTTTTTTTTTAATATACAATTATTACAATACATATTATGAGTGTAACAAAAATAATTATTGGATATTTGCCCAAATAATGCATAAGGTAAATTCACATTGTCGGCCCGCAAACTATAGTAGTTTTTTTTATTTATTATAGATTTTCTCTTTCTTACTTTATAGTAAAACGAATAATAAAAAAATATTGACATCTTCAAATAACTTAATTACATTTTTAATTTGCTTTTTAAAATTGTTTCCAATTACAATCAAATAAAAAAATATATAATTCTTATGGGGGGTTTTGGATAAAGGAGGTAAACATAATCAACAACTGCAAGGATAACAGAGAAAGAGAAAAAAAAAAAAAAAATTATGAATTGTATTTTTGTTAATTGGATACAATTTTAAAAGGTAAAATTAGAAATGTAATTAAATTATTCAATATTTTATGTTATTTTTTTTACGATGCTAGGAATTTTTGATATATGAGGTGCACACAATCAACAATAATATTAGTGCAGGCATAACCACAAGGGGTTGGCTTAGTGGGCACAATTTGGGGCAGGGGTGTGCTCCTTTCAGGCCTCAGATTCTATATGAATATTTCATTACATTTATTTGTGCAATTTTTTTTTTTAATATACAGTTATTACAATACATATTATGAGTGTAACAAAAATAATTATTGGATATTTGCCCAAATAATGCATAAGGTAAATTCACATTGTCGGCCCGCAAACTATAGTAGTTTTTTTATTTATTATAGATTTTCTCTTTCTTACTTTATAGTAAAACGAATAATAAAAAAATATTGACATCTTCAAATAACTTAATTACATTTTTAATTTGCTTTTTAAAATTGTTTCCAATTACAATCAAATAAAAAAATATATAATTCTTATGGGGGGTTTTGGATAAAGGAGGTAAACATAATCAACAACTGCAAGGATAACAGAGAAAGAGAAAAAAAAAAAAAAAATTATGAATTGTATTTTTGTTAATTGGATACAATTTTAAAAGGTAAAATTAGAAATGTAATTAAATTATTCAATATTTTATGTTATTTTTTTTACGATGCTAGGAATTTTTGATATATGAGGTGCACACAATCAACAATAATATTAGTGCAGGCATAACCACAAGGGGTTGGCTTAGTGGGCACAATTTGGGGCAGGGGTGTGCTCCTTTCAGGCCTCAGATTCTATATGAATATTTCATTACATTTATTTGTGCAATTTTTTTTTTAATATACAGTTATTACAATACATATTATGAGTGTAACAAAAATAATTATTGGATATTTGCCCAAATAATGCATAAGGTAAATTCACATTGTCGGCCCGCAAACTATAGTAGTTTTTTTTTTTTATTATAGATTTTCTCTTTCTTACTTTATAGTAAAACGAATAATAAAAAAATATTGACATCTTCAAATAACTTAATTACATTTTTAATTTGCTTTTTAAAATTGTTTCCAATTACAATCAAATAAAAAAATATATAATTCTTATGGGGGGTTTTGGATAAAGGAGGTAAACATAATCAACAACTGCAAGGATAACAGAGAAAGAGAAAAAAAAAAAAAAATTTATGAATTGTATTTTTGTTAATTGGATACAATTTTAAAAGGTAAAATTAGAAATGTAATTAAATTATTCAATATTTTATGTTATTTTTTTTACGATGCTAGGAATTTTTGATATATGAGGTGCACACAATCAACAATAATATTAGTGCAGGCATAACCACAAGGGGTTGGCTTAGTGGGCACAATTTGGGGCAGGGGTGTGCTCCTTTCAGGCCTCAGATTCTATATTCACTAGCCTCAATAAATTCCTTGGGGCCAATCCATATAAAGCATTTGCTCTAGCTTTAAATGTGGTCTCCGCAAGTGGGCGATGAGATTGATCTCCCAGAATTAGTCAAGGTGCGCGTAAGTTGACCCGAACGCTCGGTTATTAAAAAAAAAATTTATTGCAGGCATAATAAAGAGAGAAAATAAAATTATACTTTTTTTATTATTTGTAATTGGACACAGTTTTAAAGGATAAATTAAAAATATAATTAAATTATTTAATGATATCAATAGTTTTGTCAATTTTTTTTGATGAAGTAATAGAACAAGAATCTATAATATATTAAAAAAAATATGTTAAATTTATTTTACCCTTTGTGATTTGGGTCTAGAACACTTTACCCCTTATGATTAAAATATAGCCAAAAAGCACCATGTGATTTTGTACTAAGCGACAGATTTTCCTTCTAAGCTAACGAAAAGTGTATCACTCATATCATTTTTTAGAGTGGGTTTGATTTTTTACAAAAAGACATTTTATTCCCTATTTTCTCCAAATCTAAAATTAAATTAATATATTAATTAAAATATAATTAAGGATTGATCTAAAATATAAAATATAATTAAGAATTTATTTAAAATATAATTAGATTAGAATTAGATTAACATGTTAAAAATTACAGTAAATAATTAAGAATTTAAAATTAATTGTGAGATAAAATATAATTAAATTAAAATTAGATTAAAAAGTTAGGAATTACAATAAATAATTAAACATTTAAGGTTAACTGTGATCTAAAATATAATTAAATTAAAATTAGAATAAAAAGTTAAAAAGTACAATAAATAATTAAAAATTTATAATTAATAAAAATATAAGATTTGAGGGTATTATAGTCATTTTACATCTGTAGTTAATGATATTAATAGTTACATTTTGATCCAAAATCACATGAAGACTTTCTGACCATATTTGAACCATAGGGGGTAAACTGCTTTTGTGTCAAACCACAAGATCTTTAAGGCCATGTTTGTTTGGCTCCATAGGTGGGGGGATTGGACTACCAATCCCGTGGGCCCTACATAGCCCATGTTTGCTTGGAAAAAATAGGAGGGGACTAGTAGTCCCATGGGACTATGAATACCCTCATACAGGGGGATTAGCTTGGGTTGATTTTGAGTGGGATTAGGAAAATAGTGAGGGGATTGAGTCTATTTTATATAAAAAAATTATTTTTTTAATTTCATTTTTTTTTACCAAGTGCACTTGTTTACTTTAATATTTGTTTTAATTTTTTTTAATATAGAAATAATTTATTTATTTATTTTATACAAAAATAATTTAACAATCCCATCACTAATTATCTCCCACACTATCATCAAAACAAACATACTTTTACTTAATCCCTTCACTATCAATCCCCACATTAACAATCCCTTCACTAATAATCCTTTCACTAACAATCCCATCCAACCTAATCCGTCAAACAAACGTGGCCTAAGGGTTTTCTGACCATATTTGATCACAAGAAGGCTTTCTGATCATATTTGAACCTCTGGAGGGTACATGAATTTTATCGAATAAAAAATTGGATAACTACTAATAAGTCGTAATAGTTGAACTTAATTTCTATCAAGTTTTATTTAAAATAAGTCCCAATTAAATCATCATTAAAAATAATTTTTTTGTGATGATTTTTTATGTCTCTAAAAACTGACAATTAGTGGTTTTTTTTTTGTCACAGTTTTTATAAACTGTCGCTAAAACTTATAATTAGTGACGTTTTCTATGACGAATTTTTCAACTTGTTGTTGACAGTTGAAAATTGGTGACGTTTTTTGTGACGATTTTTTTAAACTGTCACTAAAACTTATAATTGATGACATTTTTTATGACAAAATTTTCAAACTGTCTTTGAAAATTAATAATTAATCACATGTTTTAATAGTGTATGATGAAAAATATTATTAATTATTATAGGTTCTACTAGACAATAAGTTTACTCAGTAAGATTTTCACGTAAGTCCCCCTAACACTACAAGAAAAAACACCTTTGGCGACTAAAATTTTTAGTCGCCAAAAGTCATTTTTTAGTTGCCAAAAGTCGACTTTTCACTTTCCCTGACTAAATATTTTAGTCGCTGGTTTTGTCGCGAATAGATGGTCGGCGGAGGTATTGGCGACTAAAAAAATTTTAGTCAGCAGAGTTTTAGTCTTCAGCGACCAAAGAATTTGTCGCCAATAGTCAATTACATTTTTGAAAATTATACATTTAGCGATTAATCTTTTAGTTGCCAATAGTGAATTATTTTTTTTTTATTTATACATTTGTCGACTAAGCTTTTCGTCGCCAATAGTCAATCTTTTGGCGACCACTGTTTTTAGTCGCCAAAAGCATATTTCAGGAAAAAAAAAAAAATTACCCTCTGCTATTCCCAAGATTTGAACCACTGACTCAACCCACATTCCAAACCTTTACCAACACACTCTTCCCACTATGCTACTACAACATCACATAAATATAATTGCAACATATATTATTTATATATTACTTTGACTGGTATTTATACAAAACTATATATATAAAAATAATTATTTTTATTCAATATAATTTATGTAAAAAATAAATTATTTACTAAAAAAAATTAGATCACTTTTGGCGATTGTATAATTATTTTTTAGTCGCCAATTGTATAGTTTTGGCTACTAATTAGTTTTTAGTCGCTAAGAAAATTCATTCCCGCCTAAAAAAAACCAGTTTTGGCGACTAAACCTGTTTTTAGTTGCCAAAAACTTCCCCTTTTGGCTACGAAACTGAATTTTAGTCGCCAATTGACTGTTTTTAGCTATTAATTTTTTTTTTTAGTAGCCAAAAAGCTTCACTTTCAGCGACCAAACTGTTTTTAGTCGCCAAAACACGTAGAATCGGCGACCAAACTGTTTTTCAGTCGCCAAAACCTATACTTTTGGCTACTAAATTATTTTAGTCACCAAAAACTGTCACTTTTGGCTACTAAAAAACCTTTAGTCGTTAAAACCCCTATATTCGGCAACTAAACTGACTTTTAGTCGCTAAAACCCTTATATTTGGCGACTAAACTCTTTTAGTCGGCAAAAGTGAACAATTTTGGTGACTAATTCCATTTTAGTCGCCAATTTTACTACTTTTAGCGACGAAAAATCTAGTTTTAGTCGCGAAATCTGCTTTTTGTTGTAGTGTAAAAAATTAAACCTCAATGAAGGTTTTTGTCATTCTAGTAGAAGCCTTAGGGGTAATTTTTGCAATTTCATTAAACTTTTCGATGAGGTAAGTGTTATTGAAAACTAAATCTCAATGGAGGCTTATGTCATTTCAAAAATCTTAAGCATGTTTATAGATTTCATCAAACTTGAAGAGGGGTCAGTACAATTGAAAACTATATCAAAGAATATTTAAGTTATTTTAGAAACCTGAGGGGAGATTTCTATAATTTCATTAAACTTTAGGCAAGATAAGTGTAATTTACCCAAGATTTTATTTGCATAAACGACCCACTGGCTTTTTCAGAACATACTACTTGAACGAGAAAAGGTAAAAAGCTTGCTTGTTGCGATTTACTTCAAATTGAAAGTTGTTAATGTACGAACAAAAATGAAAAAACACCCATCACTCAATTTTAGAATAATTATAATTTTTTCATCTTATTGAAATTGCTTTGATTGCATAAAATATAAGCTGGATAAACAACAAACAGTTGGGAATAAAATTCAAAAAAAAAAAGAAAAAAGAAAAAGAGAAGCCATAAACAATCAACTTAAGGGACAACAACAAACAAACAAACAAGTCAAGAGAATGATAGAAGAGCTACTGGTAGTAACCTAATATAGTGTAGATAGTCTGTGCGGAGGTGAGAAGAATTATTAAAATGGCAGCGACAATAGAAAGAATTTTCCAATATCACCCACCAATTACGCCATTTTGTGTAATATCTATTGAGATCACAGGATACATTGGCGAGATAGTAATTGTTGGTATTTGTAGAAACGACAATTTCCTTGTGAAGATTGTTGAAGAAAGTAGCAACATCTCCAAAAAACAATCACACACAATAACACAAGAGATTTACGTGGTTTGGCAATAGCTTACGTTCACGGGAGAGATATCCACTATAAAATTTTTTCCCAGAGGGAGTTACAACAATCAAACCTCACTCTCTCTATAGCACTCTCACTCAAACACACACTTTGTGTCTTTCCTTGATACTCAGACCTTCTTCCTCACCTCAATTTATACACAATTGAGGGAATACAAAGTCAAGAGAAAAGAGTTAATGGTTGCCAAACCGCCAACTGCCAACTGCCAACTTCCCTCTTCCTTTCTAATTCTTGACTTGGAGACTCAACCTCCAACCTCCAACTACTCCATGTGGACTGGAGTCAACAATTCTCCCCCTCCACGCCCGTATGGATAACTGACTTCTTACTTGAAATCCATCCCAGTCAGATTCTTGCAAACTTCTAGTTTGTCTCTGGTGACAACCTTGGTCATCATGTCAGAAGGATTCTTGTTCGTGTGAATCTTCACTAGCTTCATCAACTGCTTTTCCATCACTTCTCGTATCCAATGATACCGGACATCAATGTGCATTGTGCGGGAATGGTACATGGAATTCTTGTTCAAATCAATTGCACTCTAACTATCACAATGTACCTTGTACTCTTCTTGTTGTAAACCCAATTCTTGGAGAAACCGCTTTAACCACAACGTTTCCTTTCCAGCATCTGCAGCAGCAATGTACTCTGCCTCTGTTGTAGATAAAGCAACACACTTTTGTAGTTTGGACTGCCATGAAACAGCTCCCCTTGCAAAAGTGAACAAAAATCTTGATGTAGACTTTCTACCATCAAGATCACCTGCCATATCGGCATCTATAAAACCCTCCAAAATTGGTTTAGCTCCCCCAAAACATAGACACATCTTTGAAGTTCCCTTTAAGTATCGAAGAATCCATTTGAATACCTCCCAATGCTCCTTTCCTGGATTGGCGAGGAATCTGCTCACAACGCCAACTGCGTGAGCTATATCTGGCCGGGTACACACTATTGCATACATTAAACTCCCTACTACGGAAGAATAAGGGATTGCCTCCATTTCTTTCCTTTAAGAGCTGGTCATGGGACACGAATGCTTTTTTGAATGCTTTTTCATCTTGAAATGGTTGGCCAGTGGTGTGCTGACTGGCTTGGCATCTTTCATGTTGAACCTTTCAATCACCTGTTCAACATATTTCTCATGTGACAGCCATATCTTCTTAGCTTTCCTGTCACGAACAATCTTCATGCCCAAAATCTGCTGTGCAGGGCCTAAATTTTTCATGTCAAAGTACTGCGACAAGTCCTTTTTCAACTTGTTGATCATAGCAATATCATGTCCGATGATCAGCATATCATCAACATACAACAATAGGATGATGAAGTTTCCATCCGAAAACCTTCGGAAATATATACACTGGTCTACTACTGTTCTTGTATACTTGTGATCCACCATGAATGAATCAAACTTCTTGTACCATTGTCTCAGCGCCTGCTTTAGGCCATAGAGACTTTTCTTCAGTTTGCAGACTAGATTTTGTTTCCCTTTAACTTCAAATCCTTTTGGTTGCTCCATGTAGATTTCTTTCTCCAAATTACCATGAAGAAAGGCAGTTTTGACATCCATCTGTTCTACCTCCAGATTCAAGCGAGCTGCTAATCTCAGAGCTACTCGAATGGAATTCATCTTCAGCGATCCCGGGTTTACCCCTTGTTGTATAGAGATCCGGACATGTGTCTGTGAATGTTAGTAGTGGATTGTTGTCTTGTTTACGTCCTTTCATATATTGTATTTGAGTTATAGGATGTGTTGGGCAGGTTTGTTTCAGGTTGGTTGTGTTTGGGAGCCAAGGGTTGCTGCCCAGAATTTTTGTCCTTCGCTCAAGCGAGGAGTTGGTCGCTCGAGTGAGCTTGAGTTTTGTGTCTGGTGGGTCGAGCTAGAGTGGCTTCGCTCGAGCGAGAGATTGCGTCTGCATCGGACTCAACACCATGATTTCGCTCGGCGAGCTTTTTCTTCGCCGAGCGATCTCTGTTCGGCTTCGCCGAGCGAAAGGCTTTGTCGCCGAAGCGCCAAGTTGCAGAGCTCCTGGCTCGAGCGAGCTTTTCTTCGCTCGAGCGAGCTTCTGGGTTGTTGGCTTGAGCGAGACCTTCTTGGCTCGAGCTAGGGTTTTCTGTGTCTGGTCGCTCGAGCGACCAAGTCTTCGCTCGAGCGAGCCTGTTTATATCAGTGCGACAGCAGCGAGTTTTAAGTTAGATTTTTTATAACTTTTTGTCCAAATCTTCAAGATCTGAGAGCTTCTCTCTCTAACTTTACACTCTCTCTAAGGTTTGATCTATCTAGGATCATTTCCTACCCTTCTTGCTTTGTTAAAGAGGTAGAGGTTGTCGAGGGCTTCGATCTAATCTGAAAAGATTTGGCATTGGAGCAAGTTGGGTGTTGGGTCTTCATCTCCTTTTGAGCTCAAACTTTGAGGTAGGGATATCCTACTCCTCTTTATGGGTTTTGTCTTTGAATTTTGACATTTTGATGTGTTGCGGATAGTTGTGTAATTTTGAGAAAGTTTGGGGCTTTTATGCAATTTTATAAAAGTTTGGGGTTTTGTTTTAAATAAACCAATGTGTATGTTTAGTACACAGAAATGAGATTAATGCGGAATCATTGATGAAAATGGAACCTTTAGGGTTGAATATTAAGTATGAAAAATGCTATAATTATATTGTTTAATTAATTGGGATAATTAATTATGGAATTGAGATGTTGATTATATATCCATTGTGCATTTATTTTCTGTATAGGAATAACTGCTTTGGGCTATCGGTGGAGGATAGTCGTGTTTGTTGTAGACAATGCATGATGATTAGGTAAACTGAAACTAATCTGCGGAAAGTGTCATGGAACTTGACGATTTGTAGAATACATTAGTTGTATTGATTAATTGTATATAGAACCAATGTGTTTATATGCATTATATGTAGAGGAGGAGATGGGGGATGTACTCCGCGGTTTAGGGGAAGATGGGGGATGTACCTCTAGACCGGATAGTGTTGGGAGGAGATAGGGGATGAACTCCGGAGACATAGCTCATATGCTTGTCTTGAAAAATATAGATACAGCTCACGTGCTTATCTTGGAAGATGTGAAGTAGCTTGTATGCTTATCAGTGGTTGTATAGATATAACTAATATGTTTATCTATGTTGAAATGGAAGGAAAGAAAATATAGACTTGAATGTCTTGGAATTGTAGTAAATTGTGAAGGAATGTGAGAGTGTTGACCAATTTATCAACTGTTAATCTTTTAGACATTATTCATAATTGGTTTAGTATATTTCTACTGGGCTGTGGCTCACCCTTTATGGGGATATCATTTTCAGGTACAGGTAGCCTACCACCTCCAAGGACTTAGCTTGGGAGACTAGTGGCGGATGGACTTTTTGACTTCTATTTACTTTTGATGTGTTATATGTAACTTCAAGCCAAAGGCTTTATGTGTATTGAGCTAGAGCTCTCTTGATTGTAACCAAGTGTTAACTTGGAAAGTTGTAAGCCTTAAAGGCACCCGCTTTTATTATACACATGTAATACACTTGTACAGAACTGTTTAGTTAAATAGAAGAGGTTGGACTTTTATTATGTTGATGCATGTTTCATTGATGGGTTTGATGTCTTTATTTTGAGGGCGTTACAACTGGGGAGAAGATCTCATCAAAATCAATTCCCTTCTTCTACCCAAAACCTTTGACCACAAAGTGTGCTTTATGCTATAGTATTTTACCGTTGCCATTTTTCTTCAATTTGTACACCCATTTGTTTTTCAAGGCTCTCTTATCTTTTGGAAGTGGAACAAGCTCATAAGTGTGGTTCTTCTGCAAAGAACTCATCTCCTCCTTCATGGCTTGTATCCAACAGTCTTTCTCTATATGATTCTTTGCTTCTGAAAAGCTCTCGGGCTCCCCCTCATCAATAATCAGAATTTACTGAGAAGCGGAATATTTGGTTGATGGCACAACAGCTCTTTCAGATCTCCGCAACTGAGAACCAGTTGCCTTTGGTTTAGGGGGTTGCTCCCCTTACTCAACACCCTTTTCATCTAGGTCTTCATCTCTTTCTTCCTAATCCTCAATTTCTGGCATAGGATCCTGCAACTTTGGCACTTCTTGTTGCACATCATCACATCTAACATTTTGTGATGGCTCGGGAGATGGGAACAAGTCTGGAGTGATGACATCTCTAGACTTTGCAGACTTCTCAAAATCTTCTACTGTTTGATCTTCATGAAACACAACATCTTTGCTCCTGAACATCTTCTTGTTCACTAGATCCCACAACTTGTACCCAAATGCTGCATCTGAATAGCCCATAAATACACATGAAGTAGACTTGTCATCAAGCTTCTGTTTGTTTTCCTTGGAGATGTGTGCGCATGCCTTACACCCGAAAACTCTCAAGTGAGAATATGATACCTTTCTTCTAGACTAGACTTCCTCAGGTATTGCAAAATTCAATGAGACTGAAGGCGACCTGTTAATGAGATAACAAGCTGTACGGGCATCTTCAGCCCAAAATGACTTTGGCAATTTTTCCATTCTAAGCATACATCTGACTCTTTCAATAATAGTGTGGTTCATTCTTTCTGCCACACCATTGTGTTGTGGGGTATCGGGAACTGTTGTCTCGTGCCGGATACCTCTGCTAGCACAATATGCTTCAAAAGCATTGAAAGTGTACTCACCACCATTGTCTATACGAAGACACTTTAACTTCTTTTCAGTCTCTCTTTCCACCATTGCATGGAACTCCTGAAAGTGTTGGAATACCTCATCCTTCGTCTTCAGGAAATACACCCACAAATTCCTTGATGCATCATCAATGAAGGTTAAAAAATACTTGTGGCCGCCAAGTGACTCCACTTCGATTGGGCTACAAACATCCGAGTATACTATACTGAGCACTTTTGTTTTCCTCTTTCTCGTTGAATTGAATGATACTCGATGCTTCTTGTTATAAAGGCAATGATCACACGGCTTCGGGACACTCCCTTTGGATAAGGGTATCCTGGATTGCTTTGCCAACAGATGCAATCCCTTCTCACTCATGTGAGCCAGTCTTCTGTGCCATAAGTCTGGTGACTCGTTGTCTTCTGTTGCATTAAGACTTCCCAGACAGATCTTCGTTTGAGTCTTGTACAGTGTTTAAGACATCTCTCATTTGGTGATTGTCAAAGCTCCTCCTGTCAGTTTCCAACGGCCATTTCCGAATGTACTTGTATAACCCTGTCGGTCCAGGGTGCTTCCGGAGATAAGATTGAGGTGCAAATCTGGAACATGCCTCACATCTTTGAGAACCAACTTGTGTCCGACATTAGTTTGAATACTAATGCCTCCAATACCCACAATCTTCGAATAGCTAGAATTTCCCATTCGAACAGTATCAAAATCTCCAGCATTGTATGAACTAAAGAGGTCTCTGTGAGAAGTGGTGTGATAGGATGCAACTGTCTCTATCACCCATTCTGTACAACTGTGGTCATCTATGTGAAGGCAATCCTCCTCTTCACCAACTGCAAGAAGTATTTCATCAGTTGTTGTGGCTATTGTGTTTTCATCTCCCTTTGACTAACTGTTTTGGCCTTTATCTTTCCGACTTGGGCAGTTTCTCTTTATGTGACCTTCCTGGCCATAGTGAAAGCAAGTGAAGCTAGAGTTACCTTGACTTTTATTGTCTCTGGATTTACTCCTATTGTTCCATCTACCTCTACTCTTGCTTCTTCCTCTGCCTCTTCCTTTACCTCTATCTCTGCCTCTATCTTTTGTGATAAGAGCATGGGACTAATTACCTCCCATGTATTTCCTTCTTGTCTCTTCATTGTACATGGCATCTGTGAACTTGCTCATGGTCAGCTTCCCCTCTGGTGCAGAGTTGCTGAGAGAAACCACCAACGTCTCTAACGTCTTCCAGCTATCCGGTAAAGAACTGAGCAATAGTACGGCTTGCATTTCATCATCCAGGGGCATCTTGACGGTTGCAAGCTGATTCACCAGATTCTTGAATTCACTAGTGTGCTCAGCGACAGACACACCATTTTTCAACTTCAGATTCACAAGCCTTCTCATTACCAAGGCTTTGTTTCGGGGGGTTTTTGACTGGTACATTCCTTCTAACATTGTCTAGAGGACATATGCATCTGTCTCCTGGGCGACGTGGTGGAACACACTGTGGTCTATCCATTGTCTGATACAACCGACAATCTTCCGGTTCATCTTTATCCAATCTTCATCCTTCACTTATTCTGGTTTAACCCCTTTTAGAGCAATAGGGTCAAACAAGTCTTTATAATATAGGATGTCTACCATCCGTGGCTTCCAGATTGCATAATTGGAAGGATTCAACTTGATCATGGATCCTGAAGTTGAAGTAGATTTTTCTATCATCTTCTTACTTTTTACAAAAATTTTGAATAAAAAATCTGACTGTACGGATCTCTACGGAATGCTCCAAATAGTCAAAAACCACTATCAGATCACCAAAATTGGACTAAAAATGGCTCAGACAAGCCAAAACAGTTTGGACAGTTCAGATCAATGGGTGTACCTCAACCGCGCAACACTGGATCACTCTTCCGACGGGTTGACTGGTCAATTGGGCGAGATGACGTGGCAGACACGTGGTTTTCTGGTGGCACGTGGCTGCTAACGTAGTGACATGTGGCTGATGACGTGGTGACACGTGGTGCTGACTGGCGATGACGTGGACTGCCAGGTGGCGTATGACATGGTGATGGCTGTCTGATGATCTGGCGCTGACGTCAGCTCTAACAAAAAAAAAAGTTTCAAATTCTCCAAATGTTGCTTGGAGGATTCGAACTCCTGACCAAGGAGTTAAAGCCTTAGGCTTTAACCACTAGGTCAAACTCGTCCTTGTGTTGTTATTTTCCCAGAAAGATATTTAAAGTATCTGAGTTGGCTACAACAGAGTCGTCATCAACCTCTGGCCGCGCGTGAGTTTCTAGTTTACAGTTGTATTTAAGCGCCTCACTTTGACTAGCGCGTGTGGGCCACCCTGATCTCCATTTTGCCTCTTCTTTCTGGGTCTGGACTCCTCTCGACGAGATCTTCCTCCTAGTATGCTCAAAAAATGATTTTGAGCAACTCGAAAATTTCAGTTTCGAATTAAAAACACTCTATTTTTCTAAAACTCGCTCACCTCGGCTCTGATACCATTTGTTAGGATCAAGGGACACCAGAAAACAATCACACACAATAACACAACAGATTTACGTGGTTCGGCAATAGCCTACGTCCATGAAAGAGATATCCACTATACAATTTTTTTCCCGGGGGGAGTTACAACACTCAAACCTTACTCTCTCTATAGCACTCTCACTCAAACACACACTCTGTGTCTTTCCTTGATACTCAGACCCTCTTCCTTATCTCAATTTATACACAATTGAGGGAATACAAAGTCAAGAGAAAAGAGTTAATGGCTGCCAAACCGCCAACTGCCAACTTCCCTCTTCCTTCCTAATTCTTGACTTGGAGACTCAACCTCCAACCTCCAACCTCCAACTACTCTATGTGGGCTGGAGTCAACAACATCTTCTTCGCTTCCCAAGTTGTGAACTATAATCCCTTTCTTTTGCAAGCACTCCACATCTCGGACAAAGTCTATTAGTCTGTCCATGAAACTGATGTATGAGGTGATATATCTTTCCCAGTCTAGATGATAACATTGCTCGAAAGCCATGAGATTAAGGAAGATCAACTTGGTAGAGTCATGGATACGAAGGGATGGGATTAAGAGCTTTCCCTAGTCAAAACCGATATCTGTGATTTTCGGCGAATCCCTTTTTCTCAAACGAATCCCAGTTTCCCTTAACCTCGTAATAGAATGGGTTAGTAGTTGAGGCTTGTGTTGTTGGCCAAGTTCACCATCATGCTTATGATCTTTAGGTTTTGCTGGTTCTAAGATTTGGCGAACGATGTCCAGGAAGTGAAGCCAACACCGTATGAATGCGTCGGTAGTTTATTTAGCGTATACTCGGGTGGTGTTTCATAAACCCCAAGAATGACCGGCTGGAAAAACTTCAGAGCAAGGTTAGCAACCCACTCATATGGTGTTGTTTTCTCAAGGTTAGGAAACCACTCATCAGCTGGTGGTGGTGTATGGTAATATTGCTAATACTATTACTAGTAGTATTCCACGCAGAAGCTGCTGCGGGTGATAATGGTGGTGGTGGTGTGATAATGTTATTACTACTACTAGTATTATTACTATTACTAGTACTAGTAGTAGCGCACTTATCAGCTGGTGGTGGTGGTGTGGCAATAATGTTATTACTAGTAGTATGGGCTTCGTGCCAAGCGTGGGTAACCAAGACCACAAGCAGATAAAGTGGCAATTGATTCTCAAGCATTAACAAGTCGCATTGTACAAATGGCAAGAAACCACGGTGGATAATCGGATTCCACCACTCTGACTGGTAGGTTCAATTCTTCCACCCATTCGCATAAGAATAGAGCAACTCAAGTATGAAACAACTATCGAACAACATCATTTCCATAAATTGTTAGGTACTGAAATCTTCAACAGACTTGTCGTAGCAGCTTCCTGTGTCGTCTTCGAGACCAGACATTAACTCCACAAGGCTTTCAAGTTTCAACTGGGTCCTCTGGAAGAAATGATTAAGAACTTGCCTCTTATGCTTTTCCATTTCCTTGAGATGCTCGTGCTTTCTATAATGATAAGGGCCTATTGAAATGATGTGGGGGAGATATGCATCGAGTTCGAGTTTTCGGAGGCTCCTTGGAACCTCAAAGATGAAACACCCTTTTGCCGTGGTTTGACTTCAGCAAGCTACTTCTCGATTTCAATGTGACAATTTTCTACGTTTTGTTTGTGACAGCGACAACGATGAGCTAAAGTGGAATTCAAGGACCTAAACAAGCTGTTTCAGAGCGAAAATCGTTGGGTTTTCTTTTTCTTTTTTCTGGCTTCTACTTTCCAGACTTAGGCATGTGGGACAATTTTTACTGTATTTAAAAATAAATTTTGTTTGTGTACTTAATAATAAATAGAATACCAAAAAAATAAAGAAAAGAAGTGAGATTGTTTGATTACAAAAATCAAATCAATAAAGAAAATAAAATAAAACAATAGATTCTTATTTTGTTACAAAAAAACAAAATTAGAATCTGATAAAAATAAATGAATAAAATAGAAAATAAATTAATTACTGACCTTATGTATTTATTAAACAAAATTCTGATTAAGTCTAGTGTTTAACAATGTGTCCTTAAGACAGATTCGTCCTCTCCATGGTGCTTCCAGATTATGGATGTCTATCTTCTAGGATAAAATAATCAACAACGAATAATAACAGCACTACAAATCATTTGCACAATGAACGCATTTTGTGTTTACACTCTTTCTCACAAGAAAATAATGCAGCAAAATGTAGAGAGTAATTGCAAAATTTTGGACGAAAATTTCAAGTGAAAAAGCCAAATAAAGGACTACCTATTTATAGATGGAGTGGTGGCTATTCAATTTGAATTAAATAGGTACAGTACTTGTTCAGTTTAAATTAAATAGATACAAATCTGTTTGAACCGGTAAGGCATTGTTTGGTTTGAATTTTAAACAGTACAAATCTGTTGGGTCTAAATTTCGAACAGATAAACAAAAATTGTATTGAACAGATTTGAATCTGTACAAAAATTCGAAAAAGGTGCAAAACAAATTTGAATTTTTCCTACCAAATTTGAAATTAAAATTTTGGATAGATTTTATTTTACCAAAAAATAAAATTAAATTCAAATGTTTTTGGCCCAAAAAATAAGTATTGGGCCGGACAAACCCAATCCAACCTCACACCATGCACCTGCGCCTAAGCCTAGCCCGCCAGACTGACCAGACGGACGAACGGCGGTGGTAGCGTGCGCGCGCGTGTTTATTTTTAGGTCTAATGGGTCTAGCTCAATTATAACCTCTCTCTTCTACAAACTTGGGGTGCCCCTTGGGGCCCTTTCCAAGTTACAAACCCAAGCTTTATAAACCCACAAAAGTTTGCCCACCAAACCAATGTGGGACAAGCTTTAAACCAAACCTTAAGGAATTTCCACCAAAAACTCCATTTCGATGGAGCTCTTTTTAGCTTCAATTTCCCATTCATCCGATAATGGTTTTGAGTAACCAAATATACTATGTGAATCACAATGCGACATAGAACGCGTTACCATTTAGACCCGCCAACTTTGGCACATGGGTCCCACCTAAAAATAGACTAAAGTTTAGGAAAAATCTAATTTTCCAAAACCATTTCTAACAATCCCCACATTAATGGAATTTGATGACAACAGAGATGCAACAATATGCAGAATTAGTGACAGAGTATAAATAAAAAATATCTTGCATCAGGATAGGTAGCTTTCAGCTTTGAACATTCCCTAGTGATAACATATCGGACTTACTAGCTAACTAATGGACGCGATGTCTTGAATTGTTCAGCCGTTTGTGTAAGTCAAGACAATAGATTTCACACAAAATATTTTTTGACACATCGTGATTCTCATGGTTGTGTTCATTTTGGCCTTGAATGCTTCTGGTTGTTTGTGACTGCTTCTAGATAATTTAACCTCTTCATTTTCATAGAATCGACTCCAGTTCGACACTCATATAGGTGATTCTTATTGTGAGTATCTCCTTATACTCATCTTGATTTTTATGCCTAAATCAAGATATAAGTAATCATTAAAAGCAAAGCTTATCTTTAAACCCCTGCGTACAACATATGTTGCAGATATCACTCTCAACATAGGAATGGGTAGGAAATTTTAATCCCTTAGTGATTTTTTGTGAGCCACACATAACTTAGTTGTCCCTTTGAACTTAGTTCTTGGGATCTCCAGTCATATAAGTAGGGTTACCATTATGATGAGTCTTATGTAATAGGCCTTAATCTCATCCCCTTTGATGAACTATACACTTGCTTTTTTGTCAAACCTTTTGTTAACAAATCCGCAATATTCTCTTTAGATTTTATATAATCTATTGAAATTATTCTATTTGAGAGCAATTACCTTACAATATTATATCAACGACGAATATGTCGTGACTTGCCATTATACATATAATTCTATGCCCTGCATATTGCAGATTGACTATCATAATGAATGCAAATAGCTAGCACAGGTTTTGGCCACATTGGAATGTCTTCTAAGAAGTGACGAAGCCATTCTACTTCTTCTCCTACTTTGTCTAAAGCAATGAACTCAGATTCCATTGTGGATCGTGCGATGCATGTTTGTTTCATGGATTTCCAAGAAACAGCAGCGCCTTCCAAAATAAAGACATATCCACTAGTGGATTTTGAATCTTTAGTATCCGATATCCAATTGGCATCACAATAACCTTCTAATACTGCAGGATATCGAGTAAAGTTCAAACGATGATCACGGGTAAATCTTAGATATCTAAGAACCCGAATGATCGTTTTCCAATGGTCTTCTCTAGGGTTACTAGTGTACCTACTTAATTTACTGACAGCATAAGTTATATCAAGATAAGCGCAATTCATTAGGTACATTAGACTTCCAATGATTTGGGAGTATTTTAACTGAGACACCACATCACCTTTATTTTTTGAAAAATAAAAACTAATGTCTATAGGTGTTCTAGCTATATTCATATCATCCTTGATAAATTTACCAAGAATTTTCTCAATATGATATGATTGAGATGATGCATATCCGTTAGAAGCTTTAGTAATTTTCATTCCTAATATTACATCTACGACCCCCATATCTTTCATATCAAATATTCTATTCAGTATTTGCTTAGTTGATTTGATCATGTTTTGACTGCTTCCAATGATAAGCATGTCATCCACATAAAGACAAACAATGACATAACCTTTGTCAGTGTTTTTAACATAGACACACTTGTTACATTTGTTTATCTTAAACGCATTAGTAAGCACAGCATGATCAAATTTTTCATGCCATTGCTTAGATGCTTGTTTTAATCCATAAAGAGATTTTACAAGCCGACAAACTTTTTTTTCTTACCCGGGCACTACAACCCCTTCGGGTTGCTTCATATACATCTCTTCATTTAGATCACCGTCTCTTCATTTAGATCACCGTTTAAGAAAGCTGTCTTAACATCCATTTAATGTATTTCCAAATTATACAACGCTGCTATAGCAATAAGTATGCAGATGGATATTATTCTTGTCACAGGGGAATATGTATCACAATAGTCCAGGCCTTCCTTTAACCTTTTACTATAAATCTTGCTGTATACTTGTCTATTGAACTTTCTGCTTTCATTTTTCTCTTGAATATTCATTTATATCCAAGAGGTTTAGAACCGGGTGGAAGATCCACCAATTCCCAAGTATGATTTTGCATAATGGATTCAATTTCATTATTAACAGCCCTTTTCCACAAACATACTTCAGGACTTGTCATTGCTTCCTTAAAGCTTTGAGGTTTATTTTCTAATAGGTATGTTAGAAAATCTAGACCAAAGGATTTTGATATTCTTGCTCTCTTACTTTGTCTTGGTTCATCACCAGTTAAATCCAGCTGGTCGAGACCATTACTAGTCTCTTGTGTTTGATTGTTGTTAGTCTCTTGACTTTGTGTACAATCATAATCTCTTTTATGTGAACTTAATTCCTAACCTCTCTTGTAAGGAAAATCATGTTTAAAAAACGCAGCATTCCTTGACTCTATAATAGTATTCACATTTATATCAGTTATTTCTGATTTATAAGTCAAAAATCGATATGCACTACTATTCTGAGCATAACCAATAATCACACAATCCACTGTTTTTCATCCTATCTTAGTCTTTTTTAGAACAGGAACTTCAACTTTTACCAAACACCCCCACACTTTCAAGTATTTGTAAGAAGGTGGTCAACATTTCCACAATTCATAAGGAGTGTTGTTGGTTTTCTTGTGGGGTATTTTGTTAATAACATAATTAGCAGACAATATTGCTTCCTCCCATAAGCTCTGTGGTAAGCCTGAACTTAATAACATGACATTCATCATTGCTTTAAGGGTTCTATTATTCCTTTCAACAATTCCATTTTGTTGTGGAGAATATGGTGCTGTAGTTTGGTGAATAATGCCATGTTGTGTACAAAATTCATTTAAAGGTGCATCGTATTCACCACCCCTATCACTTCTAACCATTTTAATGGTTTTACCAAGTTGATTTTCAACTTCAGTTTTGTAGAGTTTAAACATTTCCAAGACTTTATCTTTACTTCTAAGTAAATATACATAACAATATCTTGTGCAATCATCGATAAATGTAATTAAATACTTTTTGCCGTATTTAGTTTGAACAAATTTAAGATCACATACTTCAGTATGAATTAATTCTAGAGGTTCGGTTTTTCTTTTAACTAATTTAAATGGAGCCTTAGTTAGTTTCTCTTCTACATAAACCTCACATTTGTGATTAGGATTAATTTCAAACTTTGGTATATAATCCAAACCAATTAATCTACGCAAAGTATCAAAATTTACATGTCCTAATCTACCATGCCATAAATTCGACTCAAGCATATAAACAAAAGATGTGTTATTCTTATTAATAGCAAATTTTGATACAACTGTCATTACATTCAACTCGAAGAGACCATCACTCATGTATTCCTTACCAACATGCATACCACTCTTTGTTAATACAAATTTATTGAACTAAAAAACAAGCCTAAAACCATTTTTACTTAACAAAAAACTAGAAACTAATTTTTTTCGGATGTCTGGTACATGCAGTACGTTGCTGAAGGTAAGTTCCTTCCCTGATGTCATTTTCAAGATCACCTTTCCTTGTCCAGTCATAGTAGAAGTAGAAGAATTTCCCATGAAAAGTTGTTCACCATTTGCATCCTCATTGTAAGTAGTGAATATCTTCTTGTCCGCACAAATGTGACGAGTTGCCCTAGTGTCAACCCACCATGCCTTGGGATTTCCTACCAAATTAGCCTTAGACACCATAGCAGAGAGATTGATGTCATTTACCCCGTCAGAGGTGTAATCTAAGTCTGTCACATTGGCTTGATTGGTGGTCTTCTTGCTTGTACTTCTGCGATCCTTCTTAGGGCGGCGGCCATTAGAAGCACAATGTCCGGTCTTGCCACAGTTATAGCATTTTCCTTTGAACTTCTTATTGATATTGTTGTCGTCTTGTTTAGGACCATCTTCAGCAAATTTTCTCTTTTTGTTATGTGGTTTGTGCACTTGTTCAGTCACATTAGCCATGAATTCAATGAGATTTTTACCATTCCTCTTTTCAGCTTTATAGTTATCTTCCTCAATTCTTAGTCTTACAATCAATTCATCCATGGTCATCTCCTTGTGTTTATGTTTTAAATAATTTTTGAAATCTTTCCAAACCGGTGGTAACTTTTCCACTAAAGCAGCGACTTGGAAAGATTTTCTAAGAGACATTCCTTTAGAATGAATATCATGCAAAATTAATTATAAACTTTGAACTTGAGAAATTACCGTCTGGGAGTCTACCATAACAAAGTCCAGAAATTTACTGACAACAAATTTCTTTGTGCTGGCATCCTCTATCTTGTATTTTTTTCTCCAAAGAATCCCACAATTCTTTTGCTGTTTTCATAGGGCTGTAAACATTATACAGCATGTTGTCATGGCCATTGAGGATATAGTTTTTGCATAGAAAATCAGAATGTTTCCAAGCATCTACAATGGCAACAACTTGTCGATCACTTTCATCCTCTCTAAGTACTGGAGCCTCTTCACGGAGAAACGGGGCAAGATTTAGAGTTGTAAGATAAAATATCATTTTCCGCTACCATCTCTTAAACTCAGTGCCATTAAATTTTTTCCCTTTTTCTCCATGAGTTATAAGAACTTGAACATGGTTCTGGATAGGGACCGGGGTCGTTGTAACAATTGGAGTACCACTTTTAGTTGCAATTTCAGTTGCAATAGCCATAATATCTGATTATAAAAATTAGAAAAACCAAAACACAAATTAATTTTCTAGTTACTAAAACCAGAAAATAAATTATAATACAAAATAATTTTATTTTTCTTGTTACTAAAACTAAAAAAATAAACTACCACAATAATTTTCTGTAGCACAAATTAATATTCTGCAATTGTTAATGACACGAATATATTATTACTAGTTGTCAAAGAAAATAAACAGTATATTATTACTATTTGTCAAACAGTAAATTACTACTATTTATATTTTCCAACCAGAATATCACTTTGCGAAAATACAGAAAAATAAATACAATGAAGACACCAAAAAAAGGGATCTATCTTAAAATTGTAGGACAATCTTCACTGTATTTAAAAAATAAATTCTGTTTGTGTACTTAACAACAAACGGAATATAGAAGAAATAAAGGAAAATAGAGAGATTGTTTGATTACTGTGGGAGCCAGAAAAAAATATATATCAGCTTATTGGGGTTAACCCAAACAAGGCCTACAATGGGTCTAGCCAAAACTAATATCACAACCCCCATCTATATAAAAAGGGGGCATCCCAGAAGAGGAGATATGTTCTCTTTTCCTACACTACACACCAAGCACTCTACATTTTCTAGACTTTGATTCTGCTTATCAGGTTACTGACTTCACCATCGGAGTGCCTCCGGCCGGCAACCCCGGTTGGGTGGCGCCAATCATGCTCATCTTTGCAGGTCTACTAGGACCAAGTTTATCTCTTCGTTGGATTTCTACAATCCATGTGAGAGGATATTTCATGGTCTCACAATTGGCGCCATCTGTGGAAAACTACTGAACGAGATCAACAAAGAACACAACAAACATGTTACTGTAAGTAAACATTCAACATCAACAACACTTTCATGGTTATCATGAGCCACAACTAAGCTTTGAATTTTCTCTCTGACGAAATTTATTATAAAATTATTGTATTTGAATTGTATACATATGTCTGTGTGTACTGACAAAATCCATAGAAACTCTTTTCTCTTTTCATGGTAAATCTTGATGAAAAGTGTTACAATAAAACAAGTGCTCACGGATTTACTTTTGCATCTTCGCTTTTTCTTTCTAAAAATGGGTTTCAGATTATGTTTGTGAGAGCTTCTTTTCGGCATTATTAAAAGGGTTGCTCGGCCAAACCCACTCCCAGGATTGTTTATTTAGTTTTTGCCTCACAGGAGTTTATTTTATAATTAATTCTTGAGATATACATATATCTATACTAACAATTTTTATGGAATCCACAGTTGGGTCTTTAATTTTTCTCTCTAAAAGTCTTTTGGCTAGCAAGCCAACGTAGGTTGCCAAAAAAAAATAAAAATAAAGTGGAAGCATCCAAACGGCTAATTTATTAATCAAGATATTCGGCACCATTATCCTCGGCGGAGCCGAATTGATACCGGAGTACTGTTAAATCGACAGGCTCATTTAATTCGACACTTTATTTGGTTTTCCTATCAACCAACTCAGCAAGGTGTCATAGGCCAACCACGGCTCTCTCTAGTGCTATTATCGGCAAAGGTGGAGTCCTGCTGACCAAGTGCTTTAGCATGTCAGCCAAGGCGATTTTCCTTCCAAATGTCTCGGTAAGACAAACCCAGTGAGGTAGCCGACCCATAGCTTTCAAAGTAGAAATGATGCCGCCTAGCTGACAACTCTGTTAAAGATAACAGCACACAACATTCTTCAGCCGACCACACTTTTATCGATTACAAGAGCCGAACAACACCCAAAACAAAAAGAAAGAAAAATAATAGAACCTTATTTTTTGGTCAACTTTCATAGGTCCAACGACATTCAAACAAAGGCAAAATGAGGCGTCTAAATAGTGGAATGAATACTAGGTCGAGAGATGAATCCAGCGCCACAAGAACGAGGCCAATCAAACTTAAAACGAGGGAGATCTTAAAGCTTAAAGTTAGGTATTTGAACTTAAAAAATTATGGATTTCACGACCTGCTGCATGGAGAAGATGTCATAAGAATTTATTGTGCGCTTCTCAGTTCAAGGTGCTTTGTTGTATCTTAGGGTGTTCGGGTTAATCGAGTGGTCCGATAAACTTTGAGGGCGACTACCTTCTAGTTTTTCGCCATGTAGAATTCATTTTTAGATTCCGATTTTGTAAATTCTGAGTCTCATATTGAGACCAATAAATCAACCAATTTGAAACATTAAATGAAAACTCAATGGTTGAATCGTGTCTTATCCACATGCAATTTTGAAAGCAGGCTTCATTCATCACCTTGGCCACATACCGCCAACTGGGGCAGGACCCACCTCCTGGATTTCTTTTATTTTTTGCTCCACAATATCAAATCGATTAACTCATTTTTGTAGTCTTTGCATATAAATTTATTTGTCACCTTGATCCTTGTGGCAATCTCTTTTTTAGGTGTTCATTTCAGCTTGTCAAGAAAAATTGCAGTGACCATTTTGGCAACTTAGCTACTCGTTGCGGCAAGTTGCTTGAGGTTGGGCAAGCAATGGAATAAAGAAAGTTATGAAGGGTTATTCGCATAATCAATTGCCGATCAAGCATTTCGACAAACGACAAGATAAAAGACCAAGAGGTAACACGGAAGTCAGCGAGCCAATGACGTTGCCGACTTTTCGATCATAAGTATAAAAATAATATTTATTACAAGATAATAAATATTTGCACAAATATTAATATTAACTTGTATTTATATGTCATGGTTAGCTTGACGATTTGTTTGGCTCAAGAACTGGATATTACCATTAAACCCATGGATGGATCTTCATTCTCTCTCTCTAGAAAAATTCTCCCCAAACGTTATTGACAAAGTTTGACCATGATGAGTTATTATAGTAATTTTTGGTAATATTTTGATCGGCTTTATATAAAGCTAATTAGAAACTCCATATTTAAGATATGGTCCTGACTAAGTATGTAGAGCTATTAATATTTCCATGCTTAGGGGCCAAGTTTAGTGATGCGTATGTTGTTCCATATACATTTGGGCTACTCAGCTAATGTTTTGATCTAGTAATTTCTTTCTCTCTTTGGTTCGATTTACTTTTAAGTAGTTTACTTCTTGAGATTATGCGAACACAAGTTACTAAATGGAACCTCTATTCTTTTGTCTTTAAATAATTACTGCCTTCAATATGATTTCTATATACATATATGCTTATAACCTTCAATTTAATTAAATCAATTTAATTAAAAATATAGATTGCAGTACTCTACGATTTATCTGATAACCTACCAAGTGCTATCAAAAAGCAGAGTTTGCGAACTGTTACTAAGGGATGCCGACTAGTTTTTTGACAAGCCAAGAGGAGTGCTAATCGGCACCAACAATTGGTTCATGCTCCTCTAAGAACAGTTCTCGGCAAGTGACAAAAAGTGATTGGCAAATAATTTTTAAATGTGCCGACCAAATGCTGAGCAACTCTCGCCTGGGGTGATCAAGGAGTTATGCGCCCGATCACATAAGACCCTTGTGGCGAATTGATCGGCAACTAATCACTCGCGAAGTTTCAATCCAATCAAGAGTTTCAATACATTGACACCTCTCCACCACTACATACTGCTCTAACTAGTTTGGGAACCCGTACTGTGGCAACATCGCTTATTCGGCTAACATTGCTTACTCGGCCCGACTACTCAGCCACACGTCCACTTCACAGCATCAAGACTACTTAGCTACATACGTCCACTTCAAAACATTGGACATATTCGGCAACACAATGCCTCGGCATTAATATCTCGGCATAAAACTAGTACCTTGGCTTATCGAAATCCATATCTAACAATACTAGAGGATTCGCGTCGACTCAAGGAGTCCAAAGCCACTACCCAGAGGAGCAAAAAAGTAACTGACGCTTGCCGATAATTGTGCAACAGCCCATATTTTAAAAAAAAACTATAATTTTCAACATTGTTGAAATCAAGTTTTGATTATACCAATATGAAGTACTCATCGAGACGAATCCAACGCAATAAACTGCGTCAAAATTGGAGCTAAAACGAAGCCGTACAGGCCGATCAAAGTTTCCTTAGAAAATGAATTCCTTTGCTGGAGAAGACAACCCAACAAGACATGCAGAAATAATCCTGTGCTTCGCGGTTGCATTACACCCTGTTGATCTGAGCCGTTAGATCCATTTTGGCTATAATTACGCTATTAGGAATCTGATCACAGCGATCCAATAGTCCTTTCCAACTATTTGACGCATTCCAGGTCCATCCGTATGGTCAGAATTTGCAAATTCAGCTAAAAAAATTTTATTGCGGATTTTATTCAAAAATTGAGTGCAATGGCTCACTTTGCATATCACCAAGCACCCTATTTTGTCTCGGCTTCATTCCGATTTCGTTACGGCCCCGAACAGGGGCACGAAATCCGTTTTAAATTGTTATCAGCCTACTTGGCAATTTTGGCCCAAGTCAATTTTATTCCTTCCGAATAACTAATCTTATTCAAAAGCAATGGGGCAAATATACGTTGGACAAGAAACTCAACTTCAATAAATTGGCAACCATTGCCAACCAAGTTCTTAGCAAATCTAACTCCGAAGGGATGCCGACGCACCGCGAAGCTAAGAAAAATCGCTGACCAAAAGATCAGCACAATCATCGACCCAAGTGTAGCTGACCAACTTTTCGGCAAAATCACATTATATATGAAACATATACCGATGTTTTGACACTAGTTACTCGAGAGTGCATCAAATTTACTCGGCAAGATTATTCGGCACCATTATTAATTCAACATTATGATCATTATTTGGCCGTGCATCAACTTTATTCGGCTAAACAACATTATTTGTCAACTTTATGCATTGTCAAACTTTATACAGCAACATTAGCCATAGTATTCGGCAACTTTATTCGCCTAACAACATTATTTGGCAAAACAATTGCCTATTGGGACATCTTAGTCAATTTTTCGCTTTCCAATTGGGGCACATCAGCTGATCATCATCTCGGCACCTCTGATATGCATGCATACTCGGCCAACTTGGTTCAAACATTACAACGACATTTACTTGAGTTACATACTCCTGCTCCTTTTCACACTGCTCTAAGCAAGCGCTAGTTTTAGGGCAATACATTACACACTTGGTAGTCGGCCATTAGCACTTGGCAATCGGCAATTCGCATTTGGTAGTCAACAGTTCGCACATTGTTGTGCGTCGTCATTTTACCAAAGCCGAATCTTCCCTACAACATAGGGCAATGGGAATCTGCATTCCTTCCGACTAACACCTGTCATTCAAAAGCAATGGGGGCAAGTCTACCTTGGACTAAATGCAAACTGAGCAACTAGGCAACTAAATAGCTGGCCCAATATCTACTTGGCAATTCCATACAAGCGGAGCAATATTATTGGTGATTAACGCGTCCACCTTATTCGGTACATGATGCATTATTCAAAGTCCTTGCCATATTGGCACTTGGTTGCCACTTAAAATCAGCAAGTCTCTAAGTACAGTGCAATCTTCGCACTCGGCACAGAACGCCGTTAGCAAAGGCCTACACCCATGCCCGGGGGTTAGAATACTGCGGCCTACACCCATGCTCGGGGGTTAGAATACTGCAACCTACGGCCATGCCCGAGGGTTAGAATGCTGCGGCCTACGCCCATGCCCGGGGGTTAGAATACTGCGTCCTACACCCATGCCCGGGGGTTAGAATACTGCGGCCTATCATTATGATTTGTTTGTATTCCTTTTTGGGTTTTAGCTCACTCCCCCTCATCCTATGATCGACTTATATACATTTATACATACATTCAAGCATACATGCAGTCATTCATTCATACATTTTATTCATTTATCCAAAGTGTTCTTTATCAAAAAACCCAATAGCTATTTGAACAACGTAACTTGACAAGAAAAAAACTCTCATATCTTCTACCGCAGACAATGAAAGTTTTGGGGTAATTGTGGAAGCTAGAAAAAAAAAATATCAGCTTATTGGGGTTAACCCAAACAAGGCCTACAATGGGTCCAGCCAAAACTAATATCACAACCCCCATCTATATAAAGGGGGAGGGCATCCCAAAAGAGGAGGTATGTTCTCTTTTCCTACACTACACACCAAGCACTCTACACTTTCTAGACTTTGATTCTGCTTATCAGGTTATTGACTTCACCATCGGAGTGCCTCCGGTCAGCAACCCCGGTTGGGTGGCGCCGATCATGCTCATCTTTGCAGGTCTACTAGGACCAAGTTCATCTCTTCGTTGGATCTCTACAATCCATGTGAGAGGATATTTCATGGTCTCACAATTACAAAAATCAAACCAGTAAAGAAAATAAAATAAAACAATAGATTCTTATTTTGTTACAAAAAACAAAATTAGAATCTGATAAAAATAAATAAATAAAATAGAAACTAAATTAATTACTGACTTTATGTATTTATTAAACAAAATTTTGATGAAATCCAGTGTTTAACACTGTGTCTTTAAGCCAGATTCGTCCTCTTTACGGTACTTTTAGATTATGGATGTCTATCTCCCAGGATAAATGGATCAACAACGAATAATAGCAGTACTACAAATTATTCGCACAACAAACACACTCTGTGTTTACACTTTTTCTCACAAGAAAATAATGCAGCAAAATGTAGAGAGTAATTGCAGAATTTTAGACGAAAATTTCAAGTGGAAAAACTAAATAAAAGACTGCCTATTTATAGATGGAGTGGTGGCTATTCGGTTTGAATTAAACAAGTATAGTGCCTGTTCAACTTAAATTAAATAGATACAAATCTGTTTAAACAGGTAAGGCACTGTTTGGTTTGACTTTTAAACAGTACAAATCTGTTGGGTTTAAATTTTGAACAGATAAAAAAAATTGTATTGAACAGATTTGAATCTGTATAGAAATTTGGAAAAAGGTGAAAAACAAATTTGAATTTTTCCCACCAAAATTTGAAATTAAAATTTTAGACAGATTTTATTTTACCAAAAAATAAAATAAAATTCAAATGTTTTTTGTCCAAAAAATAAGTATTGGGCTAGACAAGCCCAATCCAACCTCATACCACGCACCTGCCTTGCTTAGACCCAGCTGCATCAACCGGACGGTGGCGGCGCAGCGTGTGTTTATTTTTTGGTTCAATGGGTTTAGCCCAATTTGCCCATAACCTCTCATTTCTACAAACTTGGGTGCCCTTTGGGCCCCTCCCCAAGTTACAAACCCAAGCTTTATAAACCCACAAAAGTTTGCCCACCAAACCAATGTGGGACAAGTCTTAAACCAAATCTTAAGGAATTTTCACCAAAAACTCCATTTTGATGGAGCTCACTTTGGCTTCAATTTTCCATTCACCCGATAATGGTTTTGAGCAACCAAATATACTACGTAAATCACAACGTGGCATAGAATACGTTACCACTTAGACCCGCCAACTTTGGCGCATGGGTCCCATCTAAAAAATAAACCAAAGTTTAGGAAAAATCTAATTTTCCAAAACCATTTCTAACGGGGCATGCCTTTGGAAGACCTATCTTTGCTCTTCTTTTTTTTTTTTCTTCTATAATGTAAGAGTTGAAGGAGCCAGAGAGATTGCAAATGGGAGTTGTTGGCAAAGATAACCAAAGTATGAATGTTTTGATTTAATGAAATCAAGACATCTTTCTCTTGTTATTTTGAAGATAATGTTTTCCTTCAACTCAGTCAGTGATTCTTAATGAAATGTGATAATTTAAGCAGTTTAGAGTCATTATATATTGATACTTTTTTAAAAATAAAAATAAAAATCAAAGAGCCTAAAAAAAAGTAACTCAAAATTGAAAGCCTGTCATAGGATTATCTGTTTAGAATTCTGTTTGATGTGAAAATTGAGGGCCTTATCGACATCCGAACACGAAATTGATTAAGACAACGCGTTATTTAGAATTTCTAGAATATTATGGTAAATTTAATTAAAAACTAATTCGAAATCAAATAATTAGAATAAACTGATTTAATTAAGCTAGATTGATTAGTTTTAATCACTCTTAGTTTGTAAATGCTAAGTAAGCCTATATAAGGCTAATATTGCATCAAGAACATTCCATACACACTCTACACTTCATTCTTTGAGCCAAAATGTGAGAAGAAGAGAGAGTGAGGGAGAGACCAAGATCAAAGAGGAGAAAAAAAGGAGAATTGCTATGAATTGGTAGTGAATTGGAAGGAGTTAGGAGATTTAACCTCCATATCTCCAAACTCAAGATTTAAGGTAAGAATTCAACCTTTAAATTATGAACATGAGTTGTTTAGAGAAAGAAATCAAGTGAAACGTGATCTTCAATTCACAATATCCTACAAGTTTCAAAATTTTTTCTTGAGTTGGCTCGAGCGACCAAAAGACCGCTCGAGCGACCACCTTTTATTTTCAGTCTTGGCTCGAGCGATTAAGAAGTTGGCTCGAGCATGAAATGAGAGCTCCCAGTACTTTTGTAGACTTTGCAGACCGCTTAAGCAACCAAAGCTTCGCTCGAGCGAACTGCCCTATTTTCTAAAATTTTGCTAAGTGTTTCAAAGTGCATAATTGCATTCTCATTCCATCGTAGGCATTCTTAAGCCATGGTTTAAGCCATAACAATGCAGATATGAATTAGAAACACACTTAAGAAGAAATGTAATAAGTTAAGTATTTACGGAACGTGTGTTTCATGTGTTTGTGTAGGTCACGCGCTACCATTTGTCTGATTCGTCTGTTCTACTTCTATAGTTATTTGTGAGTAACAAACTTGTAAAGATATGTTCAATTATAAATATTTTCTGTCTGATATGATAAGTTCTGTTTTCTGAAATGATAGTTTCTATATATATGAATGATTGTTCTATTTCTAAAATGTATCGTGACATCTTTAGCATCATGTGTATCTGTTATTTGTTACCTAATACTAGGGTTTCACGTAGGTTCCATTCATGGAATTGATTATTCATAATCAACTATCTGATCTGCAAGTATATCTTAATAATCATCTCATGTGAATATTGGTCTTTATGACCACCTACTCTGCAAGTGGATCTTTCTAACAAATCTGATCTGTTAGCGCTAATGGATGTACCATGTATGATTGTTTATGAATCTAAATATGTATATGAATCTGTTTCTAATCTGAATTCTAATTTCTGAATCTGTTATGGACATCATTCATAAAACCTTTACTCTGTTGTTATTCACTAAGCTCCAGCTCATTATTTATATTATGTATATAGGTGATTAGGCGCGTGACCAGACTTTAGACTTCCAGTTTGGATTTGTTTCTATCAAGCCAACCAATGTGCCTCATATGGAGGTTCTGGAAGTCTTTTGTGTTCTAGTGTTATGGCAAGCAAACAAGTCTTAAGTTTTCATTTGCTTATATCTTTTGGACATGTTTTTGTTTATCTATAACAGGGCTAAGTCCCATTTGTTTTATCTGTTATGGGTGACGTAAGAATGATGTGATTATATATGTATACAAAGTTTTGAAATTTCTGTCTCATAGAAGTCTGCATAGTTCTATGGACGTTGTATGTTTGATATTTGCTTCTACTAGCCCCCTTATCTTGCTAATCTGTCTTAGAGGCATTTGGTAATCATAGGATTACTGGCTAGTTACGACGCTAAACCTATAGGGACGAATTTGGGTCTTGATAGTTGCTCTGGCTAGGCAGAATGGCGGTGGAGACGTTCTTTCGGTGGCGATAGAGAGGAGAGTGAGGATGAACCACCACCATCGACTTAGGATTTGTACAAGTAGAGAAAGAATGAAATGGGTAGAGAGAGATTTGAGATCTGTGAGAGGATTAAAAGTGAGAGACAAAAATAAAGTGGGTTTGGTGAGAAGGAATATTTTAGTTATTTTATGGTGTTTGTTCTTATAAACATAACATTGTAGAGGGTGAATTTCTAAATATAAAAAAATCTAAATTTAAATTTATGAACAGAGTTTTTATTTTAAAAAATGTAGATCCATATCATCTATTAGTGAATGATTATTAGTTGCACCTAAAAACGAAAGAAAGAAAAAAAACAAAACAAAACAAAATAATGGATGGTAGGACCCAGTCCAATGAACGGTGGAGAGCCATTTTGTTTTTCCTTGGAATTCAAAGGCTGCTCATCCGATGTTAGATCTATCAAGGCTTATATCAATTTGAAAGCAATTTATCTTTATATATTAGTGGACGACTTTGAAATTTCTTTATCAGTGAGTGTTTCTGTTTAAGAAGAAGAAGGCAATAATTCCGTAATTTGTTAAAAGTTGTACAACACGCACCGTTACAGGATAACAAGTCTTTTTTTGACCATCGGGGATGGTCCCCAAGTAGATTAGGCACCTGCCTCCTACAGGGGAGAACAAGGCTTGATTTCTACGGGAGCACAGAATATATTTGAATTATTACGTTGTATTTCAATTGGGACTTGATCTCTTACTATGATAAGATAGGTTGGGTTAAATTTAACTATCAATCGATTATTCTGAAGTCAAAGCTCACGCATGGTATTTACAGAACGTCCTTTTTCTTAGTTAAAAAAGAATAAAAAAAAAAAAAAAAAAAACAAGTCTTTTTTTGTCACCTTTCTCTTCTATGTTTCTCCATGCAAATGTTTATTGACTATTTTGTGTTTTTGTAAAAAAATATAAAATAAATATTTAGCTTTTTTTTTTTAGATTATGTTTGAGAAATTTTTATGAAATTTTAAAGTTTGAAGCATAAAAAAATTAAAAATTTCATATAATTACAAGAAATTATAGTTTTTAACAGTGTTTTAAAAACGCCATCAAATGTTATTGTGACATTTCTACTAAATGCCGAGGACATGACCGTCACCTAATCTTTGCGACGCTTAATAAACACCATCTTTCTTCTTAATGCAAGCAGAATCCTGTAGAACAAATTAAATTCTATCTGTATTTTTCTTCTTAAGGTGTGTGGTGTACTTTTGCTTGCCTTTACTTCGAGTAATTATTTTTAGAAAATGATATACAAATCTATTTTTTAAATTTATTTTCTAAATTTAGTGATGTGTCAAAAAAATGATTGGTTAATAATTAGAGAATATTTAATTATCACTAATCATCTTCTTGACATATCATTGAATCTAGAAAGTAGGTCTAACTTTTGAGCCTAAATAACAATGCTTATTATTTTTTGATATTTACTGATATTGATGGGCACTTAAGAGGGCCCAACTCATGGCCTAGTTATTAAAGCCCAATAACCTTAAGAAGCCAATACTGGACCAGGACCAATAGCATTCAAACACTTGTCAGGTAGGGAATTAGCCACATAAGCAAACAAAGATCTTGCAAAGTAATTGCACCCACACATCAGCCATTTAATGACGCCCTCGTAGCATTAAATACGACAACCCCTTCACACCGAAGGATGCAGACTCACCATGAATAATGTCAACTAGGCCATAGACTTTCGGCCAACAAGACACCTTGGAATGGACAAGGAAATGATGAGCAAAGGATATAAGGAAGCTTTTGAGATACGTTAAGGTTAAGTTTTTACCCCTTTTGCTTTTCTCTCTCTCTCTCTCAAATCAATCGGCCCTAACCTAACTTGATCGTTGGAGTGTCCGTAGGGGGACCATCTCCCACTTTGGACCTTTTTGCAGGTACGCTTTGAGGACACCAAGGCCAGCAGACCCGTTAGAAGCGTGAATCAGTCTGACCCATCCTCCATTGAAGTTATTGCATTATCAGTTGGCACTGTCTGTGGAAAGAATCTCTGGTGGACAATTGTGTTAATTGTCACCGGAGGAAGCTCCGAATATCACCCATCTCCTGCACCAGGGAAGATGGTTACGACGAGAAATATATATATAAAAAGTGAGCGGAGCCTAGTGAATAATAACAAAGTAAAGGTTTTAGTGAATGATCTCCGGAATAGATTTCAAATCTCTAATCACATCGGAACATAGTCATGTTTGTATCAGAAATAGAGTCATATTCATGTTCATACTCAATTCATGTATGGTACATCCATTAGCATTAACATATCTCTTTGGTCAAGCATATCAAGTTCCATAATGGAACCTCTAGTACCGGGTAACATATCTCATACATGAGCCACGATATTATTCCTCCGAGCAAGGACCTCATGACCATAAGCCATAATACTATTTCCCCTAGGCGAGGGCCTCTACTAAGGATACCACAAATACTATTCAAAAACATGGATCATCATTTATGGATTCACAAAATAGCCTTTTTAGAAGCATTTCACATCATAGCATAATATTCATAAGTTATTTTCATATCAAACGTAGTTGTACTAAGTTATTACTCTCAGATTGTTGTACAGCTCGATAGCCAACCAATGGATCAACAGCTTACAGAGCGTGACCTACACCAATATAACAGATAGATACATATACTGAAACATACGCTTGGATTGTACATAACTCATTTCATTTAGCTCTTAGTGAGTTTCTAGCCTTTGCTCTCATTATTGTGTCTTAATCTTGACATAGGAATGTCTAGGATATGATGAGGATGCCAAAATGCACTTGGAAACACTTAACAAAATTTGTTGAAATAGAGGTCTCGCTCGAGAGTAACTTCCTTCACTCGAGCGGACATACAAAATGTGAGTGGTCGCTTGAGCACAACTTCTGTCATTCGAGCGGCCTGTAAACTCAGCAAAAGTACTGGTTGCTTGATTTTTTCGCTCGACGGTCGCTCAAGCATGAGACTGAGGTCTTCACTCGAGCACAACTATTGTCGCTCGAGCGGTCTGCAAAACATGTAAACTTCTAGGAGCTTTCATTTCATGCTCAAGCGACCTTCTGGTTGCTCGAGCGGAAGTGTAAGATCACAGAGTGATCGCTCGAGCTCAATATTTGTCGCTTGAGCGGAGGGGTCGAATTCTGGAATTTCCAGATTCGCCTCCAGCTGCAAAAACTCAAATTCAATGCATCAAAACTCATCTTTTTGGGCCAAAAACTTAAAGATACATGCATGAACTGGAAAACATTGGGAATTCTAAATCATTTCGCAAAATCAAAACCCAAAAACTTGCCGACTGCTTAAAACTTAACTCAATTCATAGAAAACATAACACGCAAGTATTGCCTTGGCTTCAAAACTTCTAAAACATGATCTAATGACACAAAATGACATGAAACTTGATGAATTCCCAAAACTAAAGTGAATTAGTAACATGCATGAGGAAATTCTTGGGAAAACAACTTCAAAATGCTATAAAATATGCATGCATGCATGGTTCGAGTTCATTTATTCAATTATAGCTAAATTCTCAAGTTAATTCGCTTATCTCACCTGATTCCATGCATTAACCAACTAATCTTCCAAGTCTCTACAACATCCAAGTGTTTGAACTTAATTTCCGAAGTCCCTCTCTCTCTCTCTCTCTATCTCTCTCTCTCTCTCACGTTTATGAGCTCAAATTGGAAGGGATGAAAGATTGTAACTTTGTGTGTGTTAAGTCAAATAAGCCTTATATAGGCTTGGTTAGTGGCATCTAATTTAGTTAGGCTTAAGTTCACTAATCCACATGATTGATTACTAATTAATTCATTTCGAATCGAATTTCAATTAAACCTACCATAATTTTCCAAAAATTCTGAATAACACATATATGAAGTCAATTTCGCAATCGAATGCTGATAAGGCCTTCGATTAGCAAAACGAAACAGAAATACAGACAGATATTTATAGCATGAACAAATAGAAACTCAATTAATGCGACACACATGCAATTAATTTAGTATTTTATCTTAATTACTCATTAGGGATGATTAATTATGGCTAATCATGGTTTAACAGTTAATCATGGGTCGGGATTATTACAGAAGCGGCCAACATAATTGAACTGTAACAACAAGTGGGCAACAGGAAGTTAAACATGAAATGCAGTAAACTATACCATGAAAAAAGATGCAATGGAATAAGAGAATAACTCATACATTAGGATGTTGATCAACTGGGATATCCACCCTCATTGTTCTCTTCACTATAAGACCAGATGAGCTGCCTTGAGAACCAAGCCAGTTTTGTGCAGATGAGGGCTACAATAAACCAGACATCTGTGTAATAAAAACACAGCCAATGTTAAAAGAACTAAAAAGATAGATACAACTGTAATACTGTTTTGTAAAGCAAGATCTACCAAATTTCCAAAAAAACTATCACAAAGAAAAGTACCTTAGAACTACGAAACATTGAAACTAAGATAACCCACAGAAGTAAATAGGTGGACCTCAACATATATATGAATGGAACACCAAAAACATATACTCGCGTTTGAGTACAAATCATAGAAGAGCTTGAACTTATTCCTATAAATCTGAAAACATACTCCAAAGTATTGAAACCAAGATATATGCATCATTTTGCAAATATTACCAGGTCTCATGAGTTTTTTTTTTTTTTTTTTTGGTTAATTTTTTCTTTGCATTCAGATGATAGCATATTTAACTATTGTATCAGCAACATAATAAATTAGTTGCTTCTTAGAACCAAAAACCAATGAATTGGGCTCTGCCAATAAGTCTCTCCTCGTAATGTACACCACTAAACACCATGTTAATTGAGAAGTCAGCAATAAGAACAAAAGTCCTCTAACTGTCTCAGCCCTTATAGGTAAATGTCATTTCTAACATTGTGTTAACTATCTAATTATGCTGGATTAGGACACTTGATTAAATCTATGTGTTATTCTTAATGATGTTAGCCTCAAACTAACTGTCATGAAAGACGTGGAATTTCAGTACAAGCACTTAGATAGACTAATGAAGTAAGAATTAGATGTTTAAAAAATGAGGAATGCTTACGAAAAACAGTAAAATTAGATGGAACAAAAGGTTATGTTAATAGTCAGTATCTGTACTTTTGATTGAAACAATGATGCCAATTTGTTCACACTGGTTCCTCCATTTGAAAATATTCCTCATGAAGCCAGGGGGCTAGCATGTTCAGGCCCACTTTGATCTAAAAATGATGCATTCCCCAACAATGTGGTTACACGCAATATTTCTGCTCAAAAAATGTCAATTTTCAAGAATAAAATGTACCAATTAGCATTTGTTAACAAATTAGTCAGCAATCACCACAAAATCGACAAACTACACTGATTATTTATTGGGTTAGTCATAATCAATGCTTCCCCCTATGTAACAACTCAAATCTTTCAAAAAGAATGTACCCTGGTAGAAAATGAGAAAAGAACATGTAGTTAAGCTCTATTCTATTATAATTGGATGGTCAATATTCATTCACAAAAGATTTGACAAACTTAACATAATTATTGATATGTGGAGAAGGGTGCATAAGAAAATACATCTCCAATAAATCAGCTACTTATTTAAAAAATGCATAATCTTAAACATCTTATAACAAAGTTTGAAACCTTTAAATAAAATATTATTCATGACATATCACTATTCAAATATAAAATGGAGGAGCAAAAGGTTTCAACAGCAAAAGATGAAGATTAGGAAAAAGAACCCAAAAAAATAAAAAAGAAAAGAAAAGAAAAATAATTAACTATTTAACAATACAAAGTAATTCCAATCCAAATAATACTACTTCACTTGAAGTACCTCTTTTTGCTTAGATAAAAGCATCTAGACATACAAAACTCAAAACTCACAAAACTAAAGGCCAAAGATCTAGAAATGCAAACAATTTTCTCAACCAAAAAACAAATTCCAAGAGACCACCAAAAACCCCTCAATTTTACTCTGTAACATTGTAGGAAAATCCTAGCATGTAGAGAGGTTAAATAGATAACAAATTTATGGAGTTGGACTAGCATAATCAAGCAATGCCAACTAATAAACCTTTGCTAGAAATCTATTGACAATCCTTTTTTTTCCCTCTTCTATCTACAACAAATAATTAGTTAACTTTCTTGAGGGTTAACCCCCTCCTCTCCTCCCCGAGTAATTATTTCATCAATATGTTATTTAGAAACCTGCTCAATAAGGGAAAACTGTGAAGGCAACGAAAGTGAATCAATGTTGTGAAAACAACCAAGCAAATAAGTAATTGTCTACCTACCTACTAGGGAGAAACATTAGCAATCAAATCAATTATGTCTCCACCATTCAATCTGAAGAAATCACAACCTTTAAATGCAAAATAAAATCCGAAGAAATCATATATGGGACACTGCGTGTCTCATTAGTTTCGAAAATAGGGAAAACATTAATTTTGAAATTTAGGGAAAACAGAGATAGAAAAACAGAGAGATTGAGATAGTAAGAGAGAGAGAGAGAGAGGACCCATACCTGAAAATACAAAACAGAGAAATCAAATTAATAAGAGGCGTTGATGGAAGAGAACACACGACACCAAAGGAGACGAGCAGATAGGCTCAGAGATGCGACGTCGGTGATGCCACTGAAGGAGGAGAATGGGGCGACGTCGGCGGCGACGTTGGAGAAGAACACGGTAAAGGAGGACAAGAGTTAACTTGTGTTTTGTTTGAGAGAGAGAGAGAGAGAGAGAGAGAGAGAGAGAGAGAGAGAGAGATGAGAGGAAAACTAAGAAATAAAAAATAAAAATAAAAAAATGGGGGGAAAAATAGTAATTTTTTTTTCATTACTGCTCAATATGTCAAAATTCTCCTTTTAAAATTAGTGACAAAATAATTTTCCCATCAAAATGTCTCAAAATATTAAAAATTATTAGTGACAAAATGGTCTTAAAATATTTAAAATCAAGTTTCTCAAAAAAAAAAAAATATTTAAAATTATTGGTGACGAAAATGTATTCCTCACTAATAATTTTATAATTGGTGACAAATTCTTTTCTAACCAAAAGTCTCAAAATTTTGGTGTCACCCAAAAAAATATGAGGCAAAACCTTTGATGACAAAATTTAATTTTTTCTCACCTAAAAAGAAATATTTATTGACGAAAATAAATTTCGTCACCTATTATTTATTATATGTGACAAAATTTTATAATTTGTCACGGATTATTTTTATTTGGTAACGAAATTTATTTTCTTCATTATTTTTCGTCACCATAGGTTACTTAGAGAGCTAATTAACTTGTGCTTTGTTTTGAGAGAGAGAGAGAGAGAGAGAGAGAGAGAGGAGGAGGGGAGAGAGGAAAATTGATAAACAAAAAAAAAAAGGGGGAAGGGGCAGTCAATAGTCTATTTTTTTCATTACCGCCCAATATGTCAAAATTTTCTCTCCAAAGTTAGTGACAAAATAATTTCCTCACTAAAAAGTCTCAAAATATTAAAAATTATTAGGGTAAATTACACTGACACCCCCTAAGGTTTAGATTTATTACAGTTCCCCCTCACCTTGTGAAAATTACACCTCCCTCCCTGAGGTTTAAAGTTTCATTACAGATTCCCCCCTTAACAATTTAATTTTTTTAAATACCAATTTTGCCATCATTCGGTAAATTACATTGACAACCCTGACATTTTGGAAATTACAATCCCCTCCCTAAGATTTAAAGTATCATTACCAATTGCCCCTTCGATTAGTATTAGTTGGAAAAAAAATTCATTGAAAAAAAAAATTATTGGAAAAAAAATTAATTGAAAAAAATTTTGTTAGTAAAATTTTTAAATTTCTGTTTAAAAACCAACCTAAGCTCATTTTTTTTCCTCAAATTTAGAAACTGAGACAACCATTTATAAACCAAAAAAATTATCAAACAAGTTTTTATGGCAGTTTTTAAAATTTTTGCGAATATAAATTGAAAATTGAAAACGAAATAGTTACCAAACAGGCTTCAGATGGTAAAAATGTCGTCAAATTAACAAATAATTAAATAAGTTACCAACGTAAGAAATGACTTATCAAAATATTCTTAGGTTATGTATGGTTTGATTTTTAGAATTTTTTTTAAAATTAAAAATTAATTTGGTTAAGAAATAAAAAATAAATAAATAATTATCACTTTTATATAATTTTTATCTTTCGAGTGGTTAGAAATAATTTTTTACAAATTAAATTGAAATATCCATACGTGTGTATATAACTTGTCCAAATGTTAAAATGATAATTATTTTTACCCTTAAATGATAATTATTTTTTATTTTTTATTTCTTAACCAAATCAATTTTTAATTTTTAATTTTTTTTTTCTAAAAATCAAACCATACCTAGCCTAAGAATCTTTTATAAATCATTTATTACGTTGGTAACTTATTTGATTATTGGTTAATTTTTCGACATTTTTACCATCTGAGGCCTGTTTGGTAACCATTTTGTTTTCAGTTTTCAGTTTTATATTTACAAAAATTAAATAAAAAAAAAACTGTCATAAAAACTTGTTTGATAATTTTTTTTGTTTATAAATGGTTGTCTCAATTTGTAAATTTGAAGAAAAAACGTAAATTCAAAAAATGAGTTTACGTTGATTTTCAAACAAAAATTTAAAAATTTTACTAACAAAATTTTTTTTTCAATTAATTTTTTTTCCAACTAATACTAACCGATGGAGGAATTGGTAATGCTAGTTTAAACCTTAGGGAGGGATTGTAATTTCTAAAATGTGAGGGGTGTCAATGTAATTTACCAAATGAGGGCAAAATTGATCTTTAAAAAAATTAAATTGCTGAGGAGGGGAATCTGTAATGAAACTTTAAACCTCAGGGAGGGAGATGTAATTTTGAAAATATGAGGAAGGAAACTGTAATAAACATAAACCTCAGGGGGTGTCAGTGTAATTTACCCAAATTATTAATAACAAAAATATATTTCTCACCAAATGGTCTTAAAATATTTAAAATTAAGTTTCTCAAAGAATATATACATATATATATATATATATAATTATTGGTGACGAAAATATATTCCTCACTAATAATTTTATAATTAGTGACAAATTTTTTTCTTACAAAAAGTCTCAAAATTTTCGCGCCACCAAAAAAAAATTATCAGGAAACCTTCGGTGACGAAATTTAATTTTTTTCTCACCTAAAAAGAAGCATTTGTTGATGAAAATAAATTTCGTCACCTATTATTTTTATTTTTTTATTGTGTGACAAAATTTTATAATTCGTAACGGATTATTCTTATTTAGTGACAAAATTTATTTTCTTTACTACTTTTCGTTACTATATGTTACTTTTGTTGTAGTGAATTTTTTGGTTTTTTTTTTTTTGAAAAACATAAAAAATGAAAATAATAATTTTAAAAATAGTATTTTCTTGACTTCTAGTCTCATAACCAAACAAATATGAGATGCACATCATTTTCAAGGACTATGCATTTCAAGATTAATAGTCTAATAGATTACAATATCTTTTTATCCAATCCGTCCAAACAAATATAACCTGAGTATCATTTTAGATGTCGTGTGTAACACTTACTTGCATGTCTTGTGGCATTTAAATGCCACTAAATTTCTTATTAGTGTGGCTTAAAAATGTCATCTCAACTTATCAATTGGTTGTCACTAAACATATAAATAAATAAAAGCTTATAACATTAATTATACTAATAATTTTCTTTTATATGAAACTTAAATAAATAAATAAAATTTTATTTATATAACACAAATACAATATCCATAAAATTAACAAAATACAATAAAAACAAATATCTCGTGTGGAAATATACTATTTTAATAATTTTTTAACTTTTTACAAGAAGATGTTCAGAAAAATAGAGAGAATGATATGACAACTCATAATGATTTTTTTACTTTTTAACTAAAATGTATAATTGATAAACGAGGCTTACACTGATACTAATACTCGTACTTGTGTTTCATAGGAGGTACCCTTACTACCTGTTTGAAAACTTTGGAAAAAGTGTTTTTTTAAATAAAATGGTAATTTAGCCTTCGTTTGATAATGATTTTTTTAGTTGCTTTTTTAACTTTTTTGACTTTTTTAACATGAGACTTTTTTGTTTTAGTATTCTTGATTGGCTTTTTTGACTTTTTAGCTTTGGAATTGTGGATTTTTTTTTTTTTTTTTTTGTGGTCTTTTTGTGATTTTTTGACTTTTTTTTTTTTTTTTTTTTATCCTTTTGTGATTATTTAGCCAAAAATAAAAACCAAACAATTTTTCAGGTCTACTGACATTTTTGCTATCCCTGCCCAAAAAAATAAAAAAATAAAAACACAAAGCAATGAGCTTTTATATTTTATTATATTTGTGTTTAGATCTTGAATTTTGAAAGAATTTATAAAGAAAAATAAATATGTATAAAAAAAAAAGTAATTGAAATATAAGCTAAAGTTTTTTTTTTTTTTTTTCTCTTTCATTTTTCCCTTCTACAAATCAAATTCTCAAGGGCAAATTATACTAATAGTCACTACATTTTGATGTGTCATTTTAATCTCTATAGTTTTAATTGGTTTAATTTTGATACTTAATTTTAAATTGTGTCAATTTAATCCACTTAATAACGTCATCAAGGTTTTTAACAGATAAATTTCATTGAATTGGTTTAGGTTAAGTCATTGAATTGGTTAAATTTGCAATTTTACTTCTAAAAAGTATGACATATGCCGCTCATATACACATTTGAATAAAAAATGTTAACAATTGAAATCAATTTAACTAATTTGAAACAAAATAAAAAATTCAAAATCAAAATTAATTAAACTAAAATTATAAGGATTAAAATGACACAAGAATCCACATATAACGATTACTAACATAATTTGTCCGATTCTCAAATAGAAATTCAACTTAGTACAAGAGGAAATTTAGAAAGCGCAAATTGGACAACATCCTGGGAAAAAAGTGGGTTGGGTCTGGGACTGAAATCCAACATAGCACAAGAGGAAATTTAGAAAGGGCAATTTGGACAACATCCTGGAGAAAAAGCGGGTTGGGACTGGGACTGAGCAGGTCCAAATACAATTCCATTGGTGACAAATAAATTTTGGACGTCAACATACTATGACTTAAAAAAACCTAATTTTTCCAGAAAATTCTTATGTTGACTTTTTTTAAAAAATAATAAAAAAATTGAAAAAATACAGACTTCTCAAGTTCTGGTGATTTTGTTCGAAATTTTATTAAAGACGACAAGTTTTAAATGAAAACCCTTAAATCTAGAGGAAAAGGACAATTTGATTAAAAAAAAACTATTTTATGGCTTTAAAAAAATGAAAAAATAAAATGTATATAAGGCGTAAATTACACGTAGGGGGCCAATGTATGTGTGTGTAAATTTTTTTTAGCACGATACATTATTATAAGAAGATAATATTTTACATTGGAATAAACAAAGTAATTAATGAAAAGAAAAAAAGTAATTTATAATTTTTTGAACTAATAATGAAGTCATTTTGTTGGTTGATGATATATTATTAAGTAAATAAAAAGCATACATACCTTTTTTATTTAAGGAAAAAAAATAATGTAGCATGCACATCTTTTATAAATAACAATGGTAGATTCATAGAAAAATTATCCAAGAATGTACTCAGAATAGAAGTACATCTATGGACTAAAATTATAGAATGACTCACATCCCACCAAGTTAATTCTATACCATCCATTTCATTTTTGGAATAACTTTCAGGCAAACTTTCATGGTTCGTAACATTTTTCATAAATAAATTGATTAGAACATATTGATGCTATTAAGTCGCATACAAAATAGTCAAGGTACAACTTGGGATTTAGGGGGTGTGTTCTCTCTAAGTCTCAGGTTCAACTCCCATTAAGAATAATTCGCTCTTTGGGGTCATGTCCACAGGCTTTGCCTGATTCACATAGATGGGGTGTTTTGCATGGGCTCCGAAATTAGTTGAGGTGCGCGTAAACTGATCCGAATATCCTGTTATTAAAAAAAAAAAAAAATCGCATACAAATAGTTAGAGAACATCATCATATGATATATATTTTACAAATGTCATAAAATATAGAGGTATAAATATAGTTTTTCAAAACTTAGGGGCCACTCCACGCTATAATATCACCATCAAAAGTAGCCTCAGTACAATATGTAGATTCAACTTTAGTGTGTTACATTCACAATAAATCCGATCAACAAATTTAATTTAAACAGCTTTCTATTTTTTTGATTTTTTAGGCTCCCTAGAATTGTTGATACCACAAGTTATGATTGACCCAAACCCTTCCAATTAACTAAACAAAAAGTCTAATGTTTAATAGATTCTGGCAAAGAACAATGGTTGCTAAAATAAATGGAAGTTCAAAATAAAGAATCTTAGGTAAATTACACTAATAGTCTATATACTTTACTCTCTGTGTCATTTTGTTCCCTATCTTTTTAATTTGTTTGAATTTAATCTTAAATTTTACATTTTGTATCAATTTAATCAAATCATTAACTTCACATGTGATTTATTTTAAGGGACAAAATGGTAAATTTATCCGTATTTCTATGAAACCTAATGAGTCAATAACTCAATTAATTCATGGTGAGTTATAACTCACTTGAGTCGTTTTAGCAAGAAGAGAGGGAGAGAGAGGGGATAACAGGGGGAAGGAATTAGGTTAGGGTTGTTGTCACTACTAGAAAAGCGTTTTTCTTGACGGCGCTTCGACATTTAACTCAAGGGTCGAAAACGGTGGGGTCGCAAATATTTTTGAGTCGGCAATATGCTGACGCAAAAAGTTTTATTTTTTTGAGACGGCAGCTTGCCGACTCAAAAAGTGGTTCAATGTTTTAAGAAATTTAACCCATAATTTTCTTATTGAGGTGCCTCCCAAGTTTCGAATCCACTTCATTTGGAAGCTTTGACCGGACCCAAACTCACCGCACTAAATCCACTTCACCACTCTAATTGAGATATTTATTATTTATAGTATATACACTCAATATTAATATAAAAGTATATCTATAAATATATATACATATAATTATAATTTCATTATTATGATATTCGAACAAATTATCTTGATATACAAATAAATAAAGCAGAATGTGCTTAATTACATGTATCGCACAAATTAATTTTTTTTTTTATCGATCTGATTGATGTCTTAATATTAATTTGTATATTAATTTTTTATTTAACATTAAATTATTTATTATCAAAATATTCATATTTAATTTAAATTTTTTATGCCTATATACACTATTTATGAATAATTAAAAATAATAATATTAAAGAAATACTAATACTCTACATAATTAATTTATGTATTTTCTTCTTAATCCAATCACAACATATTTATATTTAATCTTTTAAATAAATTTTGTATAATTCTATTTCTACATATTTTTATTATCCAAATAAAAATAAAATAAAATAATTAGAATCACTTTTAGTTTTATATTACTAATTCTCTTTTAATTTAACTATTATTTTTAATATCGAAATGAGTATTAAATATAATATATTTATTAAATATAATCAAGTAAATATATAAAATATTTTTTTTTGCTACGGCATCTGTGGCCGACACAAAAAGATATAATTTTTTGCGTCGGCACAAATTTGCCGACTCAAAAGGTATATGCCGACGCAAAAAGTCTATCTTTTGAGTCGGTAAATTCAACCGACTCAAATAATGCTATCAAATATTAATTTTTTGTGTCGGCCAACGGTGCCGACTCTAAAGGTTTGGTATTTGCGTCGGTAACTCTGTGCCGTCTCAAAAAGACTACCTTTTGCGACGGTAAAATTTGCCGACTCAAAAAAACTGACTCAAAAGGCCCTGTTTTTAGTAGGGTGTGATAGGGAAGGGTGGCAGGGGGTTGCTAGGGGATGGGGAAGGAGACGGCGTCGTGGCTGAGAGAAAGGGGTCACAAATAGGCTTGAAAAGGGGAATGGATGATTGCAACTGCAATCATCCTTACCCTTTTTGTTCTTTTTGATTTGATTTTGACTTAGATTTTCATTTTCATTTTAATTAAAAACATTGAACACGTAAAATAGTTTGCTTCCTCTGGTTTTCCGGTTTCTGGCTATAAGTAGTTAACGATGGTTTTATGCCAACGAAACATTTCATCAAACAGTGTGAAGGCAAGACAAGGATGCTAATCTACAGCCTCAAACTTCCAAATCAAAATCAAAATCAAACCAATAAAGTAACAAATCCAATATCACTTGAAGAAGGAGGTGCGTAGTGGCGTTGGCGGTGAAGGTGGGGTGTGATGGCGGTGAAGAGGAGGAGTTTGTTTCTGGATGTTGCAGTGATGGAAGGGAGATGATAGGTTTAAAATGTCCATTTTATCCTTGGAAACATGTCACATTTGCACATGACTTCTTCTTGTTAAAAATCTTAAAAATCTTAACGGAGGTTAATGATTGGACTAAATTGGTACATAATGTGAAATTTAAGTTTAAAATAAAGTAAATTAAAAATGTAAAAACTAAAATGATACAGAGAATCTTAACGGAGGTTAATGATTGTGTTAGGTTTTTATTGTTGGCAACTCCGTTTGACAAAACTCCTTCCAGTTGTATTTATTTTTGCTCTTTTATTTTAGTGAGGCTATGAGTTTTTAGATGTGAATCCAACTTGAATCGAGCTTTGCAGAGAAGTTTGTATTGTTAATGCTTTCAAGATTGCCACTTCACTGATTATTACGGGGGTCGAGCTGCCTGGTCAGCTCGCGGCCGAAGCAAAATGCAAAATTGCATTCAAAATTGCATGTCCGTCGTTGCTCGCTCGAGCCAAGGATTGCTTGCTCGAGCCAAGGAATTCTCACTCGAGTGAAGGATTGTGTCTATACAAAAACCTGAAAGAGTTCATTGGTCGCTCGAGCCAATGATTCGTTGCTCGAGCCAAGGCACTAGTAGAAATCATGAAAACAAAGTTCCTCGCTCGAGCGAGCCTCAAAATCCGAATTTCTTAAGGAGTTGGTTTTCTTCCAAATCTAGGATTACTTTTGGTTCTCTATAAATACTTGATTTTCTCCCAAAACTATACTATTCATTGAACCTCTCCATATCTTCTTTTTGAGTCTTAAGGTTTATATCTGGAGATATTTTGTTAAGTTTTCTTTGATGTTTTTGTTGAGTATTCAACTCATGGTTTAAAAGAGAGTACATCAAAGATTTTGTTTGTTATACAAAAGAGAGAGTTGTTCTTCTGTGGATTCTGAAGAATTCGAGTCTGAAACTTCGGTGGATTCTGGAGTGGCTCATTTGAAAGACAATTTCATGGTTAAGATAGGATTGGAAGAGGCACATAGAGGTTGGTTCAATTAAGCGTTGTGGATTCGCTAGATAATTGAGAGTATATCTATGTAATTCATTTAAATCTTCTTAGTGGATTGTTTTGTGGCTGTTGCTCGTGATTTTTTTATCACAGTTGGAGGTGTCCAATTGTGATTTTTTCACGTAAAATCGTTGTGTTTCTTTGTCTTGATTGTTTGATTGGGATTGTTATATTCTGCTTAAAATTGATACATAATCACAAATCAACATCTAGGAGGTTTCTAGATTTTTCAGATTGGACTAAATTGGTACATAATGCAAAATTTAAGTTTAAAATTAAGTAAATTAAAAATGTAGAAACTAAAATAGTATAGAGAGTAAAATACAAGGATTATATCTTAGTGTAATTTACCCAAGAATCTACTACCCTAGTTATTCAATATTTCCATAACATTATGTGGGCGATTGACTCATCCAATAGTAACAGGCTATACACTTATATGATTAAAATATATATATATATATATATAAATCATAAAGTATTATTAATTGAACACAGAGTTATAAAGCGTTCTAAAAACTCATGTAAAAATTTCTATCCAAATAGTGATATTGCCTTGCCATATACAATTTTTTTTTTTTTTTTTTTTTGGATGATCGGGTGTCCCAGCGCACATCGACTAATTCCGGAACCTGAAATTAATGACTAACAAACCTTCAATGGCTCTAAGATGTGGCTCGAACTCGAAACCTGTAAGTTTTATACTTCAAGTTTTACCGCTTGACCACTTGCCTTGGAGTTAAAGCTTGAGCTATAGGGACTGGAAAATGTTATACTTTGTAAATGAGTTGAATGAACTTTGATTTAAAAATAAATAAATAAATAAATAATTGTCACGAGCTTTTATTAATTTAATGTATTGATGGACATAGAGCTGACTAAAAGTCTAAAATCAAAGGAAATGACTTCTATGGAGCTGGGCATCCAGGTCTTGGTCTCAGAATACCTTGATGATCTGATTTGTTTATTATGTATAGTCTATTAAAGAAATAATTTATCTAAAAAATTAAATTGATTGAATGTTAATAACTATAAGAATAAATCACATTTGTCTTTAAATATTGAATGACTAAATATAATTTTGACAACAAAAATGTAATATGATTATGTAGTTTGTGATTTATGATGATCTTCATTTTTTTAACATAAATATTCTGTTGAATAATGAACGGATAAAATTAGGACAAATAACATAACGGTAGTGGTCGAAAAACTAATTATAAAAGGTAACAAATATTATGAATATTAATAATAAAGATTATAAATATTTTTTCTAATATCTAATACTTTTTAAAAATTCCACAATGGTAATTTTTCCATAAAATTATTCAATAATAGTACGTAAATCCCCCCTCCCCCGGCACCGGCATGGAAGTCTTAATGAGATTACATAAACAACAATACTACAAACGACTTAAACTTAATTGTCTAGAAATTTTCTAAAATATGCAGATTACAGACCACACATTATCTAAATTTAGTTTCCACCACACAATCACCAATCCAGAAAAATCTGAATTGGTACGTCTGGGATCCTAGACTTACTGTTACAGAAAACCACAGTAACATCATGAGTCAATGGCTTTATTACATATTGATACAATATGCTGAAGAGGAAAAGATTTGAAGAACAATTCTAAGGCCTAGGAAGGTGATAACCAACCACAGTGTAGGCGGTCTGTGTTATTGTGAGAAGAATAAGAAGAGCAGCTGCAATGAGTGAAATAGTTTTCCAAGGGTCTTTGAGATACTCATGCTTCAATGTGGCGATCCAACTTCTCCATTTTTGTTGGTAATGCTCATCCAGTTTTTGGGATACATTATAGAGATAGCAAACGTTGGGTAGGCATTTGAAGTAAATTTCTCTGCGAAAACTGTTGAAGAGAGTAGCTACATTGTCTTCACTTCCCAACTCGTGGTATATAATATTTTTCTCAATCAGGTGCTGTGCATCTTTAGCAGAGTCTACTAATCCGTCCATGAAAATGGTGTACGAGGTGATATATAATCTGCTACAAAATGAATAACCTTGCTCGAAAACCATGAGGTTAAGGAAGATGGACTTAGTAGAGCCATTGATATGAAGGCGTGGGATTAAGAGCATACCATTCTTGTGGTCGAACTGAATATCAGTGAATTTTTCACAATTCTTATTTTCTTTAAATCCAATGCCCGTACTCCTTAGACTTGTAACAGAGTGCATCACTATGTCAGGTGGATCGGATGATACTCTCTCCAAATCGCTGTCCTGTACACAAATAGTCATGGAAAAACAAGGAAGCGATATGGGAGAAGAAATGAGACAGTTACCGTGAGTGCAAATCCAATGTTTGTTGTTGGCCGATGGGGTGGGTTTTAGGGACTCGTGAACAATGTCAAGAAGGTGAAGGCATGGTGGTAGTGGTGGTGGTGGTGGTCTATTTTTTACATGCCTGGAAATCCCAGGTATGAGTTGCTTGAAAAAATTAATAGCGAGGCTATGAATCGATTCATTCGGTGTTATTTTCTTCCAATCGAGGACGGTAAACATTTTTTGAAGTACAGAAAGTGGTAATTGATTTTCAAGCATTAACAAATCCCGTCGAACAAAAGGCATGAAACCCTTCATATTAAGCCGAATATAAGGGTCCGAGGTATGCCCGTAATTCTCCCATCCATAGGCTTCAATACAAAACAACTCGATTATGAAACAAGCATCGCGCAACATCATTTCCACAAAATATTTGATATTTTTAAAGGGCTGGTCATAGTGCTTCCGTGTGGCCGCTACAAGCTCGGACATTTTCTCTTTGAGGGTTGTAAGTTGCATACCGGCTCGCTTGAGGACATGGTCCAGAAGTATCGACTTACAGGTTTCCATTTCCATGAGATGCTTCTTGTGCCAATGATAAGGGCCAATTGAAACAATGTGGGGTACAAATGCATCGGTTTCGAGTTTTTTGATGCTCAGGGGAACCTTAAAGATGGAACGGCCTCCTTTCTCAATTTGCTTCATATGCTGTACTCTTGAGAAACTGGCACGGTTGGCATGTTTTGGCTTCCTATGCTGTACTCTTGAATCTAGCTCCGTAATCATATGCTGTACTGTTGAGGAATTGGCATGGTCGGCATCCATCTCTGATACTGTCTTCGTATCTCTCTTTATTATATGGTAATGAAGAAAGAAGGAGCTGAAGGAGCAAGATCACAAAGAAGAGTGGAGTCCTGGAAAATGTAATAAAAAGTACGAACCCTATGAATCAGTGAAGCGTATCATATGGTATGGAAAGCCCACAGTAGACGGAGACAAAAGTCGTGCCGTGATCAAGTTTTTGACGACGAGCAACCGCACATGTGGCCCGCGTGCCAAAACTACTTGACATTTCTAGCCCCCAAACAACCATTAATTTGTCATTTACTCTCCTACAAAACAAAAACAAAAAACAAAATAGGAAGTCTGTTTCGTTATATTTACAAAAAATTTATAAATTGATTTTTATTTATTTTTACAAAAACATAAACTACAAATGCGTTTGGTAATTGACAAAATATTTTTTAAAAATTAAAAATATATAAAAAAAAAAAAAGAAGTGAGAAATGGCAAGTGGTGGCAAGTTGCGGCGGAAGACGGTGGTAGAAAGTGGTAGAAAGGGTGGTGGAGTAGGTGGTGGTGGGTGGTGTGGTGGTGGTGGTGGTGGTGGTGGTGGGTGGTGGTGGTGGGTGGTGGCCGTGGTAGCAAGTAAGTAGGGGTAGTGGTGGTGGTGGCAGTGGTGGTGGGTGTGGTGGTGGTGGTGGGGTGGTGGCAGTGGATGGTGGTAGTGGTGGTGGTGGCGGTGAGTGGGTGGTGGTGGGTGGTGGGTGGTGGTGGGTGGTGGGTGGTGGGTGGCGGGTGGTGGCGGGTAGTGATGGTAGGTGGGTGGTGGCGGGTGGTGATGGTGGGTGGGTGGATGGGTGGTGGAGGGTGGTGGCGAGTGGGTGGTGGGTGGCAGTGGGTGTGGTGGTGGTGGCGGCGGGTGGTGGTTGTATTGGTGGTGGGTGGGTGGTGTGGTGGTGGTGGGTGGTAGCGAGTGGGTGGTGGTGGGTAGTTGTGGCGGTGGTAACGTGGTGGAGGTGGAGGGTGGTGGTGGCAGGTGGTAACAGGGGGTGGTGGTGATGGTGGTGGTGGCGCGGTGGCGGTGGTGGTGTCATGGTGGCAGTGGGGTGGCAGTGGGTGGCGGTGGTGGTGACTAGTGGTGGCGGTGGTAGATGGTGGTGGTAGGTGGGTGGTGAGTAGTGGTAGCGGGTAGGCGGCGGGTGGTGGTGGCGAGGGATGGGTGATGATGGCGAGTGGGTGGCAGGTAGGTAGTGGCTGGTGGGTGGTGATGGCTGGTGGTGGCAGGTGGGTGGTGAGTGATGGTGACAGGTGGTGGTGAGGGGTGGCTGGTGGGTGGGTGGTGGTGGTGGTGGTGGTAGAAGACGGTGGTGGAAAATGGTGGCGGGTGGTGGCTAGTATTGGTTGGTAAAAAAACAAAAAACTCAAAACTCAAAACGGAAACACATTTTTTGAGTTTATATTTTTTGGCCAAATTTATAAACTAAGACCACTAATTTATAAATCAAAAATTTACCAAACAAGTTTTTATTTGAATTTTTTAATTTTTTGTAAATATAAACAGAAAACTGAAAACGTAAGTGTTAACAAACGGCACCTTTGCATCTTAAATAATTTATCAAATTTTTTACTAAATTTTTCACATGAGTGTAAAACAAATCCACATATATGTGTTAGGGAAAATATATGATTTCCCACAAGTAAATCAATCAATAGGAATATAAACTAATGCGGAAAAATTACATAAAAACCAACACGAGAATTTTACGTGGTTCCCTCAATGTAAGATACGTCCACGGGATCGAAATCCGATTCCACTATCAACCAAATAGTTTCCAAACAATTACAAACGAGACACGAATGGTCTCACAAAATCACTCTTAGGTGAATTCCAAATAATCACAAATAAACAAGAGGAAAGACCTCACCAAATAGATAAACTAAAATCTTCAGAACCAGAGTTAAATAAGACCCAAAATAACGAACCAAATCAACTTCACACGCACACTACAAGGTGCGTAGCTGCTACCAAATCCAAAGCCAACCATAGCATGTTTTGACTTTCTGATATAAAGAGCAAAGGTACTATCTCACTCAAACTTGATGATTACGAATGCAACACTCAAGAATAGGCAAATCCACCGAATTGACTTTTTGACCTACCACTGTTGCTCCTACATAGACAAAAACTACCGAATTTGTATGTATAGCAGTTGCGGCCCTCGGAACAATATATATATATATATATTGTGAATCTAGGATTTTTTTTTTTTTTTTATCAAACCCCTAATTGTTACCAAACTGAATTAGGTATCTTAAAATTAGATATAATATATATAAAATATATTATACCCAAATCAAACCAAATTAAAATTCTTTAATCAAAACCAATTGGGTCTCACACTCCAATAAGGAGGTATACCCAACAATTCTCCCCCTACCGACTTAGGTGGAGATATCAACCGTACCCGCCAAAGTTTGACACTTTAAATGTTTGTCCCTCGACAAAGTCTTAGTCAACATATCTAAAATATTATCATCTGTGTGAACCTTTTCGAGTTGTAACAATTTCGAATCTAACACATCACGAATCCAATGATATCTCACATCAATGTATTTCGATTTTGAATGAAAAGTAAAATTTTTACTCAAGTGAATAGCACTTTAACTATCACAATAAAGCACATACTTTTCTTGCTTCAAACCCAACTCTTGCAAAAATTTCTTCAACCATAACTCTTCTTTGCAATCTTCCGTAATGGCAATAAATTCAGCTTCGGTAGTTGAGAGAGCAATACATTTTTGTAATTTAGATTGCCATGCCACAGCTCCCCCTGCAAAAGTCATTAAATACCCCAAAGTAGATTTCCTATAATCAACATCACCAGCCATGTCAGAATTTGTGAACCCATCAAGCATCGGCTTACCATCCCCAAAACACAAACACACCTTCGAAGTCCCTCGAAGATACCTTAGAATCTATTTTACCGCTGCCCAATGTTCTTTACCCGGATTAGAGAGAAAACGGCTCACTACACCAACTGCGTAAGCAATATCTGGCCTTGTACAAACCATAGCGTACATCAAAGAACCAACTGCTGAAGCATAAGGAACTTTCAGCATCTCTTCCTTGTCTTTCTCACTTGTAGGACATTGATTCGAACTAAACTTGAAGTGACTCGCAAGTGGACAACCAACCGGCTTTGCTTTATTCATGTTGAACCTCTCAAGAACTTTCTCAATGTAGCTTTCTTGAGACAACCAAATTAGCCCCTCTTTGCGATCACGAACAATTTTCATACCAAGTATTTGCTTTGCCGGTACCAAATCTTTCATAGCAAAAGATTTACTCAACTCTAACTTCAACTTGTTAATCAGGGTAGAATCTTGGCCCACAATTAACATGTCATCAACATAAAGCAAAAGAATAATAAATTTACCATCCGGAAAATTTTTCACAAACACACAATGGTCCAAAGTGGTTTTAGAAAAACCATTATTCATCATGAAAGAGTCAAATTTTTTGTACCATTGCCACGGGGCTTGCTTGAGACCATACAAACTCTTCTTCAATTTGCAAACAAATTTCTCTTTCACTTTCTCTACAAAACCTTCTGGTTGCTCCATGTAAATTTCTGGTTGCTCCAACAACTCGAACCTACAGGTCTGCAACTAGATGCACGCTCGAGCGAAGAGACGCTCGCTCGAGCGAAAAACAACCAGATCGCTCGAGCGAAGAAAAGCTCGCTCGAGCCAAAAAATGCAACTCGTGTCCGTAACAGACGCAATCTCGCTTCGCGAAGCCACTCTGGCTCGAGCCACCAGACACAAAACTCCACTCTCGCTCGAGCGACCAAACCATGGCTCGAGTGAAGGACCAAAACGAAGAGCTCGCTCAAGCAACCAACTGCTCGCTCGAGCGAAGGTCTAAAATTCTAGGCAGCAACCCAAGGCTCCCAAACACAACCAACTTGAAACAAACCTGTCCAACGAATCCTAAAATTCAAATACAAAGTATGAAAGGATGTAAACTAGAAATGAACAACTGCTAACATTTACGGAACCAAGTCTGGATCACTGTACAACAAGGGTTAAAACCCGAGATCGCTATAACCTCCCCCCTTTAAAGAATTTCGTCCCCAAAATTAAGGAAACGCCTAAACACAAGGCCAACTGATCACACAACACCAACACCCGAGTACTAGGGAAGAAACTACTCTCACTACAAACCTCCAATCCACTCTTACCAAGGAAGAGACTAACCAAGGGAACACGTTCCAAACGACAACACTACCGGCACAAAAGTCACAACAAAACTAAACCTTTCCCGAAACAATTCGCGAACAACCGACTAGCGCTCCAAGCTAAGTCACTACTCAACAATCATAATCCCGAAATAGAACAACCAATGCAAGCTTTTGTATGCATACAAAGAAAATCATTCTTTGGTTAAAAAGGCATTTTCTCAAAAATAATTAAGTTTTCATCGTTAACATTCCGAAATAAATTTCGCATTTCTCATACGAAATCCAAGAGTTTTGTAAACGTTTTTCATAAACACAGTGTTATTCATAACGTATAACCATTCTCATTTGATTTGGTCAAGTCCTCTCATTCCAATTTCTCATAACATTTGAATTAAATCAATTTCTCCACAATACCCAGTTTAGTATTCAACAACCTAACCCATTACCGGTTATCCTATCTCTATTCAAGAGACAATTTACAATATATGCTATAACCTGTACTATCGATATGCATTTCTTTCAAATTCAATAACTTCTAACATGCATGGTTCACAATTTCGAAACACATTGTAGACACCCCATTTTTGACCGACCTTAAGACTCAGACGTCACCAATTGAGCACTCGGTGATGTTGCATATTGTGCTCGTTTAGAAGTCTCAGAGTCTCGGCCGTGCGCCCTGCCTCCGGACTCCCGAACCCTCTTCTGTGCCTTGTCTCGATTTGCGAACCAAACTCGGTTTTCTCTGTTTTCTTTCCTGAGGAAAGGGAGAGGTCCCGTAGACCATCTCTCAGTGGCCGTGGGCTACATTTCGTGGCCGTAGGCCATTTTGCCCACTTTCGAGCTCCGGTTCTCGGCTGAGCCACAAAGCCGTGTGCCTCGGTTGGGACCCAACCATCTCCGACTCCTCCGGTTCGCATGCATATCATTTACTCCCTTCGAGGGACACGTGGTCTTAGATACCCACTTGCAGCCAAACACCACTTTCTGCTTAACGGCCGGTTTTCGATCCGAATGCGTGTTTTGGTCCCCGAGCATTCGTTTTGCATCGGTTTTGTTCATTTTTGGCGGTACCTCTGCTTTTATCATAAGGAAGGTCATGAAGGGTGGGAGGACAGCAATTGTCTCAAAGAACTGATTATGGTCCTCCGGCCACTGCTTTTTCTCACTTCCGGGCTAATGTTAAACACCCTAGGGCCATTTTCTTCAAGCCAAAACCACATATTTGTGTTGTACACACATGGGAGGACCCTAAAAAATGGTGCTCGGCCAGTAATTCTTCTTTTCATTTTTGGACCTCTCCTAGAAGTGGCTTGTTGTCTCTCCGGCTTCAGAGTTGCCAAATTCCAACCACAGGGCCTTGTTGTACACATATGGGAGGACACCACCCTTTGGTGCTCGGCCAGCAATTCCAAACTTCCATTTTTGCCCCTGGCCGGTCGACCATGGGGGGTAGCCGGCCGGCCACCTCCAGTAAAAGTGCCTAGCCGGCCATGCTCCTTGAAACACATGGGCTGACCATACAAATTGCTTCTGAAAAAGATCTCAGATTCGGGATATTTTGGAGGGAAACACTTGGGTGCATTTCCCTCCACCTTTGCCCTCCTCTTTTAGTCCATATAAGGAGCCTTCCAACTCTAGAGAAAGGGTTGAAAAATTTCTCTCAAGGATATACATTGATATCTATCTCTATCTCTCCATTTTTCTCTCAAATCTTCAAGTTTCGGCTCCATTTCTTCATCATCTTCAAGCTCTACTACCACCACTCCATTCCAGCTGCAAGAAAGGGTTTTTCAGAGGCTTAGGAGCAGCAAACTTGAGCCAAGAAGCAACAAGAGTGTGATCTTCAAGGGTAAGTATCAATCACCCTCTTTTGGCACTTTTTTTTGCACCATTCCTCTACCCTACTTTCTCACTGTTTTAGACTCCGGCCCTAACTGAAAGGGGCCTTCTTTTGAGCTATTCTACATGTTTTTTTAAGGACTCAACCCTGTTTGAGCCCTCTATGATGCACTTGCTTCAATATCATTTTGTATGTCAATATCTTGCATGCTTTTTTTAGTTCATGTGTGATCTATTTCTGAGCCTGATATAAACTGTGAGTGGGCCTATTTTGAGCCCCTTTTCAACATTGAAGAAGGGCTCAACCCTGTTTGGCTTCTCTATCATGCACTTGTTTCACAATTTCTCCAATTTACCATAAATTTGCATGATTTGTTTAGCCTCTGTGTGATCTGTTTTGGAGCATGTCATGAACTGTGAGTAGGCTTATTTTATGTCCCTCTACAACATTGTAGAAGGGATAAACTTCATTGGGGGTCTCCATGTTATACTTGTCATTATACCCCTCTTTGGCCCTCATTTTGCATGCTTTGTTAGGCCTATTTTGCTTCTGTTTTCGGCCATGATCAGGTCTTTAAAGAGTCACATTTTGGCCTTCTTGTCATATTTTGTTAAGGGTCCAAGGCTGTTTGATGAATGTAAGGCATACCTCATGTTCTAGCCCTTGTTGGCTTCAATCTTGCATTGCATTTTTAGCAAGTTTTCATACTGATTTGAGGGTTGTCATAAACTGTAAATATTCATATTTTTGGTCTCTCATCAGTGTTGTAGAAGGGTATTTTGCTGTTTGGGCATTGCATGTATCACTTGCTTCATAACCTCCCCTGTGGAGCCATTTTTGTATGCCATTGTTGCCCTATCTATGCTTGCTGTTTGGCCATCTTTTAAACTGGAAAATGCTTGTTTTGGGGCTGCCTCGCTACTGTATTTTCATTCCATGTCCATATTGTGCATGTTTGGTGTAGCTATAGGCCATTTCGGGTGCCAAAATTCATGTTTCGGGGCCATTTCATGCATCGGGTGTACTTTCGCCATCTTTCGGGACTGTTCTCCCCCATATTTCAGTGCTGAAATTCCATTTGCATGTGTGCATATCATTTTCCATGTCATTTCGTGCCTTAGGGCCATTGCCTCGGTTTTATGCGTGCCAATTCGAGGCACTTCATTTTCATCCATCGGCCTCTCATGTGAGTGTGGCTGAGGCCCTCTCATGTTAGTGAAAGCCCAATTGGCATTGTGTATGCCATTTCATACCTTTATGTCATTGCCTCGGTTTGCGTGCCCGTGTGCACGCATTTCGAGGCACTTCTTTTTCATCTCACGGCTTCTTATGTGAGTGTGGCTGAGGCTCTCTCATGTTAGTGTAAGTCCATTTTGCATTGTGTATGTCATTTTAGCATCATTGCATTCCGTATGCCATCACCTCGGTTTGCGTGCCCGTGTGCACGCATTTCGAGGCACTTCACTTTTATCCGACGGCCTCTTATGTGAGTGTGGCTGAGGTCCACTCGTGTTAGTATAAGTCCAATTTGCATCGCGTATGCCATTTTAGGCCTTAGGATCATCGCCTCGGTTTGCGTGCCCGCGTGCACGCATTTCGAGGCATCTCCTTTTCATAGCATTGTGCATGCTAGGATTGTATTTTAGTTGCATTCATGCATATCATGCATATTGCATCGTGTTCGGGGTAGGAGTTAGCCTGGGCACGAGAAACGAGGCACGAAACGGGTCTCAATTTCCAAGTCACCGACACTCCGGATTATCCATGATGGAGTTAGGTTTTGTTGTAGCATTCATATGCATTCATCCTATATTGAGTTGTGCAATCCGACTCTTCGGCCATCATGCATCGATATGCGTGATTGGTGGCACGAGGATCGAGGCATGCATATATTTGTGAAATACATTGCTATGCCCCTCTCCTGCTCTCTGTTGCAGCAAAATGAAGAATCAGCAACTTTCCCGAGTCTGGCACGTATTTCGAGAATCGTCGCAAACAGAGGCTAATTGGGGCATCCCAGTGGATTTCCGCGCAAGGCAGCCCAACATGCATCATTTCATTATCCGGAGCAGAGTTAAGGCAGCCCCTGGCTTGCACGCCAATTTTACAGCTTTCTTATTTAATTTGATAATTAATTAGGAATTTGTATATTCATTATTCGGACTATTTATTTCGGACTGTATTATTCTTTCATTTGGGACTGTATTATTTATTCGGACCCTCTGTGCGAGGGCATAATTGTAATAAGTGTGCGTGTGTGTGATGTATGTCTTCCAACCCCACGTCTTTCTTCCCTTTTATTTACCCGCTTATGATGGTTAGATATAGGGCATGTTTCAATTAGTATAACAGTATGATAGCATGTTTGCATCATTCATCTGTTTTGCACGCACCGGGCTCGGCGCATCATACTAACTGCATTTGTATTTCAATTCCAAATTGAGTACGTGATAATTGTAGCATTTCATATGCCATATTTAGAATAGTCGAGCCTGCTATAGTTTGCATCTTTGCATGTGTTGCATTAGGCATTTCTGTATATTTAGGATCATGCATGATTTCTAACAAGCTTCTGTTTTGGCTTGGAGTACTCGGTGAGTTTTATGCTTTAGCATCCTTGCATGCGTGTGAGTGCTGCCATGAATAGCACGCTTACCATGAGGCTAAATGCTTACGTGATATAACTGCCTTGAATGCCTGTGGGTGGAGGTTGGGTTATTTGGATTGGGACAATTCATCAAATGTTTGTTTTAAGCCTACTAGATAGTGGCAAAATCATGTTTTCTAAGCCCACCTGAGGGTGGCAAATCCGCATCTTAGCCTACCTGTGGGTAGCACCATCAAACCATTTTCAAACAAACAAACATGAAATGTTTTGTTCCAATTCAGGCGACCCAGTCTATACTTGTATGCTGTGCGCATCACATAGTAACCTAGGCTAATAACCGGAATAAGAACTCACAATGTTTTCAAAAACAGATATCATGGTTAGTAGAGGCCGATTTTTGACCGGGCGAGCGGGGGTGCTCACGAAGTGCCCTTCCCCAATCGTACCCAAGTTCCCGAGCCGAGGCAACTTTGGTGATGACGGACACGTGGCCTTTTGGCACCGAGTCAGGGTTTCCTAAATTTCCCATAAAATAAAATATTTAGGTGGCGACTCTGTATCTGGCAAAGCAGTCCATGTTTGGCACTTCTTTCAAAAAAAATCTGTTTTCAAAACGATTTGCCGGATTTGGACTCTTTGGTTCAAGATTAAGGACCGTGACATTTTGAGTCCTTCAAACTGTAGTGACCCAATATCGAACCAGAACGGGGGGGAACTCGCATTCCCTTTCCACCGGGATGCGTTCGGGGACGTCTACACACATTCACTGTTAATAATACATTTGCACTTCCACATCACATTTAACATATATAATGCTAAATTAACTTCCATAATATTACCATAGACTGAAACACATGTAATATTCGTACAGTTCATCAATACAACCAGATATTCAACATACGTTCAAATACCTACCAATGGATCCAGATACCTCTCCCTCAGAACCGAAATTTACTTACCCAAGTGGTTTCCTCAACCCCATTACGTTTTCACAATACCTTAACGAATGGAAAAGTTCGGCTTAGCCAGACCCGATAACAATGATAATAGTAAGGCACATCCAATCACCACAGTGTTCTGAGACATCCATCACGTCCCGACTACCCACAATACTTAAACTAGTATTTTGTACTTACTATCCCAACAAGGGAAACACGGAAACATTCGCACATAAGGCTTCTAGTCAACTTTCACAAAACAGGTGTAAGACGAAGCACGGGTAAAGAACGACATTACGGTACATTACTACCCCATAAATTCAAGGTCTTGAACAAAATCACTTTAGTTTACGAGGAGTACCCAATGAATCCCAAGTGAAACACAACACAGCCACCCCACAAAACCCGTCATACTCACGTTAATGACGCTATGCCCAAAAATAGAACTTTCCTATAGAGAACTCCTAAATACTTGAAATTCCCAATTACGTAATGACACCACGGATAACATTGTACACCCTCGTGCCTTACAACATACTAACGAGGGCCAAACGAATCAAAACAATCCCAACTGAGTACCTCACTCACTCTTCACAACTCTCCTACTTCACTTGTGTTACCACTGTCCAAACTGGACGACGGACACTGATGCCGAAGTGGCCTAACTTTACCAAACATCCAACCTTTCAATTTCAGTCAAAAACCAAACGAACCACACACTAACACGCATCGCACTGTGCAAAACTCCCTCATCTAGAGATTTCACTCACCACCTCCACTGAACTCGAAGTAATAAAATTTGCATACCCCTTCCCTCGTACTAAGTTAACTGACAGGGTTTGCTACACCATGATATTCGGCACTACCAAGTAACCGTTCGTACCGAACACAAACTAACATAGTACCTTCATCCGCCAACAACCTATAGGGTCCACCCTTCATTCCAACCCTTATTTGTCACTCACCCCGTGAGTACAATCAAGACACCCAGCCTCCGTGCCAAACCACTAGCCAATGCTACTGCTAGACAACCACCGTGAACCAACCCCGACACCGTCGCATGTTGCTGATAAGGCTTTCTAAGATGCGCCATTCTAAATTCCCAGAAGAGTAAAGGTCCTCAACCTTCTCATTACCATCCCAAACCTTCCTTTGCAAAAGACTTACCACAGTGACTCGACTCACGGGTCACACCCCAACTACGGGCCATACACCCAATCAACCCTCACAACAGCATCTCCCGACCTAACCAATGTTAAGGTACAAACCTATCACTTTCGATCAAAGTAAGGAAGTCCAAAAACTTAGGAAACGTCCATAAGCTACTACCCGAGATATAGCACCATCTGCTCACAACACACCACTCCTGATACCAACAGCCACACCTCTATATAGGGACTAGCACCCCTCTATCGAAACGACCAATCATTATATATGCCAATTCGGCAACGTTACCTACCACGAAGGTACAAGTCTAATCCTAACAAGATTATGCGCTATGCCCATCGCAAAATACCATGTTAAACACATACTATACCTAGTATTTATCTCATACTTCACATCCTCTCGAGGAGTTCCCGCGACAGTATACTAACATCGCTTTCACACACATAAGAATCAATTAAATAACACTAATGAAATTTCGAACACCCGGTAAGTATAACTGTTCTCACCCCCTTGTACTACTGATTAAGATACGCATCCCTCAGTAATCCTTTCAAATTTGAAAACATGGCTCATCAGCCCTCATTTTTCCCAAAACCAAATCATATGCATAAGAATGCATTATTACCAAAGATTTTATGGTCTCACAACAACCTATCACATTAATAAAACTTTAGAGCTACAACATGTTCCAATCCACCCAATCCAAATAAATTAACAAACCAAGCATATATATATAGATAAACAAACAGTTTAGATGTTTCAACATTCCCAAAACACATTGGTTACACAATAGAACCCAATGGCCACAAAACGATAATTCACCGGTTACAAAATGGATTAGTCAAAACAAACCCAACCCCTCGGTATTACTACCACTGTCGTCCCTTGCTGGACCGCCAAAAGTTGGTCATTCTCTGACCCAAGATATTCTATGAGCTTACAAGCCACGAACAAGGACTACTGATGTGCCCCAACTGGCCACAGTTGCAACAACTGCGAATTTTCCCCAACTGGGGGTTGGGAACTCGACTCTACTGAGGCCCTCGAAATCTGGCCTGTTTGTTCCCCAAAATGATACTATTCCTGCCTAGTCGAATGAAACCGAGCCTAGCTAGGTTGCAAAACCCCTAAAGAAGCCCCCGGCTGAGTACAGAAATGTCGAATATGACCCGGCTGATTACACACCCAACAAGTAGGCGGTGCCTGAGCACCAGACTGGTTCAAAATCTGGGCTGATGAAGACCCCAACGACTGCCTCCCCACTGAGCATTTGATCGGCCTAAAGCCCGGTTGGTTAAATGATCCTGGTGGTACAACTACTGGTTGAACTGCTAACCCTACCCCCTTCCTCTGAGGGCAAACCGAAACCTTGTGGCCCAGCAGACCATATCTGAAACAAATAACACCCCTCTGTTTACTTTCTCTCAAACCCAAATCCGACACTGGAAGGGTAGTTCTAGCCCGATCTCCCTGTTGCGGGTTTAAACCCCTCTGCCTCTTAAAAGGCCTATCAACACCCTGAGTCACGGGAGTCGCCGAGATGGTTTCCTCTCCACTCTGCCCCATTGCTAGCACCGCAGCCTCTACATGGGCAGCCGCCTTAATAAGCACACTATAACTTCTATGCCAAGACCCCGCTATCCTTACACGGATGTCGTCACACAGCTTACTCTCAAACTCAGCACAACGCAACTCCTCCGTCTCCACCAATTTTGGAGCAAACCTCGACAGGTTAGCAAACCATCTTTCAAACAGCACCAAAGGTGTAGTACCTTGGCATAACTCCACAAACTGTTTCCGCAACTCTTCCCGAGCGGAAGGAGGGAAATCACAACTTCCTTGCCTAGGCATCCTAGTAACAGTAACAAAGGATATCAGTACCTTCATAAATGTACCGAAACTAAACACCCGCGTCCTAATGCATGGACAACTGTAATTCATTCCACGTAAGCACATAAACACATAAGCACTTACGAATTTCATTTCCGGATAATGATAGTGCCGAGGCGTTACTAGAGTTCCAGTTAAAAACAGCATTGATCAGGTGTCTTTCCAACAGAACTCCCAGAAACCCAAGGATCCAATCAACATCCTAGAAACCAAATCCCATACCCAAATAGTCACATAAATATGTTATCACATAAGCACATAACATTACATCTAAGTCACTAACAAGCGAGACAAACTCATTGTGATCCTAATCACTTCCCACGTACCCAAAGTATTCGAACCCGGTATGCTCTGATACCAAGTTGTAACGCCCTCAAAATAATAACATTAAACCCATCAATTTAGACATGCATTGATATAAGAGACAAACATCATTCTATTCCACAGAGTAATTCTTTACAAGAAACATTACATGTTAACAACAGATTCAAATGCCCTATGGGCTTACAGCTTTCCAAGTTAACACTTGGTTACAAAGAGAAGAGTACTAACTCGAATACACATCAAGCCCTTGGCTTGAGATTACATGTAACACAACAAAAGATAACAAAACCACAAACGTCTGCCAGCCTCTAGCCTCCCAAGCGATGTCCTTGGAGGTGGCATGCTTCATGTACTTGAAAATGGTGTCCCATGTAGGGTGGGCCACAGCCCAGTAGAAATACACTAAACCAACTATGAACAAAGACTAAAAGATTAACAGTTGATAGATGGTCAACACTTATACATTTATTTACATCTTATTACAATTCCATGACAACCAAGTCTATGTTCCAATTCACTTTCCATTTCTTATTCAACATTGAGTTTGAAAAAAAATAAGGCTCAGTACTTTGGCCAAAACATTTGATGAGATTATAGTTCATTACTAGAACACTGTCAAATTTCAAGGTGGATACACATTTTGACGCTGTATCAATAACACATGAACCACTTCCATATTTCTCAAATAATATACATTCAAATGCTATATCAAATCCAACAAACATTTCAATAGATAAGCATATGAGCTATATCACAACTACAACAGATAAGTATATGAGCTGTATCAACACTTCAACAGATAAGCATATGAGCTATATCACTACTACAATGGGAGAGCATATGAGCTGCATCCCTGGGTCCATCCCCCATCTTTCCATAACCATTAACCGGTTTAGAGGTACATCCCCTATCTTCCCCTAAACCGTGGAGTACATCCCCCATCTCCTCCCAAACACAAGTAATACATATAAACACAGAATCATATACGCAATCAATCAATACATAAAATTAATGTATTCTATCAACCGTCTACACATAATGCATATAAACACATTGGTTATATACATAATCCATCAATACATAAAGTTAATGTATTCTATCAACCGTCATCTTCTATGAGACATCCAATTGATTAGTTTTAGTTTGCCTAATCATCATGCATTGTCTACAACAATCAAAACTATCCTCCACCGGTAGCCCAAGCAATTATTTCTAAACAGGAAATAAATGCACAAACGGATAATATATCAACATTTCAACTAGGTGAGCAATAAATGATTTAACTACACCCTTTAATCCCATACATTCCCAATTTCAACATTCTCAATTCAATTCCTCATTTTCTTTAATTAATTATATACATTAATTAATTAAACCAATTAGGGCAAATAGCCATAATTCACAAAACAACCCTAAGGTTCCATTTCCATCAATATTCCAACATTAATCTCATTTCTCTATGCCTAACTTGCGTATAGGTTTATATAATTAAAACCTCAACTTTTGTAAAATTACACAAAGGCCCAAACTTTCTCAAAATTACCCAACAACCCCCAACATATCAAAATGCTAAAATTCAAAGACAAAGTTCATAAAATGGAGTAGGTTATCCCTACCTCGAAGTTTGAGCTCCAACGGAGATGAAGACCAAGACCCAACATGCTCCAAACCTCAACTTTTTCAGATTAAAACAAAGATCTCGACACCCTCTATCTTTTAACAAAGGACTTAGGGTATATTCACACTAGAGAGAGATGAAATCCTAGAGAGAAGATAAGTTTAGAGAGAGAGAGAGTCGGCTGCTAGGGTTTCAAAAAGAAAGAGATGAAAAAGTGATGTTTGAAATCGCAGCTGCCTGCTGATATAAAACAGGCTCGCTCGAGCGAAGACTTGGTCACTCGAGCGACCAGACACAGAAAACCTCGCTCGAGCCAAAAGGGTCTCGCTCGAGCCAACGACTCGAACCTACAGGTCTGCAACTAGACACACGCTTGAGCAAAGAGACGCTCACTCGAGCGAAGAACAATTAGATCGCTCGAGCGAAGAAAAGCTCGCTCGAGCCAAAAAATGCAACTCTCAGGTCCAGAACCAGACGCAATCTCTCGCTCGAGCGAAGCCACTCTGGCTCGAGCCACCAGACACAAAACTCCACTCTCGCTCGAGCGACCAAACCATGGCTTGAGTGAAGGACCAAAACGAAGAGCTCGCTCGAGCGACCAACTGCTCGCTCGAGCGAAGGTCCAAAATTCTGGGCAGCAACCCAAGGCTCCCAAACACAACCAACTTGAAACAAACCTGTCCAACGCATCCTATAATTCAAATACAAAGTATGAAAGGATGTAAACTAGAAATGAACAACTGCTAACATCTACGGAACCAAGTCCGGATCACTGTACAACAAGGGTTAAAACCCGGGATCGCTATATCGGCAACCAAACACTCTCAAGTGCTCATAAGATACATCTTTACCGGTCCAAACTCTTTCTGGAATATCAGCATTCAAAGGATAGCAAGGAGACAAATTGATCACGTCAACAGTTGTCCTCATTGCCTCACCCCAAAAAGATCTTGGCAATTTAGCTTGTGAAAGCAAACACCTTGTTCTTTCCACAATGGTGCGATTCATCCTCTCGGCAATGCTATTTTGTTAAGGAGTCTTCTTAACTGTCTTTTGGTGTCGAATACCTTGGCTGCGACAATACTCATCAAATGGCCCAATGTATTCACCACCATTGTCAGATTGGATGCATTTCAATTTCTGCCATGTTTCTCTTTCAACCATGGCTTGAAAATGCTTAAATACTTCTAGAACTTGATCTTTAGTTTTTAGCAGAAAAGCCCAAACTTTCCTTGAATAATCATCAATGAAAGTAACAAAATAAAGTGCACCACTATGTGTTTTAACTTTTAAAGGACCACAAACATCCGAATGAATCAACTCCAAAACATTTTCTTTTCTAGAAGCAACATTTTTATGAATAGAAACTCTATGTTGTTTACTCACCAAACAATGAACACAAGTTTTAAGATGTGTACCTTTTAAACCGGGTAGAAGCTCTTTCTTGAACAAAACTTGCAGCCCCTTTTTCACTCATGTACCCAAGTCGTCTGTGCCACAATTCAGTAGAAGTATCATCTTCAAGTGCATTGACAACACTTTTACAAATTTTTCCTTGCATCGAATAAAGTGTACGAGTCTTCTTGCACTTAGCCACCACCAAAGAACCCTTTGTGAGCTTCCATATTCTATCACCAAATTTGTTGTTGAAGACTTCATCATCTAGCTTCCCAGTAGAGATCAAATTGAGGCGAATGTCGGGAACATGCCTCACATCTTTAAGTAACAATTTGCAGCCCAAATTTGTTTCCAAGCAAACATCACCCATGCCGATAATGTTGGACAAACCTTCATTACTCATTCGAATAGATCCATAATCTCCTTCGGTATAGGTAGTGAAGAAATCAACTCCAGAAGTCACATGAAAAGAAGCACCGGAATCAATCACCCAATTACTCTCTTGGCCCACAAAATTGATACAATCATCTTCACAAACAACCATGAGATCATCGGTAGTAACTGTCGTTGTGTCTTCTTGCTTCTTATCTACACTTTTGTCACGCATTTTCTCCTTATTCTTGAGCTTTCGACATTCCCGCTTCATGTGCCCTTTCTCATGGCAATAATAGCACTCAATGCCTTTCTTTGAAAAAGAACTATCTTTTGATTTGTCACGGCTTTGATCACGACTATGAGGAGTCTTACTCCTCCCCCTTGTTTTGCTTCGGCCTCTCACAACAAATGATTCCGAATGAGAGAAACCCGCTAATTTTTTTCTAGTTTCTTCATTCAACAAGGTACTAGTGACTTGGCCCATTGTGACAACTCCATCCGGTGCCGAATTATTAACTATCACAACCAAAGTCTCCTAATTTTCGGGTAAAGAACTAAGTAGCATCAAAACCTGCAACTCATCATCAAAAACAATTTTCATAGAAGCAAGTTAGTTAACAATACTCTTTATTTCATTCAGATGTTCCGGAATGGGGCTGCCCTCTTTATATTTTAAATTAACCAACTTACGAAACAGAAATGCTTTATTTGTGGCTGATTTTCTATCATAAAGACTCTCTAATTTTTTCCATAAATCATGTGCCGAAGTTTCAGTAGCAACATGATGAAACACACTGTCATCAATCCATTGACGGATAACACCAACGGCTATTCGATTAAGCCTATTCCATTCATCATCTTTCATACTCTCGGGTTTGCCACTATCACCCTCAATGGGTCCATACAAATCTTTACAAAATAAGAGGTCCTCCATTTTAGTTTTCCAAATTACCCAATTGCTTCCATTGAAGCTAGACATACCACCCACATTCCCCTCCATTGATTTACACAAATAAATAGACCCAAATAAACTGTAAGCTCTGATACTAGTTGTTAGGAAAAATATGTGATTTCCCACAAGTAAATTAATCAATAGGAATATAAACTAATGTAGAAAAATTACATAAAAAACAACACGAGAATTTTACGTGGTTCCCTCAATGTAAGGTACGTCCACGGGATCGAAATCCGATTCCACTAACAATCAAATAGTTTCCAAACAATTACAAACGAGACACGAATGGTCTCACAAAACTACCCTTAGGTGAATTCTAAATAATCACAAATAAATAAGAGGAAAGACCTCACCAAATAGATGAACCAAAATCTTTAGAATCAGAGTTGAAGAAGACCCAAAATAACGAACCAAATGAACTTTAAACGCACACTACAATGTGCGTAGCTGCTACCAAATCCAAAGCCAACCATAGCTTGTTTTGACTTTCTGATATAAAGAGCAAATATACTATCTCACACAAACTTGATGATCACGGATGCAACACTCAAGAATAGGCAAATCCACCGAATTGACTTTTTGACCTACCACTGTTGCTCCTACACAGACAAAAACTACCAAATTTGTATGTATAGCAGTTGCGGCCCTCGGAACAATATATATATATATATTGTGAATCTAGGGTGTTTTTTTTTTATCAAATCCCTAATTGTTACCAAACTGAATTAGGTCTCTTAAAATTAGATATAATATATATAAAATATATTATATCCAAATCAAACTAAATTAAAATTCTTTAACCAAAACCAATTGGGTCTCACACTCCAATAAGGAGGTATGCCCAACAATATGTGGGTCCCACACCCATATAAGAGGTTTGGTAAAAAATATAATAGATTATTTGGAGTACTTAGCATAACTCAAACAAAATTGTCACTTATTAAGGGTCTTTTGTCAACATTTTTATTTTTTGTTTTTATTTTCATTTTTTTTTTATAAATTGAAATCCAAAATATTTGGTATATTGTTTTTTTTGTTTAAAAAAAATAAAATTGATTTCAAAAATTTTAAATTTTTTAAAAATACAAAGAAATTATTTTCACTTGTTTCTAAAATAAATTTTTATTTTTCCACTACCTATCGTCACCTTCGCTCACCAACCACCAGTGACTCTCCGGTAAGTAAGTGGTTACTATCATGATCTTCGACCACTTCATGTCCTCCAACAACATCCAACCACAAACTCCAACTGACAACTTCGATTACCAACCATTACTGGTCACCACATCCGTCCACCCTCTATCTCGAGCCACAAAATCTTGCAACTCATCAAATATATTTATCTTTCTTTCTTTTTTTTCAAAATATTTTTGTACACTAAACAAGTTTTCAATTTGTATTTTTTACAAAAATAAATAAAACTTGTTTTTTTATTTTTTGTAAACTGAAAATGCTAGCACATGAGGCCTAAATTATCAAACAAAATTTATTTAAAACAATTTTGTTTGATAATGTAGTCAAGTTTTTTTTTAATTGCTTACGAAATACAAGAAAAACAAGGCCATGTTTGGTATGTTTTTCAAAAAAATAATTCAAAATTAAAAAAAAAATGAAACTAATTTGATAAAAGTAAATATCAAAAAAATATTTTTGATCCTCCAAAAGATAAAATTATATAAAAATGATAATTTTTTTTTGTTTTTTTAATTTCTTGTACCAAATTAATTTTTATTTTATAAAAAATAATTCTAAAACAAATTTTGAAAATCAAACCAAACATACACTACAAGAATTAACACATTTAGCAACAAAAAAATTGGTCGCTAAAAGTCTATTTTTGGTCGGCAAAAGTTATCCGCGATTAATTTTTTTTGTCGCTAGTTTGGTCGCCAATTGAGGGTCGCGGAAAGTAATTCGCGACCAAAATTTTCGTTGGTCGGGAAAAGTTGCATTTGCCGACCAAATTTTTGGTCGCTAAAAATTTATTTACTGCGGCTAATCCATTTTGTCGCTAAAACACTTTGGTCGCGAAAAGTCACCTTTTGCCGACCAAATTTCTTAGTCGCCAATTGTCACATTCCACGACCAAAATTAGTTTGGTCGCCAATTGTGACATTTCGCGACCAAAAATTTTGGTCGCCAATTGTGACATTCTGCGACCAAAATTAGTTTGGTCGCCAATTGGCACATTTCGCGACCAAAAATTTTGGTCGCCAATTGTAAGATTCTGCGACCAAAATTAGTTTAGTCGCCAATCGTCACATTTTGCGACCAAAAATTTTGGTCACCAATTGCGACATTCTACGACCAAAATTAGTTTGGTCGCCAATTGTGGCATTCTGCAACCAAAATTAGTTTGGTCCCCAATTGTCACATTCTGCGACCAACATCCAACAAAATAAACCTGTAATTTATAATAATCCATCCAATTTATTCAATATAATCTGCAATTTGCAAAAATCATTCAAACCAACAAAAAAATGAAATCATCAACATTCAACAAAATTTGCTATATATAACAACCATTTCTGAACCTGTTTAATTAAAGTCTGCAAATATTATAAGTTTACATACACAAATAATTCCAAACTACATATTTCATCTACTATAAAAAATTTAAAACATAACAAGTACTTGTTATTATGTTTTAAATTTTTATCCATGTACATCAACCAAAAAATATAACTAGTAGTCTACCAAATATTTTCTATACACATCCATCCAAAAATATAACTAGTAGTGTATCCAAAAATATAACTACTAGTCTACCCTAATATTTCCCATATAAATCTATACAAAAATATATAATCCTTCAAAAAAAGCAAAAAGTGCGAATTTGTCCAATACAATTTAGCTTTGTGCACGAGGTCATCCATCTGTACCAAAAAAAAAAAGAGAAATAATGTCAGGTAAAATTAGTGGACTAATGAAAAATGTACATGAAAAACAAAGGTCACATTAGCAAATTATATTACTATCATTATCAAATTGTAAATAAAACAATAGCATTCTTATGTCTATAGAATAAATTGAAACCTCCACCATTCCAAATCCAATATAATGCCACACAGTAGAAACCAACACGGCAATTGAAATCGATCCATATTGTCAATAAATCCTATGCCCCTCAATGAAACATTCATGTGAATTAAAATTCAATCCAAAACCAACCACAATCAGTACCCTAGCGGTGTGTGCTGCTATGTGATAAAATCGCCGTAAGCCTTCTGATGAAACCCGTATTGCCAAGGCTTCTGAAGGCTCCTAATATGTCATGTTGTGATGAAACGAGTGTTACACTGCTGCCACAGTGTTACACAAACATTCAAGCAGACCACCAAAGGAAAAGAAAGAAGAAAAAAGAAGTATCTATCTTTTTTTAATCTATATATCTAGATTGATATATAATGAATGCATGGATGATGAACATGTTTCATTGCATGGCAATATCGGTTCAGAGGCAAAGGGAGATGCCCATGACTGAATATCGGATAAGGGGTGTGGCACTTGACTACCCAGAATATAATTCGATTGACTAACCCAACCAATTCACTCCTCAAAGGGAAGGTAGGCAATCCACTTTTAAAACGGATCTTTTTATACTTGGAAAAAAGTTAAGTTTGTGACTATTGGGTAGTTTTATTTCTAATCGTTTTTATTTAGAGGTAAGTATTAGAAAAAGCAAATACTAATATATGATATTATATTTATCATGCATGTATTGATCAGTGATATAAAAAAATGTTCAAAGATGGCAACAATCATTTTTTATTCATTTTTTATGTTCAAAGGTTAGGTGTCGAGAATTGGTGGTTGGGAATGATATTCTCTCTTTACTTGAGAGTGATAGATCACTTATTGAACACTCACATGCCTCCATGCATATTCCACTAAGCCCAATTGATACGTCTTCATATTTTATGGTTAGAACACAAACAGTGTATAATAATCGCATAGTAATGCATACACAAGACAACCATTTTTCAGCCTAGTCAATTAAATTTTGTACAAGTGTTAAAGGTTATGCTCCTTTTATAGTTGCCATAATAAATAAATCTTTATTCAGAGGGAGACAATGCATATTCAAGGCAAATATTTCACAAACATTTATCAGATGAGGGACATTATTATTATTATTATTATTATGAAACCAACACTAATTTTTGCATCTATGTCCCTCATAGATGTCTAATACTTCATATAAGCATGCCTTAGTACCATGAACAAAGTTTCCACGCATGATTAAATGGCAGAAAACTATAATTGAATAGATTAATGATTCATCCACACAATTTTGTTTGCCCAAATCTGCCCAAATGAGACTCTTTTGGAAACTCTTACTGGTAAGAGTCTCAATTGTGTGCCCAATAAGAGAGTTGAAAACTCACATCAAGAGCGACAAAATGGGTTGCTAGTCCAATTGCAAACAATTCCTTACCATTCAGCCTCGCTCCTGTTAAGGCAAAAAATTCCCCTGCATGCATTCCACACTATTATCAATATGACTTCATCTTTATTAATAAGATGAATAAAGAATCTGAAGACCCCATAAGTAATAGAAATCTCAGATTTCATAATATTTCCTGAAAAATGCGATAACGTAAAGGAAAAATTGCAAGACAGGTAATTTATCTATGAATGATAGTCACAACATGGTAAACAAAGAACACAATACCTGTGTAAAAAATCTATAAAAAGAATGAAATTAAATTTTTTTAAAAAAAAAATGGATACTAAATATGCATACTGAATGGATAGCAGAGAGAGAGTGGTTGAGAGATGCCTATCAGTTTCACTTGCCTACAAAATGAACATACTAAATATGCACTAGTTCATTTTGATGACAGGAAAAGATTATAAAAAATAAATAAATAAATAAAAAAGAAAAAGAAGAAGAAGAGGAAGAAAGAAGAAAAAAAATTAGTTAAGTAGCTTTGCATACACTATGCATTTAATCATAGATGTATATATGCACATAGGTACACATAATATATGCTCGGTATATTGTTTACTGATTTCAAAGCATTATATATTAGTATAGATATAATATATATTAGTATAGATATAGATGCCATGAAGATGTTTTAGTGAAGTATGAAGAACTGTTTATGCAAATTAACCGCTATTTTTATCCATTAATTGTAGTATTTCTTACATAATGACTTTCTTTGTGCACGTGGAAGGATAAAGGAATGTACTTGTCACAGATGAGGATATTTTGTGGAATGAGGCATTTGATTACACACATTTCGATTCGTTCCACCACAGCCTATTTTCGGACATGTGACCATGCCCCCAACGTAGACAAAGTTTGAGACCCTTATTTTATTTTATTTTTTTAAACACAACTTCTTCGTAAACTTTATGTTCTTTCCCCGAGAAGGAGACTGATAACCAATCCAAGGAGACTGGGGCTTTCTAATATTGTTAATGCTTTGAATATCACCTGAATTGGATAGCATCAAGAGCATTCATTTAGCTAAATTTACTAGCTTACCTGATACTCCTAGTTGGATCGAAAATAACAGTGGTAAATTTCATACTAGATCCACTTATAATCTGCTTGCGAAGGAATCTGAAAGCAACAAAGATTAGAGATGGCTTTGGAAACTGCAATTTCCATGAAACTTGAAAGGCTTCACTTGGATCATTCTTCATAGTGAAACAATGACTAATAAACAAAGGATTGCTGAGCTCTATCTTCTAATTCTCTCTGCCCTACATAACTTATATGAGGAGGACATCAGTCACCTCTTAAGATATTGAGCTAGCAAAGCATTGGAAATATTGGACACGGAAAATCTTAAGAAATCCTTGTAACAAGACTAAATTCCATGGAATATCTCCATTTGTGTCACTGTATGGCATATTTGGAAATTACGAAATAAAGGTGTTTTCGAGAATGAGAACTGTGACATTCATAGCACTGTTAGAGTCATCCAAAAATGTGCCTTCAAAATCAAAGTTCTAAGTAAAACCAGACATGCAAGACTTATCAAGTGGAATTTTCCTCATGAAGGGAAGCTGAAGCTCAAAAGTGCTGGTAGTGCAAGCCTGTTTGACAACCAGAGATAGGGTACTTGGGCTGATTCTCCATTCTTTGAAGTTTCATAACCCACATGAAGAATTGTACCAGACTGCATACATTTACCCAATCATATCTAAAAACCCTAGTGTATTAATCATCCCCATAAAGTCAGCACCAAGGAAGGCTGATTCGATAATCAATTTCATTGGGAGTTGTGCTAAGTTTCAGAACTTGTACTGGTCTCCTTTTCATGGGGAAGAAGGGGGTATTTTGGCATCAGATAAACCCAGCTTAATAAAGAGAACTCATAGAAGTTTTGAAACTTGCATGCTTTCCCATTCCATCCATAGTTTCCTATTAAGTGATCAACAATGCAATATTTGGGTCTCCAAATACCAACAAAATTTCTACTCCACCATTTTAGCTTTTTGAAACAATATCTTACATTTAAATCTACCAAGTATTTTAAACGGAGATCGATTTCCTCTTTCATGTCTATCACTTCAAATCAAACTAACAATCTTAGAGGTCATCATTGGTCTTCTTTGAGCATGTCCATATTTAGTCAACACTTATATTTCTTATCATTCACCCCAATAAATTCCTAAATGCCCTCATGCAAAGCCTTAAATGTAGTTTTTCCACCTATCCACCACAATCTCCAAAGATAGCACATTCATACCATGGACAGTCAAAATTATGATCCATAAATCATAGGGGGTTGTTGCCAAGAACCGTGTCAAATTACTAATATGAAATGAACCTAGATACTAGATGATTGAATTTTGTTTCAATGCAAGGCACAATTACTTCTGGCCCAATAATAGACATGTAAAGGAGGACATGTTCTCAGCTAGAGATCAATTCTATCTCTAACCAGGAACATGCTTTATGCATGATCTTAGCCACAACAAGTGGGAGAATTAACTCATCAAAGGAGAGATGGCACTAGTAACAATGGGGTAGAAGTGAATTAACCAAACATTTTAGTCTTAACTAGGAAAGTAATCCAAACTAGAAAATTATTATTAAAAAAAAAAGTCAAAACTATGATGGAACTAAACTAAGACCATCTCCAAAGGAGATGGCAAATGCAAATTGCAATGCCACATGGGCAAGAACCCACTCCAACAGACACAACAAAATACAGCAACGTTGTCATGTTGAATCTCACATAACAAACAGATCATTTTGATTATAAAAAATAATGATATTCATGGGGCTCATGGCATCCATTCTCAAGTCTCTCTGATAATTTCCCATTATTTATATTAAGATAATAAAGTTTGCCACTTCCATTGGAGTGAGGGACAAATCTCAAAAGTAGCAATCGGAGGTAGCAATCCTCGATTTGGGTTAGCAAAGGCCACTTTAGCTCACCACTCTTGCTCTCTTCTTTTGGAGATGGTCTAAGTGATAGGTAGTTGACAATCATAAGTTGGCCAAACCATCAAGTTGGGTTTCCCTTCTCAATTACTAAACTAAAAAGTTGCTAGCTAATCCACCAATGGAAAATTCATCATGTAAATATTGAAGGGAATCGCCCAAGTATATAAATTAATCGTCCATATTACCACCAAGTACGAACATATCATTTGTCCTTTGAGAGAAAAGTAGTCCGTAAGAGGAGGGGATTTAAATGAAAAGGTCAAAATTGCCAACCAGATGCTTAGCAAATTGAAGGGAAAAATTAGAATGTTTCAAACTGATAACAAGCAATTTAGAACACCTAACCTAATGGTGTGAAGTGACTACAAAGCGAAGTACAACAACGAAGATGAGAACACATACGGGTAAGATATTAAAGTAAAGAAATGCTCAAAGAAACCAGATGGAAAAGATATTGAAGTGAAAAAATAAATAAATTAAAATTAAGAATAAAATGATTTGTCCTTCAAATTACGTTGATAACCAAGGCAAACAAGGAGCACAGGAGTTCTACAAAAGATTTACATCCACACAAGCAACATCATTAGGGTCGATCAAGAACAAATTTATGAAATAATGCAACATCGAGCAACATCATCGAAATTTAGGAGAATTGTAAGTGACATGTGGGTATGAGAATAATTAACAATGACATATTTATCCAAATATATTAAACCCAAGAGGTAAATTTATAATCAAGAATAGAAACAAGATTGCAGTAATTACCTCCTCAACATATTTTGGCATTATTACGACACATGGACTTTTAAGGATTATAGATTTGGACAACGCCTCAAATTTCATATTAGTGAATCTTGAATTGGCCCATATTGGTTGAAATTAAAAACTCAAATAGATATAAAATTATTAATATAATAACCAAAAAAATACCCATAATTGAAAAAAATCAAAGTGAAATTATTCCAAAACAAAATACATAACAACTACATCTTTATAAGCATTCAATCATTTGACACAAATGACCCCAATTATAAAATTTGCATTCATTTAAGATCACATTTTACTCCAAAAAAATCTTGCAACAAAATATCAGTAAACATAATAGCATAGATTCTTCCCAAGAATTATTTGATATTTTCTTTCTCACCAACCACATCACCTTCCACAACGTTCAAACACATCCCCCATCGATGGTGAAAATGATCCCCAAATTAATCAAGGTTTGGATACAGAGATACAGAAAAAAAATTACGGTTCACTAATTCTCCAAGTCATTGTATTTCCAAATATTTGCCATGTCTCTTGATCTCTTTCCCAAAATTTGAATCCCTAATCTAATTTATATATTCATTTCAGATTATTTTGTTGAGAAGTATTAAGGCCCTTCACTAAAATAAGATAGTAAATGTGCTAATTTTACAAGTTTCTAAATCTACCCTCGACATGAAAACACAAAGTAGGACAAACACACTAAATTGTTTACGCCTAGCCACATAAGTTATAGGAGATCAAGTATTCAAACGATTGTAAATCTTTATTTTTACAATGAACATTTCATGACAATGAACAATTCAAAAAAAAGAAAAGGAGAGCCCAAATAATGATAATAAAATCATCTCCACGTGATGCCATTTTATTGACGTAAAACATCAACCTAGAATCGACACTTTTTTCTACTAGTAAGCGGAAGAAAAATGGACCATTTTCTTCAACAAAAAGATTCTACATTGAGTTTATACAAATTAATAAGCATTGCAACTCTCACAATTCACAATGCCGGCATAATCATCACATAAGCAAATATTGCCCAATGAACTGATCTCATGTCAAGAAGAAACACCCTTTAAACTTGAATCGAAACTAGCACATAATCATCATCCTTAAATCACAAACCAAAGAATAATGCCCAAAAATATCATCGATACAAGATATCTTGCTAGAACTTCTCTAATCTACAAGTGAAGAAATCCGGATGCACAATTTAAGTCAAAAATAAACTTCATTATAAAGGAATGTGAATGCTAGGTTTAGGAAAAGTAATAAAATTCTCCCGATGGATATTGATGTAAGCAACTAGAAGAAATATTTCAAGGCGGGATGAGCAATAGAGTTCTTTGAAAGTGAAACACAAAAATTCTAACACATTGGAGATATATTATCTTACCTGCCTTCTAGAAAAACAAGATGAGAAGGAATCAGATCATTATAGGCGACAGATAAGTAATCAATTCTCGCAATCAAGAAATGCAGATGGGTCATTCATTTATTAGTTTTTAAACATCATTTTACGAGATGAATGTGATTTTTGCAAATGGCTCCATTCAATATTCAGTTTCTACATTGGCATGCTACATGGAAAGTGAATGGGCTCATTTAAATGCAATTTGACATTTAGCAATGGAGCTATTTATTCAGAAAAGTAGTCAGAAATTGAAATGTGTGGATTATAAATTCCTCAAGTATGTAATCTACATCACACAAGTTCAAATCTAACTCATCCATTCAAATTCTTAGAACGTTTCTGGATAGATAGCATTTTCTGTATAAAGGGGAAAAAATAAAAATAAAAAAAATACCGTAGTAGTAAAAAACCTGGTTTATGTATTTATATGTTTCCTCGTTTTCTCATCAATCAAATTTGAGTAAAACAAAATCCTAAACATTCAATTTGAAACCCTAGAAACCCTAATCAACATGAATCCACAATTCACGTTAAATTCATCTGAATACCGAAAAAAAAGCAATCACAACCAAAGTAAAGAACAACAATACTACAAAATTCTCAAGAAAACTCAGATTATATAGGTGAAATTAGATGGCGATTCAATAAATCGACATTCCATCCATCACAACACAGGTTTGCTTTATGACCGCAATCCTCTCTTTTTCCATAGCCCCCAAATTATATATATATATAGAGAGAGAGAGAGACCGAGGGCAAAGGCTAGAGAGGGAGAGAGCGAGAAACAGAGAGAGAGAGACAGACAGACCGAGAGTGAGAGAGAACCTGTGAGGATGCGGTGGCGGTGGCGCTAGCAGTGGCGTACGACGGTGGTCAGCGATGAGGTGAGATTGGGTGAGGATTCCACAGAAATGAGGAGTCCATTAGACAGAGGGCGATGGCGATGGCGATGTGCAACGGACGTGAGCAATGGTGGTGAGGGACTTCAGTGAGCTAGAGAGAGTGGGCACCGATTGAGAGAGAGAACACAGAGAGAGGGAGAGGGCAGATCAACATATAGAGAGACACAGAGCGAGCTGGAGACACAGAGGAGAGACGAGATTAGAAATGGTGACCAAATTTTATAAATGGCGACCAAATTTTGAGAGAGAGTGGGTACAAAACGACGTCGTTTTATAAATGGCGACCAATTTTTTTTTTGTCGCAAAAAATTTTCATTTCCCCCCTCCATGATTCAAATTTCCATCCCAAACTTTTCGCGACCAAATGACCAGATTAGTCGCAAAAAAGGTACCTTTACCAACAAATTTTTTTAGTCGCCAAATCTCAATCAACGGCGACTAAAATATTAGTCGCTAAAAGTACTAATTTAGCGACTAATTTTTTTTGGTCGCCAAAATGTAACCTTCCGCAACCAAATTTGAAGTTGGTCGCCAAAAGCATACCAATATCTGCGACTAACTCATTTTTGGTCGCCAAAATGTGACCTTTTGCGACCAACTCATTTTGGTCGCCAAAAATAATAATCATTCGCGACTAATTAATATTTTGGTCGGCAAATATCATTTTTTTGCGACCAAAATTTTTTTGGTCGGCAAAAGTGGTCGGCAAATGTGTAAATTCTTGTAGTGATAGCTAAAAAACTTGATTAGTGTACATTGGCCCTGTTTGGTAGAACTGTGGGAATGTGTTTATACCTTATGCCTAAACAGCTTATAGCTTATAACTATGAACATAAGCTGATTTCTGACTTATAAATTAAGCATCTCCTGCTCCACTCAAAGAATAAGCTGATTTCTGACTTTCAAAAAACTATAGGCTATAAGCTATAAGCTAAACCAAACACATCAAAATAACTTAAATTAAACTGAAAGTTGAAATAAACAGCTTTTAAGCTGCACCAAACAGGACCATTAATGTTTTGAAAATAATAATAAAAATAAAATATGTTTGGTTAATAATTAGAGATGATGACCAACAATATAAGATGGATACATGTGATGGCCAACAATGGGGGTGCCCAGGTGTTCTGGGTTGGCTAAAGGAGAGGTTATGGGGTGGCTAGAAGGGCACTTGGAGGTGGTCGTGGAGGTCATGACACGAGCGGTGATCGTCTCTGGTTGGCGAAAGAGAGTTATAACTTGTTTTAAAATAATTTTTTTTTGATTTTTTTTTTTATAAAAAATCTTTGAATCAATTCCTTTTTTTTTTTTTTTTTGGCTAAGACTGTATCAAATAAGTCTTATGTTTTCAAAAAATTATTTGGTATTGTTAGGACGCCACGTGGTGTTGTGTAGGTCTTTTTTTTTTTTTTTCTTTTTTTTTTTGGCTAAGACTATATCAAATAAGTCTTATGTTTTCAAAAAATTATTTGGTATTGTTAGGACGCCACGTGGTGTTGTGTAGGTTTTTTTTTTTTTTTTGGCTAAGACTATATCAAATAACCCTTATGTTCTCAAAAAATTATTTGGTACTCTTAGGACGCCACGTGGTGGTGTATAGGTCTTTTCTTTTTGCTAAGACTATATCAAATAACCCTTATGTTTTTAAAAAATTATTTGGTACTCTTAAAACACCATGTTGTGGTGTGTAGGTCTTTCCCTACATTGAAAGCTAGTGAAAATAGGGTTGAATTATTAATCTCCAACAATAAGAGATGAATCTCACATATATGACTCACCAGCCATGATAATTAAATTATCACGCAAGTTATTGGCATCTGTTACCAAAAAAGCAATCTAAGAGGGAGAGTGAATTAGGTTTTTATAAATTAAAATTAATAATACCCCAATAAAATTAACTATTAATACAACAAATTATTAACAAAGACAATGATGAACTTAGCAGTAAATGATCAAGCAAAATAACAATGAAGTATAACTAACATACAGGATAAATCAAATTATTAACACATGAATATTAGATAGCTATAGCAGTAGTAGGAAAGTAAAGATATTAGGGAAGAGGAGACAAACAGATTTATAGTGGTTCAGCTTCAACCAAGTCTACATCCACTCCTCAAGTTTCACTTGAGATTTTCCACTCTCTCCTAGCTTCACAGGGGTGCTACTAACATCTTTACAAATGGAGAAATCCTCCACGGATTTTACATAAACTTCACAAGCCCAAACCCTTGCAAATCTTAGGTAATTCACAATCACTCTCAAGATTTCAAGAACACGGTGTTTGCAACACTTTTACAAGATGAAATGGTATTTTTGCTTTCAAAGAAAGCTTAAAATAAATATCTCTCAAAGATAGATATATAAAATGAAATTTTGATTTTTCTGTAAATCTTACACAGGAAAGATGAGCTTAATGCTATAAGGCTCGGTGTATAATTTCTGAGAATAGATGTAAGTGATTATAAATCAAAGAATATTTGCAGGTTTTTTGTAACTTGTTTACATTAGAGGCTTTGGTATATATAATAAAATTTATAGCCGTTTATAGCCGTTGTATTCATTTGAATTTATAGTCGTTTATAACCATTGTAGTCATTTGAATTTATAACTGTTGTACTTCTATCATTACCAATTTGAATATTTTTTACTCCATCATTACAAATTTGAATATCTTTCACTTGAACCTTTTAGCCTTTTGAACCTTTATAGCCGTTTATAGCCGTTGTACTTCCATCATTACTAATTTGAATATCTTCCACTTGAACCTTTTGAACCTTTTGGCTTGCTGCTGTGCTAGGCTGTTTGAACCTTTGTTTTGGGCTGTTTGAACCTTTGTTTTGGGTTGTTTGAACTCCTGATTTAATCAAATATTAAATACAATCTAATAACATTTAGGATAAAGGTTTAGGTGAGAAATAATGGGACAAAATAAATTTTGATTCTATTTTTCTCTTTCAAATAAATCATCAAAATAAATTTTGATTAAAATATAATTAAATAAATCATCAAAATAAATTTTGGATTTTATTTTTCTCTGTCAAATAAATTAAAACATAATTAAATAAATCATCAAAATAAATAAGTCTAACAATCTCTCCCTTTTTGATGATGGCACACAATGATGTTTTGATTTGATTTGGGAGTAAGAAAAGCTCCCTTTCAAGTCATGCTCCCTAAATTCATTTCTAAATACATAGGTTAGTACATGTGTAATAAATAAGTTTTAGTTAGAGATATGATATGAGACTAAGATATCAAATTATAAATACACAATCATCAGATTAGTTTTCAAATAATACCATAATTTTAAAATAATACCATAATATATAACATCATATAATTTCTCCTCCTGTGACATTATCAAAAGGAAATCATAGGTCAGAATCTGGAGGAGGGGGAGGAAAATGATAGGGATAAATGGCATAAAAAAATATAGAATGATATATATATATATACATACAACTCTCCTGTGTCTCTCTCTTTTTTAGCAAAACGCGGTTGCCACGCGGCCTAGCTTTTGCTTCATTGGCCGACAAAAGAAACTCTCCTTGATTGCCGCTCGCCCCGGCTATCGCTCCCTCATTGTCTTCTTCTCTTCAGCCTCTGCGCTTCAACCTTCTTCTTAATCACACTCGTCCATTTTCTTCTTCACCATTCTCTTCTATGTCTTCTGCACCACTCTCTTCTGTTTTTTCGCAACTCATTTCTTTTATACCTCTCACCTCTAAACCATGGCTTTCTCATCTCGTCCCTTCACTCTATTTCTGGACCTGAACGATCCCATAAGCGCTACTGGATCGAGTACTTCTACTCCTACTTTTCCTATTATTCCTCTGCCTAACCTTCCTATAATGTCAATTGAGCAAATCATAGCAGCTCAATCTGACATAGAAGCCAATCATTTCACACTAACGTCCTGTATGGAGACGGTAACTGCAGTCACAAAATTGGCTCATCAATTGCAGAACAGGACGAGTAGGCTCCATCAGGTCAATACTTAACTCTCTCTGCTCCAGCGCATGTACAAGGATACGCAAGCATAAATAGGCACACTAAAGGCCGAAAATAAAGAGCTTAAACGAAAGACCACCTCCATGGCCCGATTTGGAGCAACGTCGTTCTTGGCCTTTGATAGTCAGTGGGAAGTCGTCGCTCTCGACAAAAGCACAAGGGCAGGGGTGTCAAGAGTCGCCCAAGGTGATAAAAAGAAGAAGAGAGCGGTGGAAGAGGCGAATAAGTGAGGTCAGCGTATGACCGGAAAAAAAAATGAAGGGTTTTTTTTTTTTTTTTTTTTTGAAATATGTTTAGTTTGATCAGCGTATAGCCGTAAAAAAAAAATGAATGGTGTTTTTGTTTTGTTTTTGTTTTTGTTTTTGTTTTTAATGTAAATATTGGTATTTTGAGTTGTTTTTGTTTTTATGTTTAAGTACTTAAAAATGAAATGAAAAAGTAGAAAAAAAAAATAAGAAAATTAAGCCCAAATAAAAAATAATAATGAGAAAAAATTAAAAATAAAAGAAATTAAGCCTAATAGCAAAATAAAAAAATTAAAATAAAATAATATGTGAGGTGCAAACTCATAAGTGTGATATCAGAAATAGAATAGAATCTGAGGGGATTTTTTTTTTAAACAAATAATTTAATTTAAATTCTTCCCCTTGTTTCATTTGGTAAAATCAATAGGAGATATGATAAATGAAAGCTCATAACTGAAATGTTCTCCTCAACAATATCAAATAGGATGCTAAATATTACCAATAAGGATGCCAAAATGATACCAATATGTAATCTACCAAGGATACCAATATGCAATCTAAAAGATTTAACAATCATAGCTCAAGCATTATGTAGAATACCGAATATTGCTCATAATAGATTAAACTCAATATAATCTCATGGAGCTAATGTAAACCCAAAAAATAAAGCATGTTCAAAATATAGCAATCCATATGCCAAGAAAAATCATAAATTTCAATATATAGCACACATTTTAAGCATAGGCATGTTTTTTAGGTAAGAGCATCATCAAAGAGTATACATTGCAAATCATATGAAGCATAATCAATCTTTTTCATATCAAAGTAATAACAATATTATCTCAAAGGATATAAGATCGAATTTTTACCTCAAAAGCTTAAGAGAGTATATGAGGCATACGTTAGATTCAAAAGATGGAAGCTTTTCAATCTTCAATTTTCTTTCGTAAGGAGTTCATCTGAAAAAGGTTTAACAAGTATGTTAGCAAAATGATTTCTCCCCCTAAGTGGTGCTACCCTTTTCTAATGTGATTTGTGAAAATATAGCATTCATAGAACAATCACTATTACTCAATAAAAATATAGCACAAATCACTTCTTATGACAAACTCAAAAAGTGAAAAATAATTCAATGATCAAACAGGAGTTTGGAATGCTATTTTTTAGAATTTTCAAGTTGTAGCACATAGCATAATATGCATAAGAAAATAGTGTTATGCTCTTTGTTTTATTAAAACATGATGCAACAATCTCATTTAATCACATAACATTATCAAGAGGCATTTTCATTAATTTTAATCAACATACTCAAGTGTGATAAAACATTTTACTTAATGTGGAACACAACATGAATGTTATAAATAATTAACTCAACAATTTATCAATCAAAAGCATTTCATAAGATGTATGCCAATATAATCCATATTCAAAAGATATTCAATAGGATAGATGCAATGTCTCTACAAACGTATGATACTTCTTTTCATTTAGACATTGTTGATAGATCATAATCAACGAATTTCATAACTCATTCAAATATTCCAATGTAAAGCATATAAGCATGAAATTTTCATATTGAGCATATTCTTGAGATCATAAATGTACAATTCAAAATATAGATAGTACACATCTCAAAAACATGCTATGACATCAAAATTGATTCTACAAAGATATGACTCAAAAAGGAATTAACATATTAGTATGAAGTCATATATAAGATGTGAAAAGTATGCTCACAAAACATGTTTATCACTTCTTATCTATATTTCATGGCAATTGATGACATGATATACAATGTTAATGAATACATGAATCATTTATATTTTAATAGGCATTCATCAAAATAATATAATTCTCATTTTTGAGTTCAATGAATGTTTGAAAGAAACTAGCAAAACATGACTTAGCAAACTTAGTACAATTAGGTTATATGGAAGCAATGATTAGACCCAACCTATTGTACACAAATCATACCTTAAAGAATATAGAACTTTAAGCTTAAAGGTGTGTTAGGAGTTATACCTTCATTTACCTCTTTGGAATCTTCACCCATATATTACCTCTATTGTTTATCTTGGTGATTTTCATTTCATCATTCTTCTTCTTGTAGGAGCTGATTTTGCTCTTTAGATTGAACACTCTTGTTGTGCATTTTCTCTCGAAGTCCTTGGTGTTCTTTGAGATTCCACCTACAAAATATCTTGATTTCTTTCTTGGTACCCATACTTTCTTGGGTCCATAGGGATTAGTCTTAAGAATATTTAATCTCATAAAAGGTTTAGGAGGATCAAAACCAATGCCTACTTTGTCAAAAACACATTTTTTATTTCTAAGAAGCTTGTTAAGGTTTTCTTTTCCTTTTACAAAATTTTCAAGAGTTTTGTTTAAATCCTTAACATTGTTTTTCAAAATATTTTTCTCATTGGCAATAGACGTAAAGTCATTTTTCAAAGTAACGTTTTCCATTTTAAAATATCCACATCATTTGAAAGAGAATTAACTAATTTTTTTAATTTAGAATTCTCAACATAAACATTTCTAAATACTCCATCATTTTCTCCCTAAATGACTTCCTTTTTACTGCTATCCATCATTGAAAGTTCATGAGCCATGAGTGAACCTACGAGTTCTTCAATGCCTAATTTTGTTAGGTCTTTTGCTTCTTGGATAACTGTAACCTTAGCTTCCCATTCATTTGGCAAAAACCTAAGTATTTTTCTTACAAGCTCATCATTAGTATAAAATTTACCAAGAGATTTTAGAGCATTAATAATATTGGTAAATTTATAAAACATCTCAGAAATATATTCAAATGATTCCGTAGTAAAAAGTTCATAATCATTAATAAGCATGTCAATCTGAGACTCTTTTATTTGGTTAGTTCCTTCATACGTGATTTCAAGTTTATCCCAAATCTCTTTAGCAGTAATACACCCAGAAATTCTATTGTACTCATTTGCATCTAGTCCACACACAAGAATAAGTTTGGCTTTAGCATTAGCTTGAAGGAGTTTATAATCATACTCATCAAATTCATCATCAAGTTTAGACACACTGATATGGTCTACTACCTTGGTAGGGATTTTAGGACCTTTAGTGATAATGAGCCACAAAGCATAATTGGTGGCTTGAAGATACAAAGTCATTTTTTCTTTCCAATGAATGTAATTACTACCATCAAAGAGAAGTGGCCTATTGCTAGCTTGTCCTACAGCAGAGTAAGTAGAATACATGGTTGCTATAGATCAAAAATTCAAGATTGTTAAATCTAAACAAAAGCCCCAAGCTTTGATACCAATTGTTACCAAAAAACCAACCTAAGAGGGGGGGTGAATTAGGTTTTTACAAATTAAAATTAATAATACCCAATAAAATTAACTACTAGTACAACAAATTATTAACAAGCACAATAATGAACTTAGCAGTAAATGATCAAGCAAAATAACAATGAAGTATAACTAACATACAGGGTAAATTAAATGATTAACACATGAATATTAGATAGCTATAGCAGTAGTAGGAAAGTAAAGAGATTAGGGAAGAGGAGACAAACAGATTAATAGTGGTTCGGCTTCAACCAAGCCTACATTCACTCTTCAAGCTTCACTTGAGATTTTCCACTATCTTCTAGCTTCACAGGAGTGCTAGCAACCTCTTTACAAATAGAGAAATCCTCCATGGATTTTACATAGACTTCACAAGCCCAAACCCTTACAAATTTTAAGTGATTCACAATCACTCTCAAGATTTCAAGAACACAGTGTTTGCAACATTTTTACAAGATGAAATGGTATTTTTGCTTTCAAAGAAAGCTTACAATAAATATCTCTCAAAGATAGATATATAAAATGAAACTTTGATTTTTTTGTAAATCTTACACAGGAAAGATGAGCTTAATGCTATAAGGCTCGGTGTATAATTTCTGAGAATAGATGTGAGTTATTATAGATTAAAAAATATTTGCAGGTTTTTTTGTAACTTGTTTACATTAGAGGCTTTGGTATATATAATGAAAATTATAGCCGTTGTATTCATTTGAATTTATAGCCGTTTATAGCCATTGTAGTCATTTGAATTTATAGCCATTGTACTTCCATCATTACCAATTTGAATATCTTCCACTCTATCATTACAAATTTGAATATCTTCCACTTGAACCTTTTGGCCTTTTGAACCTTTATAGCCATTTATAGCGTACTTCCATCATTACTAATTTGAATATCTTCCACTTGAACATTTTGAACCTTTTGGCATGTTGCTATGCTAGACTGTTTGAACCTTTGTTTTGGATTATTTGAACTCCTGATTTAATCAAATATTAAATACATTCAAATAACATTTAGGATGAAGGTTTAGGTGAGAAATAATAGGACAAAATAAATTTTGATTCTATTTTTCTCTTTCAAATAACTCATCAAAATAAATTTTGATTAAAATATAATTAAATAAATTATCAAAATAAATTTTGGATTCAATTTTTCTCTTTCAAATAAATTAAAACATAATTAAATAAATCATCAAAATAAATAAGTCTAACAACATTTCTAATAATTTTATGGGAACTCGGTTCATTAGTCTAATTTTAAACTTTTTGATCTAACAGTCCATGCGATAAATTATTTTGTCTATGAGACATACTTATGCAAAAAGACTAAACTACACATTCTTCATTAATGACAGTGTCGCCAAATCTCTTACAATGAGATATGGATCTCACATATATGACTCACCACCCATGATAATTAAATTATCACGCAAGTTATTGGCATCTCTAATAATTTTATGTGAACTTGGTTCATTAGTCTAATTTTAAACTTTTTGATCTAACAGTCCAGGTGATAAATTATTTTGTCTATAGGACATACTTCTGCAAAAAGACCAAACCACACATTCTTCATTAATGACCGTGCCACCAAATCTCTTTCTACATATTCAAGATACTATCTGATCAAATCTCACTTCTTCCAAACTCATTCTCTCTCTCTCTCTCTCTCTCTCTCTCTCTCTCTCTCATCAATCTCAAATCTAAATAATCTATACAAAGGGCCTTTCTTCTTTCTCTCTTATCAACTATCTCAGACCTATATAAAAGCTCATTCTTCCTCCGATGATCGTTCTCTTCCCTACGTTTCTGGTCTAGACGTTGACGCTTACCTACCAGCTCAACCTCTTCGCAAAGCTCTTCAGCAGCGTAAAAGACGCATGCAGTCTAAAACCTCGATTGGAGCAATTTCCACGACGTAGCTGTTCGCGATGCACGCTCGCTCAATGCTGATGTTCTTGCACTAAACAACTATTAGCAGAAAAGGTAATAGTTAGATCAAGTTCACATAACTGACCAATGGAGATAAGGTTTAATAGAAAAGCAAGAATATGGTAAGCATCAGAAAGAGACACAGTGGAAGTAGAGATTTGGCCAATGTGACTAACAGGCATACAAGAATCATCAACAGTGTGTATAGTAGAAGTAAAAGATAATGATGATAAAGAAGAAAATATAGTGGAATTAGAAATCATGTGATTATAGCATGCGGAATCAAAATACCATGAAGAGTTACTTAAGGTTACTGAAAGAGCAGTAGAGGAAGGGAGTACCAGATTTGGCTAACACCTGGTGGATAATGTACTCAACATTATCCATAGAGAATGAATGAGCAAAAAAACCCTCAGAGGCAACAGCAGCAAGACGAGAACCGTGGCCAGATTTGGACTGATATCCAGAACGAAAAGCCTCTTTCTTGGATGAAGTAGTGGAAGGAGCTCAAGGACAATTGCTTTGGAGATGGCCTGGAGCAGTCTTGTGACAAGTTAAGCATTCGCGAACCTCGCAGTGAGCAAGAGAATGATTGGTTAGTAGGCCTCGGTTGCGACAATAACTGCAAATGATTGGCTGTGAAGATGAGGAACTCTAAGAAGATGGCGTAGCAAGAATAGAATCCATGTTTTGAGATTTGAGAATCCCAAAATGAGTCTCCTCTAATAAGAGCTCAGTAATGGCTTGCTCTAAAGTAGGCAAGGGCAAACGATGGATCAAAGAAGCACGCACGGCTCAAAAGTGTTATGAAGTGCCATAAGTAACTGTAATAGTCGCTGATGATTCCGATAAGTAATAAATAGTTGTGCATCCTCAGAATGGGCCCATGGAGGTTCAGAAAGAGCGAGCTGGTCCCAAACAGACGACATCTGGGATAAGAAGTCATTGAAAGGCTGACCAGGTGCCTGGCGCATGTGATGAAGAGTCTGTAATAGTTCATATTGATGAGCATGTCCAGTGGTCTGATAACGTTCCTTCAAGAAATCTCAAATTATTTTGGCAGGAGAGGCAAGTGAATCATCATCCTGAAAGCGTCCAAACTGAAGATTGATGGAAGGAACTGAGGTAGCCCAGAACCATGTGATAATTTGATAATTCTTACTTTCTCATTTGTCAAGACGGTCATCGAATGCAAAGTCAATTTCATCCTCCTTCTGGTTGGGTTTAGGAAGAGCGCCAGTAATGATCCACCAAAGGCGTTTCCCTTTGATGAAACTAGAGAGAGCTTTGGCCTAACTAACATAATTGGACCCATCAAGGATAACAAAAATAGATTGGATGTTCTCAGTACGATCCATAAGAAGAAAACAAGGGAAGATGTGTGAAATTTGCCAAAACGGACGTCACCAACAGATTCAGAAGGTTGAAAAACCTTAGGAGCAGGTAGGGCTGACATCAGCACTGTGGCTATGATGATGTCAGTGCTTCGGTAGTGGAGCTAACGTTAGCAGCTGGGCACATAGCTAAAGAAGCCGAGCAGGTGAGGTGAGGGTCGTATGGTGAGGAAACTGGCGGAAACCAGGAGAGGAATCTTGGTGTGGAAGCCGTGAAAGTCGATAGGTAATTGGCTAAAGTGGAAGCCAAGATGGCGCATGTACGTGCATGGTGAGAGTGGCGACGATGGAAACGATGCACCTCTCTTTGGACAGCGCGTGAAGGCGCGTTGCAAGTCCAATGAGGTTGATTTTGGAACCGTTGGCTTCGTCTGAAGGAAACGAAGGATTTAATGATGTCAAAATGTGAAAATTAATGAAAGAGCGTAGGGACAGTATCAAGTAGTCAACGTGTTTCAATGGTGATGATACTGAGGTGACGAAGAGACTAGAAAAACCCTAGCTCTGATACCATGTTATGAAAGTAGAGAGAGAAGAGAAAAGATAAACTCTATATTGAATTATATTAATGAAATACAAGAAGCCAGTATTTATAAGCTGAGAACAAACCTAGATAAGTATAGAAAATGAGATAGAGATACATCAGAGATAAGTATAGAAAAGAAGATGAGATACATCTACAATACAGATAGATAAGTATAAAAGAATAATATATATCTAACAATAAATGAATGATCATCTTGTTCCATTTTGTGTAGAAATTATCTTGTCTTAAAAAATGACCGTATATTATGTGTCCATTTTGTGTATAAATTATCTTGCCTTTAAATATGACCGTGTATTATGTGTTCAACCAATAGTGTTTTGTGACCCACTCAAAGTCACATATTTTCATTTCCTAGCTACAATGGAGTTAGACTTCATTTCGTCAATTAACTTGGACTCATTATTATTATTATTACAAATAAAAAAGTAAAAAAATTTGCCTTTAATGTAATTAGAGTATTATTGATATTTATTTTCTGAAAAAAAAAACAAATGAAAAAATTACTTATGTGATTTAAATTTAAACTTAAGAGGTGTTTGACATGTGATTTTTTTAATTAAAATAGTCAAAAAATCAAACTAAACTATCACATAATTACTTTTTGGCATGTCTTTTGCACCCTAAATATTATTTCATGTTAGAAAGTGTGTAAAAATATCTTCAAAATATATAAAAATATTAAAAAATATATTAAATTTAATAAAAAATATCTTGTATTATTTTTAAAAAAAAAATTTTGGGTCCCTTTTCATGTAACATTTTCTGCAAGTGTAAAGGAGCGTACGAGTCTGATCACAAAAAGGCAGACTTGGCAATGGTACCAAAGTATGGACCCCATAATTAAGACCTAGCACAAGGCAACATTAAGGGGCCTTTTGGGAAGAGGGAAAAAAAAAAATTTTTGTTTTTAATTTTTTATTTATTTTAAATCATATCATTTTTCATATTTTTTACTAATAAAAGGATAAAAAAAATTTAAAAATTTAATATTTTATCAACTTTTTAAAACACCACTAAATGCACATAGTATGAGATAAAGCGGTGACGTACCAAAGTACGGACCCAATAATTAAGACCTAGCACAAGGGGACATTAAGGGGTTGTTTGTAATGCTCTAAATAAATGTATTTTTTATCTTTTTACGAAAAGATATACAGAAAAGTAGAGAGATGATGTGATGAAAAAAAGCTAAAAAGATAAAAAATACATACTTATTTAAGATAGTCAAACTTGACCTAAATGCACACAGTATCAGACAAAGGTAATGTTGAAATATTAATAAATAATCAAATATCTTGCGTGTGGTCTATAATTTTGTGGCTTTTACGTGCATATAAGACATTTAATTAATTATTTAATAGAAAATTTAAGACAACGTTATTTGTGTGATTAGCTGCCTAAAGGTGGGGGTGATAAATGAGTCAACGTGCCAAATTAATTATTTAAATTTGATTTAAAAATTTTAAAATTATTTAAATATGTAAAACTTATAAGTGCATTTCAAACAGACTTTTGTCAAGTCATAAAGTTGTTTATTATTTTTATGTAATTTTAACATTATTGAGCGGAACTGAACAAACAATTAATTATTTAAGTTTGATTTAAAATTTTTAATAAAATTTAAAATGTGTTTGAGATTAGCATGTTTGCTTAACTAATTGAGTTTGAATAAATTTGAAATGAATATTTGGTTCGTTTATCATTCAATCTAAAAAGTAATTTTATAATAAATATTTCATTACATTGTTTGAGCAACTTTTGTTTTTATAATTTACAGTTATTACAAAACATATTATGAGTGTAACAAAAAAATATGACAAACAATTGTTTTGAGAATTAGGTCAATGCTGACTTTTTAAATTTTTTTTGACTTTTTTTTTAAAAAATGTAAAAAAAATAAATAAATTAGTGATATGAGTTAAAAAAAGTTAAAAAGTCAAAAAAATTAGCTTTAAGCCATGTTCTCAAAACAAGCCAAAAGGATGACAAAAAATTAGTGATATATATATATGTACACTTGCAGTTTGATAACATTTACACTTGACTATTTTTTATTTATAAAAAATATTAAATATATTTATATTTTTTTTATAAAAGTAAAACATAATTAATACACGCATCTTGTAAAAATTTATTTAAAAATAAGTGAAAAGGGATGGACTGAGGAGGTGTAAAAAAGTGGTTATCATATTAAACAATTAAAAGATAGAAAATGTTATAGATCTCAAGTAAATTATTAAATAAATTATCAAACTTCTCACATAGGTATGAGACTGATACCTATGTGATTTGTGTGGGCCCTACACTTGTGAAGTTTGATAATTTGTTTGGTAATTTATTTAAAGAATAATCCAACTGTTTTATTTGAGAAATGCTATAGCAACCGGCTTAATACACCAGCTTTTACTTACCAATTAGATGTAACGCATGTTCATTACATCAACTCTTAAATTGTAATTAGATCATGTATTTGAGTAAGAATTTAAAAAAGAAAAGAAAATTAAGTGAAATGTGAAAAAAATATAATTATATTTCATTCATATTCTCTCTTTCTATTTTTAAATTCATATTTAAATTCATAATCCAAATACAGTTTTAAAATTTTAAAATTCCATTTTAAATTACCACATAAATGAACAAATGCAATAACTAAAACAACAACAAATATTTAAGGATGGTATTTTCTCACCATAAAAAAATGAAATTTTCTCCGGTTGTAGAAATTGTCACCCTAGATGAGCGGGAAAGCCAACTGAACTGTATTTTTAACTGTTCAATTTATAAGATTCTACAAAAAAAGTTAATTATACAAAATATTAAATTGATTGAACAACTATAATAACTTGATTATGTCGCATATGTTTTCAAAAAATTGTAGGTAAATAGATAGATTATTTTGATTTTACCCCAGTTTCATCGAGAGTGGATTCAAGGGATTTTTCGTTATCAAAAAGAAAAAAAGAAAAAAATGAGGACTTCATATGTGACTTATTTTTTTTTCAACATTTTGTATCACCAAAGTATGTGATAAAATATAATTTATTTTTATTAATTTCTTAATAATTATCTTCAGATAAGAGAATTAATCATGAATAGCTACGTAGATGGCCATACAAAATAATGACAAAAAATTTGGGATATGTAAAGTGACATTTGATAACATTTACACTTCACTATTTTTTGTTCATAAAAATATTAAATATATTTATTTTATTTTATTTTATTTGGATAAGAATAAAACATATTTGATACACGTACTTTTTAAAAATTTATTTAAAAATAAGTTATGTTTGGTTTGGTTGTAAAATATGTTTTAAAAAAAAATTAAAAACTAATTTAACAATAATAATAATAATAAATAAATAAACTAATTATTTTCATATGATTTTATCTTTTTAAGTGCTAAAAAAAAGTTTAAAATATTTGTTTTAGCATTTATTTTTGTCAAACTAATTTATATTTTTTTATAAAAATTTTAAAAAACTAATTCACAAATTGAAACCAAACATTTATTTGGGAATAGAAATTTTTAGTAATTTTTTGACTTTTTTACTAAAGTATGATGTAAAAAAAATTAATATGTTTGGAATGCCTTTTTGATTTTTTTATAAAAAGATGTGTAAAAAGTGGAGAGAAAATAAAATTTTTGACTTTTTAGTATAAGTTGTTGTTTTTTTGATTTTTTTAATGGCTTTTTGATTAAAAAATTCACTTGTCAAACCAGGCCCTTGATTTTAAAATTAAAGATGATAATATTATTGGAATAAAGAGACATGTACTAAGAATTTTGGTTTTTTTGATGTGTGTATTGAAAAGATATTCATTAAGGCTTTGTTTCGGTTGTGGATTATTTTTTTACTTTTTGATTTTTTGACTATTTTAACTTGGGGCTAAAATAACCTCATTTGGGATGAGCTTTTTAACTTTTTGGCTTTTATAATTTTTGTGAGAAAAAAATAAAATGATTATAGTTTAAATATGACAAATTTTAGCTTGGGCTAAAAAATTTATCTTGTCCTGATTTGACAATAGATTTGGGGCTAAATAATCACATATGGACAAAAAAAAATTAAAAAAGTCAAAAAGTTAACAAAAAAGTTTGTCATTTCAAAATCTAAACACCAAAAAAGCCAAACAATAAAATCAAACAAACAAAAAATCTCAGGGTAAAAAAATTTAAAAAATCAAAAAGTCAACTAAAAAAATCATTGTCAAACAAACCCTTTGCCTTTTTATGGCTAAAATAGTCTCAACCTCACCCAAACTCACATGTCAAACGAACACCAAATATGTATACTGAGGAGAATTATTATGTAAAAATAAAATTACTCAAATTTTATACTTTATCAATTTAATTTTTATCACACATAAATTTTAAGCAAATTCTGAGATCATAAATCAATTTTTTCAAAATTTGTTTTCTATGTGTGAGAAAAAAGTTGGAATAATTACACTGCGGTGAGAGGACAGTAAACAATAAGTACAAATTAATAAAAAAAAATTATAACTTAATTATTTTTTAGAATAATATTATATGTATTAATTAATATACTAATTAATGATTTGATATAATATAAAAGATTTTTAATATTTATAATTTATATAATAGTGAAATTAATAATATTATAATTAAGAATAATTTAAAAACTTAGTAAAAATCAACTTTTTAATTTTTTATCAAGTTCTTTTAAAAAAAAAGCAAAAAAATAAAAAAGCCAAATTTTTTGCTAAAATAATCAACAAAAAAATTAAAAAATTAATTTTTTATCAACTTTTTAAAATATTCCTTAATTAGTACACGTGTTATTATTTCTTCAATAAAGTTGATCCGTACCAAAAAGTGGGACCCAGTCCAATGAATGGTGGAGATAATGTTGGCAATGAATGAATAACCTTGGTTACCAGTTTTCCAAAACACTTTTCAGAAAATTCTACTTTCTTATTTTCCGTATTTTTTTGTTTTTACTGAATTTTTTTAATATTTTAAGTAATTTTTTTACTTTTTAAACACACCTAACATAAATACACCTAAAAAGTAAAAATTGTAAAAAATCTTTTAAAATTCACTAAATACCAAAAATACAAAAAAATACAAGAATTCAGATATTTTTGTATTTTTATGTATTTATTAATTTTTAAAATATTTTTCACAAATTTTTTACTTTTTAGATACATCTAACTAAGGTGCATCTAAAAAAGTAAAAAAAATGTTTAAAATTTTAAAAAATATTCACTAAAAACAAAAGAATACGAAAATCAAAAAATTCAGTTTTCAAAAAACTTAATCCAGAAAACTCAAACCAAACACACTGAATATTATTTCTTCAAAAAAGTTGATCCTTACTGAAAGTGAGACCCAGTCCAATGAATGGTGGAGATAATGTTGGCAATGAATGAATAACTAGTTAGTACACTGTGTTATTATTTCTTCAAAAAAGTTGATCCGTACTGAAAGTGAGACCCAGTCCAATGAGCGGTGGAGATAAGGAAAATGTTTGGGACTTCTAATTAGAGGTACCACTAATGATGTGGCAGTGGGTTCCACCACTGCCACAACCAATCCTGTGTCTTGATTTTTTTTTTTTTTTTTCTTCCTTTTCTACCTCATTAGAGGTGTGTTTAGAGGTATATTTTTAGAGGTCTCTAACATTATTGGTGGAGATAATGTTGGCAATGAATGAATAACTAGTTAGTACACTGTGTTATTATTTCTTCAAAAAAGTTGATCCGTACTGAAAGTGGGACCAGTCCAATGAATGGTGGAGATAATGTTGGCAATGAATGAATAACTTGGATTTTCCTTGGAATTCATGAACGGGTCCTTGGAATAACTTTGATAAGATTAAGGTTAAGTTTGACATTCTTAAAAAAATTTAAAAAATTAAAAAGTCATTATTCTATTTAAGTTATATTATTTTATTTAAGTCATATTATTTCTTTAACACATCACTTTAAACTCAATTCAAATCCAACTCATATTTTATAAAAAATTAAAAAGTACACTTATTTAGTTTTTCCAAACTTGACCTAAATTATAAATATATTTTTTTGAGATTTCGGTAAAATATAAATCACGTGTAATTTACCCTTTTGACAATTATAGTTTATTGATTTATTTTAGTTCTATTATTTTTTTGTATATATTTTTTTTAAAATTAAAAAAAGTTAATAATTTGTTTTTTTTTGGGCCTCAAAACAATCCATTAGATGACAAGGTTTCCTTGCAATTCATAGACGGGCAATCCAACATTACGACCTATTTTGGTAATTTTAAAAAAAAAAGTCAATTTATTTTCTTATCTTCTTATTTAAGTCATATTTTTACTTTTTTTTGCACATTTTTATTTTAAAAAATTAAAAAAAAATCAAAAAATTAGTTTTTTTCATACTTTCAAAATAGGCGATTTATCAGCAGTGTTACATTAGTACAATTTTTTTTTTACAATTATTTTAATGAAATAATAAGACAAAATGCATGTAAAGAGAATTTAAAAAAAATATTTTAATGTAGGTGAACCTTTTAAATTTTACTTCTCACATCATTTGAAGGTTTAAAGGAAAAAAATTATGTGAATAAATAATTTTTGAAGGTTTATATCAATTGGCAACCCAACGACTTTGAAATTTCTTTATCAGTGAGTCTTTCTTGGTCCTCTTTCTCTACTGTTGTATTTTTCCGTGCAAATGTTTAGTGAGTATCACTACAATATATAAGAGTTTTAAAAATTAAAAAATAAAAATTTTGTTACAAAAAATATGTAGGGGCTAATTTTCATCGTCATAAGAATAGTCGTTAAAAGGTCGTTTTAAAAAATCAAAAACAAGGCTTTTAGAGACAAAATTTAAATAATATCACTAATAAATAGATTTTTTAGGATAAAATAATTTGGTCTCAGAATAATTTATTTTTTGAGACAAAAAATTTGGTTCCAAAAAGATAATAATTCATTACTAATGTCTAATTTTTATTGCTAAAAATATAATGACGACACTTTTCGCAACAAAATTATTTGATCCCTAAAAAATAATTTTATTCTTAAATTTTGATCTCTAAAACCTTAATTTTTTTGTAATGTGTTTTGTGTTTTTATTTTTAATTTTTTGAGAAAAATAAATTTAATATTTATCTTCTTTTTTTTAAAGATTATTTTTGAGAAATTATTATAAAATTTTAAAATTTGAAATATAAAAAAATAAAAATTTCCATATAAGTATGTGATCATTTCCTAGATTTGTGCTTGCACATAAATAAAGGTAAAAATGAAAGAAAAATTATGTGAATAAATAATTTTTGAAGGTTTATATCAATCGGAAAGTCATTTGTCTTTATATAGTATATATATATATATTTAGTGGACGACTTTGAAATTTCTTTATCAGCAAGTCCTTCTTTGTCCTCTTTCTCTACTACTATATTTTTCCATACAAACGTTTAGTGGCTATTTTGTGTTTTTATTTTTTATTTTTTAAGAAAACTAAATTAAATATTTATCTTTTTTAGATTATTTTCGAGAAATTATTATAAAATTTTAAAGTTTGAAATATAAAAACATAAAAATTGCCATTTAAGTATGTGATAATTTTCCTAGATTTGTGCTTGCAGATAAATAAGAGTAAAAATGTCTGAAATTTTATTAAAAATTAGAAAAGAATACTTAATCTTTTAAACAATTTATATAACGGGACTTCATTGACTAAGAAAAAAGGCACGTGACCTAATGAAATACAAAACATGATTTATGAGTAAAAAACCCAACTAAGAAAACCAAAAAATAACTAATTCCCAAACACCATAATAAAAAAGTTATTAAAATGTTAAAAAGCTACTAAAAATAAACAAATCTCAAACGAGTATGATATTGACCAAATTGATAATAAATTTGTTTCATATTTCATTTTCTACAAATTTTCAAATAATAATATACTAGCAGTGGACCCATGCGATACACAGGTTAAATTATTTTTTTTTTCAAAATAATATTTTAGATTACGATGTATGTGTTACATAAGAATAGTATTAATTTTAATTTAAAATTAAAGTGTGATTCTAATTATTTATTTTGATAATCTTAGACCATCGTTCTATACAATTGTTACTTAAATACTTATATATAATAATTTTAGTTAAATTATTTGTATATTTTGATAATTTTAGTCATATCTTGCTATAAAAGTGTAATTATCATATAATGATTTTATATGATATATATTAAATTATGAAATAATAAAATAAACACTCATTTTGATATAAAAAATAATAGTTAATTTTTTTTTGAACAAAAATAATAGTTAAATTGAAAGAAGAATTAGTAACATAAAGTTAAAAGTGATTTAATTATTAAATTTTATTTTATATTCATTTGAAAAATAAAAATATGTAGAAATAGAAGTTATACAAAATTTATTTAAAAAATTAAATATAAATATGTTATAATTGAATTAAGAAGAAAATACATAGATTAATTATATAGAGTATTAATTTTTTCTTTAATATTATTTTTAAATTATTCATACATATTGTATATAGATATATAAAATTTAAATTTAATATAAATGTTTTGTGATAAAGAATTTCATATTAAATAGAAAATTCAATATAAATTAATATTAAGAAACTAATTAGGTAGATGACAAAATAAAAAATATCTTTAATATTTAGTGGAAGGAAATTAATTTGTAAAATATTAATTCTATAAGGAGTTCAAATTAGGTAGAATTTTTTTACATATTAGATTTTAATACGAATGACGTATAAAAAGTAAGAGAGAAGAGTGACGTACACGCAAGAGAGAGAAAAAAAAAATATATATATATATATATATGTATACTTACTGATGTACAAAATGCTTGGCAAAAGAAAGGACCCAGGCCCTGCCGTATTGGGGCTTTAGATTTTGGTCCAAAAATATTTAGGGTTTATTACTGATCGGTCGCACTTTTGATTTTAAATCCAATGAATTTTTTAAATGTACCATTAAATCCTAAGATGCCTATATTACTCCTATTGAATTTGTTAATCCTTGTTAATTTTTTCTTTTCCTGCTATCTTCTCTTTATTTTTGTTATTTTTTTAGAAAACTCTTCTTTTTTCTCATCATTATCATTATCATTTCTCTCTTTCTCTCTCTCTACACCATTTCTCTAATGAGTTTCAAACAACCACCATCTTTCCGCCACCGTTGCCATAGTTGTCCACTCGTCACCGACCACCTCCGTCTGTCACTGTCGCCTTCGTCGACCATTGTTACCACCATCGTTCATCAACTATTTCCAGTATCACCAATCTACACTCCACCATCTCCTATCCACCACCATTGTTCACCAATCACCTCTGTTGTTGCTGATCTACACTTCGTTGTCATCGATCTATACTCCATCATCGCAGATGCATCGTCATTGTTTCCATTCTCCTCCATCTTGGTCATCCTCATTATATACCATTTTTCTGATAACCTCAAATGCTCTAGATCTACACCAATCTAGTTGTTTCCATGGTGAAATCAACTTCAAATGACTCAAAGCAACAATGATCCTCTAGATCTCACATCTCTCTATCTCTTTCCTTCTCTCTTTATTTCTCTCAAACCAACTCTGCTGCAAATCATGATTTAATATATCAATGATAAATTTATCACTAATTGTTTCTGTTGGTGATAAATTTATTATTGAATATGTCTTTGTTTCTTGTGTTGATTTGTGATGGTGATGACTAGGTTTGCATTTTATAATTTTTTTTACAAACAGTTAGTGATAAATTTATCACAGAATGTATCAATGATAAATTTATCATTGAATATATCTTTGTTTCTTGTGTTGATTTGTGATGGTGGTGATTACATTTGCCTTTTGTAATTTTTATTTTTATTTTTTATGAACAGTCAGTGATAAATTTATCACTGAATCTATCTTTGATTCTTTGTGTTAATCTACAAACATGAAGAATGATGAGAACTTCTGGTAAGGACTCCTTATCCCTCTCATTCATTCTCTTTATCATTCTTCTTCTTGTTTTCACTTGTTGCCACTAAATCTGAGGAGATGGTGGTGGTAGTGACGTATTAGAAATCAAAATTGGCCAAACTGATGTAGAACAAAATTTTATAATTTTTATATTTTTTAATTTTATTATTTTGAAATTAGATTTTGACTAGGATTTTAAATAGTTTAGAATTTTAATTTCCTATTCTCTTAAGTTTTCTAATTTGTGTTGGTTTAAGTTTTCTAATTTATTTTAGAATTACTTTTCCTACAAGTATTAGGTTTAGTTTATTATAAATAAGCCTACGAGCATATGTAATGGATTCATTCAATCAATAATATTTTAAAGAGTTTTTCTTATATTTTTCTTGTGGATTTAAGAATCCTCGTCTACTAGAACGATATCTAGTCTCTGTTTCGTCTACTAGAACGATATCTAGTTCATTCATATACAACCGCTACGTCACAAACAAATATTGTTGGAAGTTGGTGGAAATTGCCAGAGGTCAGTAATGGCAATCAAAGATAGCGACTAAAGGGGTTGCCGAAGGTCGGTGGTGGTCGCCAACAGTCAAAAACAACGATTGAAGGTGGTTGTTGGTAGTTGAAAGTGGTCTTCGATGGCCGGAGTTAGTCTTCGACGGTCGAATGTGATCGTCGGTATTTGTTGGTGGTAAGGTATACAAGGTAGTAGTGATCTTATAGGCAATGGAGGATATTTTAAGGATATTGATAAGTGAAAAAATGAGTAGGATTTATAGGTAAATAAGTTCGATCAACAGAACCAACCCCATAAGTGCCTCAATTATTTAAGTTATTGCTTGTACTATTAGAAAATTGAAAATAAAACCCATTATAACACTATAGGAAATTGCATTTTTGCCAACTAAAAATTTAGTCAGCAAAAGTCCATTTTTGGTCGGCAAAAAGTTTTGGTGACTAATTTTTTTGGTCGCCAATACAGGGTTAGGAAAAGTAATTAGCGACAAAAAATTTTTTTGGTCAAGAAAATGGTTCTATTTGTCGACTAAATTTTTGGTCGTTGAATATATAATTGCCGCGACTAAACCATTTTGTAGCTAAAACACTTTAGTCACTAAAAGTGATTTGTTCCTGACTAAATATGTTAAGTCGCTAATTGTACCATTCCCCGACCAAGCATGTTAGCTGCCAAAATTAACATTTCTCGATCAAACCTGTTAGCCGCCAAAAGTAATGTTTGCCTGACTAAAATTTAGTCAACAATAAACCTATTCGCGACCAAACTCTTTGGTTGCCAAAATTAATACTTTTACCGACTAATTATTTAGTCGCCAAATGTACCCTTTCGCCTACTAACATTTTGGTCACCAAATGTGAGTTGTGATACACCGACTAACAATTTTAGTCGGTAAAAGTATTACTTATCTTTTTCGACTAATAACTTGGTCGCCAAAAGAGGAAAAACAAAATCAATTTTTATCGCCAATTCGATTCTTTTTGTTTATCAAAATATAATAACCTATCAAATCCATTCAATATAACTTGTAATTTGCAAGAATCATTCAAACCAACAAAATCAACTGAATCATGAATATCTAGCAAAATACATAAATCATCAAATCGTTAACCAATTTAATTAAAGTCATCAACTATTATAAGCTTTCATAAACAAGTAATTCCAAACTACATAATCGTCCAATTAAAAATGCCATGCGATCTATATAACCATCCAATTCACATCCATCTAGTATAAAAATTTAAAACATAAAATGTTTTAAATTTTTATCCATGTGCATCTATCCAAAAGTATAACTAGTAATCTACCTAAATATTTTTCATACACATCTATCCAAAAATATATAATTCTTAAAAAAATGTAACAAGTGCCAACTAGTCTTGTACAATTCAGGTTCGTGCATGAGTTCATCCATTTGTACAAAAAAAAGAAAAAGAAAAATAATGTCAGATAAATTTTTTTTTTTAATTAAAGTTATAAGCACATCAAATGATTGTAAAATTGAACAAAAAATAAAAAGGTCCATGGAAAGTAAATGTGTACCATTTTTTAAATAAAACAACAACATTCATATGTATACATCCAATCAAGATTTCAATTTTGGACATGTTACAACAACCAAAAAAAAAAAAAAACACGAGTTGCAATTCCTCTTACATGTAGAATCAAATCTTTTCCTCAGTAAAATTATCCTTTTGACCTACACATAAATAAATAGCAATTTCAAATTATAATCCTTTTGAAGAAAATCTAGAACAAAGTAACAAATACCATCAAAAGCATGAAGAGAAAAAAGCTAATACATAAATCACCATTATAATAAGAACATGTATATCCCTGTATAATAAGATCTTTTAGGTGAGTTTCATCAATCAACATTTAGATAATTAAACACAGTAAAATCACTATGAACTTTCTTTATTACCCATACTTCTTTCCATTACCATGGTAACTAATATATACTCAAAAAACATAATCATCATACAACAAACTCCATTATGAACTTTCTTTATTACCCATATTTCTTTCCACTTATTTTTCAATTCCCAAATTTCATTATATATAGCCAATCCTTGCTTGTTCCAGATTTAATATAATCAATTATGAAAAGCATATTATGTAAAGTCAACAATTCAAGAAAAAAAGAAAAAAAGTACACTTACAGAGACCAACAAGATGGGTTCTCTCTGAGAAAGAATACACATATATCATTCTTTGAGAATAATATACCTGTAAAAAATCAAATTGATCAGATATCGTTAACTTTTTCATTGAATTATATTTGTATTCAATTTTATATTTCAAATTATATTTATCATTCATTCTTTTATATATAAATGCAATTTCATAAAAGAGTTACCGATGTTCGATAAAGTTAGTTTTTTACAAGTATCACTGCTGGAAATTGGAGTTTTAGAGGCGTTTAAAAAACGCCATCAAATGCTTTTGTGACATTTAGCACCAAACGTCGAAGATGTGGCCATCGTTATAACTCTATGGCGCTTTAGAAACGTCGCTATATTACTATAGACGGCGTTTTCTAAAAATGCCGCTAAAAATTCTTCTAACGGTAACAGATGTCACCATGCTATTTAGCGACATTTTTAAAACGCCGCCGTATCTCTTTTTCAAAACCCCAACTTTTGTATGCTATTTAGCGACGTTTTTCAGAAACACCTTGATAGCCCTTTTTTTTTTTTTTTTTTTTTTTAATTGTGCTAATTTTATGTTATTTAACTTAAAAAAATACCTATAAAAAAAACTAAAAAATAGCGATAAATTTTTCGTAGTCGGCCATATTCGATATAAGCACAGGCCCATAAGAACCAAATTGGAGATGGAAACAACCAAAATGTCTGTTGCGCGTGGTGTGTAAGCTCCAAACGCATTTTCCACTACCTTTGCCCACACCCTGTCTGCCACTGGCTGACAATACCAAACCAGTGGCTCAAAACCCATCTTAAGCAAGCACTTAGTGTCTACAGGTCTGTCTATGGTTCTATCCACTTCCACTACAAAAACATTACAGACTGTATGCTCTCCTTGAACTCATAAAGAGTTGTAGTTCACAACTGAGATGAGTCAACTGCTCAGGATACATACTATTCTTGCAAAAACAGATCAAACCAATTTCAATTATAGAGATCATATGTAACATATCTAAAGCTTTCATAGGAAATAGATTTAACACAGTTCTTCATCCCAACAAATCAAATTTAGTTGGTGAATGAAGCAACTTGTGATTCTACTATATTTTAGGTAAATAACTGTCAAGATTTTTTTAAAAATATTTTTCGTAAAAAAAATTCCATGAATACAAAGAAACAAAGTGGTTTTTTCTGACCAGAAAAAAAATAAAAATAAAAAATCTGAAAAATTACCTGCATCACAACTTAATACAACAGAAATACATTTGATATACATATATAAATAGTTACTGTTTTTGTTGCTGAATTTAGCGAAACACTCATGAATGCACATACAAAATAAATATATATATATATATATATAACTTTAATGGCATCTCCATTGGAGCACCCGACTGCTATAATATAGCTATGACAGCTCAAATAGCAAACTTATTGGAGGGAGGGTAAAAGTATGAGGCAAAGGCATCTTTGAAGGAAAAAAGCTAAGGCACAAGACTGTTACTTTCTCCTATACAGAGAATTTATCTTTTTAATAGGGACAAGCATCTGTTTTACAAATGACAATAAAGGGATGATTGGCTTGAAACATCAAAGATCCCCAAATCCTCTGTTTCACAAATGAATTGTAATAAGCTTCAATGGAAATAATGTGCAGCAATGCCCATCTAAATGTGCATTAACTTACATGCATCACACTAAATCAATTCAAAGTAATTTGATGAACATACAGAACTATTGAGAGATTTGCTTATACTTAAAAGTCCTGAAGGATTAAAAGCAGGAAATATTAGCTACTGTAATGCATGTAAGACTTATCAACATTTTTCTAGCTAATTAACCCTGGTTACTAATTCTACCATTACAGCTACCAACTATGACTGAGAAAGGCTTTCTATGAAGAAACTAAAAGTTTCTACAATGCTTTTGATAGATTATGATAGATTCAAGAAATGCATTGCTCTCTTAAATCAATCAATAAAGACCAAACTACCATGAGTTCCATAAATTTAGTGGCTAAATCCATCCAAGTGCAATTTATAGCTTCTATTGTCTCAAATTTGAATTTCACTTGCTCTATCAAAGTTATCAGTTCTTTATCAAGCAATTGCCCTGGATACGACACATGACCAATGTTGTAACCATAAGCTACAACATTATACAGTGAAAATCATGACATCAGAAAGCAAGTCCCAAATGATTGGAAAGACTTTTTATTTAGTATTGCCAGGATGACTACCAATGGTTGTCATTTGATCTTCTATTGTCAGATGTGGCTAATGGACCATCACTTTAAGTAGGTTGCTCAGATTTTAGGTCTTGCATCTTGGTATTAAATGGAAAAAGACATAAGAATCAAACGTTTTTGAAGTGAAAATAATTTGATAAATATACTCATCATGCATATGAATGGAAAAGCTCAATTACTTTTTGAAGTGCAAAGAATAAATGCTTTCTTCAATTTGCTTCCTCATACACATTTCCATGTACACATGCTGGGGATTAAACATATGTGCACCAACATGTATTACATATATCACGAATATCTTTTATGCTGTATGTACACATAATTTTCTGCTATTTAGTTTGCTACTAAGATCAATGTAGAAGTCAATAAGATGAATTTATCTTCTTTTTTTTTTAAACTCTTTATACAGTTTCAGGAACATTCACAGTAGAGAGCAGAATTTGCTCACTCTCAAGTCCCAATCAAGGACAGGAGGTATACACATCCTCAATGAAAAAGTAATAAAACTGATCATTTACATAATAAAAAATCATCAACAAGATCTACTGCATTTCCTTAATTGTTCAGTTTCGGATCAGTTAAGAGATATAAATTATAATAGGCAGCAAAGAAACTATAAAGTTCAAAATCAGTTGAAGCTAAAATATGCAGCAAATGGAAGTCATACTCACGTTGTGATTGTCAATCCATATTGGATCTTAGATTTGGGGAGGAATTTGTTGGGATTTTTTTGGGACTCGAGAAGTTCAATGTGGTGGGTTTCATAGACGCTATGAATTAATGCAAATATAGATAGGTATGCATGAAGGTAGATAGATGGATCAACATATGCTCATTGTGTAGTTGAGGGTTTCCATGCTATACAACCCAGGGAAAGTAGTTTACACAAACTCTCTCTGTATGTATATATGATTTTGTCTCTGTAAAATAATACTGTTTCTACAATAAACTCTCTCTTCTTAGCTTATCATTTATACATTGATTAGGTTCTTTAATCACCAAACCAAATCTTCATCAGCCGAATCAGAACTCTCTATTATTTGTTTCTTGCTACCAAAAAATTTATCAACAACTCCGATCGAGATCGAACAATTTTTTTCCCTACTTTTCACTTCTTTTTCCTTTTTTCAAATCCGTAACTATAACTATACAATAAAAAAATCCACACAAATTCACAATCCACAATGTTTTCAAAAATTAGAGCACAGCAAGAATTATAGATTTTCCATTAAAAGCACATAAATTAGAGACTAATCCAATTAGGAACACGAGAACTTGAAGGTCTGAGTGAATAAAATTCAAGAACAATTTTTGTAATGCTCTCCACTCAAATGAAAAACTTGAAAAAGAAAAAATAATAGGTAAAAGAAGGATAAAAAAATGAAGAAACAACTTTAAAGCTTAAATTTTTTAAAGTGTCTCTTTGGACAATTTGATCTACAAAAGCTTCAAACCATGTTCAGCTAAATGGCAACAAGCATACACAACATGGTTACCATCATGACAAGTATATAGACCATACCGCTTTATATTGAAATTTCAAACAATCAAAAAAAAGTATATCATCATAGCCTTGACATTCAGAACAGACCTTGCACCATTAATAATGACAAAATGAAAAAATAACACAAACCTTTCTGGAAGCCGAGCACTTGAACTTTGATTACCAGATGAAGTGTCTGCAACACCAAACAATGGGTAATATTATGCACACAATATCTCTTCATCTGTGCACAGAGAGAATAAAGAGTAATTACGACTAACCAATATCATCTATTTCAAAGGCATCTGCTATCTTATCACATTTAGCTTTTAAACAACCATCAATTTCACAGAAAAGTGGCATCTGGTACTCAGCCATGCCCTACAATTAAAAGGAAACTATAAGATTTTTTTTTTCCCTTCTATATCAACATTATTAAAGGGTTTACTCATAAGAACAGGAAGAGAAATAAAAATTGATATAAATATGGATCATAACTGTGAACAACAATCTAAACCACATCACATACATTTTGCATTAAATATATATATATATATATATATTTTAAAAAATACACGTGATAATTTGTCTAAAACATGTTTTATCCTATCACCATATAAGGAATCATACCATGGATAATGGTGCTTGTTGGAGCTGAGTTTGCCATAAAAAACAAGCATTATTCCAAGGTATCTACTAGGAACACCACCAACTCCAGGTTCAGCTGCATTAGTAGTGCTGCTAGAGAGTGCATTAGTTGCACCACCAGTGGTGCTAATTGCAGAAACTAGAGATTTTTCTCTAGAAATACTGGCTTTAAAACTAGCATATTTTCCATGAGATGAATGTACGTGGCACTGTTTTAACAGGGTGATTGTCCTAAGCTATTGATTTGCAAAGATCAACTAAAATGCTCACATGATCCCTGTATATTATATCAGCCCTTTGTTTTACTTATTCCAGCCGCATCCTACTTGGTATCTATCATGAACTCCAATTCGAAGATCAATTAAACTTTTGATTTGTCTGGTCTGAGACGGTTCCTAATGAAATGAAACCACAATGTGACAGCTCCTTCTAGAGATGTCGCAAGAAATTAATGTTATCTTGTGAGTAAAATTAATATGGCAGAAACAGTATATTCTAGGCCATGAGAAGAAACTGCAGCTTACCTTCTTTGCTTGTTTTATGGCAACTACCTGACCACCTGGTAACGGGGCCTTGTAGAAAGTTCCAAAGCCTCCTTCACCAATCTTCATTGATGGTGAAAAATTTTGGGTGGCTCTAGCAACCTGACTCAGATTTAGATAAATTTTGGGTGGCTCTAGCAACCTGACTCAGATTTAGATAAATTGATCCAAAAAGGAAACTGAATCCACTGCAAGAACAACGTGGTCTATTTATCAACAGGCATTAAAATTCACCAAGCCAAAATGTATCAGTACTAAGATCATGAAAAGAAAGTGAAAAAATTTTAAAAAATAAAGTTGTCTATAGGGCATGAGGAAGCCAAATAGAGCCAACATTTTGACTCTTTGAATTACCTTATACAACATTCTGCTATCTGGCCTTACAGGTGATGTCCAAAAATAAAATTTCTTGCATGGTTTCTCTAAAACATGATTGTTTCCAATTTCAGTTATGTGCTATTCCTTCGACAACTCCAGAGAATATATTATCAACTTCTTCTTGGAAAATGTTTTTAAAAGCCCAATCACTTCAGTCTCAGAATCTCCTTGTTAAGAATAATATTGTAATGCTGAACATCTATACTGTTAGATTTCCAATCAATCATTTCTTCATAGAAAAAAAAAAATGCTAAGCACGTAGAGGTGATAAATGAGGAGCTTGAGGAAATAAAAACTTTACATATCAGAAGGTTAGAAAAAATGTAACTAAGATTTCAGGTAAGCCAAACAGTGACATAGTTGTTGGGGGGGGGGGGGGGGGGTGGTAACGAAGAAACCAAACATCTATATATATACACACACACACACACACACACACAACACAAATAAACAATAGATCTCAATAATCAAATCGAGAGAAAAGGGAAGGAAGAGCTTGAGAGAGAGAGAGAGAAATCAATACCTTGCGGTGAAGCTTCGAAATCGAGAGAGAGAACTTCAAAATCGAAATTGCTCTGAGATGAATCTCAAAATCGAAATCGCTCTGAGACCGATATGAGAAATCAAGCACAGCCTCTCTTGAGATCACTTCCTCTGCGATCGAAACCAACCCCTCTTCTCTCTTCGCAATCTCCCAGAGCTTCAGAGCTTCAGATCGATATCACAGAGAACAAAGGATGAATCGAGAGAGAGAGAGAGAGACATTAGAGATTCAGAGCTTCAAATCGAAATCGCTCTGATGAATCTGTATGAATCTCAAAGAAAATCGCTCTGAATCAAAATCGTCCCAAGGTATAGAAGCAATTGGGGGTGAGCAAGAGAGGCTTGAGGATTCAAAATAAGGGTTCATAAAGCCTTAACAAGTATTCTGAGATTAAAATATAGGCGCGTGAGGCCACAACTATTTGGAGGCGTTTTTAAACGCCTCCTATTCCAAAACGGCGTCATTTTATTAAAAGAATATGTGACATTTTTATAAAACGTCGTTAAATATGAATAAAAGTGACGTTTAAAAAAACGTCATTAAAAAAGCGCCACCTAAATCCATTGTTCCTGTATTGTATATTGTATTATGTATATACTAAAAGATGAACAATGTATATTATCAAAATGAACACCAAAATGGACCCTATAAATCACACAACAACTATTATCCATGGCACACAGTAACCACTCCAAATTCCCATCGAACTACCTCTAAACTAATTAGAACATTTTATGCCATGGCAAGTTGGAATTGGGGATACTGATGTGACCATTGTCATAGTAAGGCCCTGTCGTACTGAGTCCAAATCTTCGGCCGCTCCTTGCGGCTGTTCTTGCAGCACCCCCAAAACGACATCGTTTTGGAGGAAATTTCAATTTAAAAAAAAAAAAACCAGAACAAAATAGAAGCAAAGCAGAGGGGGAGAAGAAGGAAGGAAGAAGGGAGAAAAGGAAGGTAGAGGTAGATCCGAGCAAACCAGAGAGGGAGAAGAAGGAAGGCTGCAGTAGATCCGAACTCCTTCTCTGGGTCACCCTTGCAAATCGCTCACTTTCACCCACCGCCATTGCCGCCCACTTGCCCCTCTCTGTCTCTTTCTCCTTCAATGTTGGGGCTCCGATCCGGCTCCCCCCCGTCCTCTCTCTCTGCAACTTTCTCTCTTCTCATTTTTCTCTCCCTCTCTACACATACATGCATGTATATATGTAAGCCAATTCATGTGTCAGATGAACGAATCACAAAACTGAATTGTTTTATTTATTGATTAATTTTTCTTCAATATTCTAATGAGTGAATCACAAAAAAGAATATATTCATGGCTATTTGTAGAGAGAATCACAAAAATGAGTGAACCACAAAACCCAGAAATCTTGCTTTTGTGTGGTTGAGAGGAAGAGAAAGTTGATTTGGGTTTGTGTAAAGAGCTAGGGTGGGTTTGATAGTTTTTTTTTAGACATCTTCTTCTCCCTCTCTGCTTTGGTTTGCAGATCCCCTTCTTTCTCTCTCTGGTTTGGTTTGCAGATCCTCTTCTCCCTCTCTCTGGTTTGCTTTGCTTCTGTTCTGGAAAATTTTTTTTTTTTTTAAATTGAAATTTCTCCCAAAACGACGTCATTTTGGAGGTGCCGCAGAACAGCCGCAGGAAGGGGCGACCGAGGATCCAGACTCCTATGGTGCCCTAGTGGAGGATTTATTTGAGTTTTTTTGGATAATCTAAATCATTGATTTTGTAAAATTTATTGAGTATATTGTTCTTATAAAAAATCAAGTTAATTGAAAATCCGTAACCTTATGATCTAATTCTAATTGTTTTAAAAAAATAATTAAAATCATATTAACCGTTTATTTTTTAAAAAACAAATATGCTCTTGTCAAAAAGCTATAGATATCTAATCAAATTAATTTTTTTACATAAATAATTTATTCAACAAACTTCATAATATGAACATTTTAAATTATCAAAAAACAAAAAAAGACTCGTAAAAATCTCCATCGGAGCACCACAAGACCGTGCTGTGACATACCCACAGCAGGATCCCAAGTCCCTGGGAAGTTAACGTAATGTTTCAATTCTCACCACAACAGTGTACCAATAATTATGGGTTCATAGTGGAATAGAATAGGCGAGAAAGCTATTTCACCAAGTTAAAAAAAGGGTTTATTACACTTTACCTTTTTATATTTGTGCAGTTTCTTATTTTAACTTTTAAAGTTTATTTTATTTTTTTATTTTTATTTTGGTACTTTATATTTTAAATTTTTCTCACTTTACTTTTAAAGTTAGTTTCTATTCAAAATCAGACAAAAAATGATACATTAACAATCTTGTCGCATAAAAATATTTTATTATATATAATTCACGCTTATGACAGAAACTTAGATTTTAATATAATAATATATTTTTTATGTTATGTAATAATTATTGTGATATTTTCTATCTAATTTTGAATAGAAGTTAACTTTAGGAATAAAATGAAGAAAAAAAATTAAAATGAGAAAAAATAAATTTTAAGAATTAAAATAAAAAAAAATGAATAAATAGAAAGAGGGCAAAATATAATTTTGCCAAGTAAAAAACATATTGTCCACATTTTGGCCCTCATTGACAAGCTTGTGGTTCTGTCCTTGCCGCTTTGGTTCTAATTTTCATAAATATTTTTACACATGTTCCCTTTATTTGGGTGAGAAATATTTTTTATAAAAAATATTTTTTGATATTTGGTGGTGGTAGAACAAAGGTAGAGATAGAGGTGAATGTGGTGGTATGGTGGTGGGGTGGTGGCAGCGGTGATAGTAAAAGTGATAATGGTAGTGGCCGTAGTGATGGAGGTGATGAAAGTGGTGGTAACATTATGATGACATTGGTAAAATTTTGATTCAAAAAATATTTTTCATCTTTTGAAAGTGAAAAATATTTATAATAATAAAAATCAAATACAACATATAATCCGAACAAATATATGAGAGGAAAGATCAGTATATAAGTGAAAAGATTCGAACACGGTCCTCTTAGCGAGGTATAAAAGTTCTTAGCGAGGTCCTCTTAGCCAAACAAACCATAGTAAATTATTCAATGGCATTTACTAATAGACCATACAATTAACCTTGAACAGGAAAAGATAAGAATGATTCAAGAGCATGGATATGGTGGTAGCCGAATACTGTGTAGAACGTCTAGAAACTTGAAGAAAGTTCTTCCCCAAAAAGCTTTGTTCTAACTTGAAGAAAGTTGGAACAAACCAGTCGACAAAGGAATACAAAATTTTGATTTAAAGAAGATGGAGCAAGGAGGATGGCAACCTGTGTTCAGGAGAAGACATGGAACCAGTGGTGTGAGAACAGGGGGGGGGGGAGGGGGTATGCATACTGTGTTTGTAGACAACATCCCAGATTCTATGTCTCCAAAACATCTTTTCCACCTATTCACAAACTTAGGAATAGTTAAGGATGCCTTTATTCCAAGTAAAAGGAAGAAAACATCAGTGTCCAGATTTGGTTTCGTGAGATATGATTGCCCAGTAGCAGCTGAGGCGACTATCCAAAAAGCCAATAGAATCTGGTGACGACAAAGTGTTACAAGTAAAGAAAGTTGAGTTTGGTAAGGAGCAGGCTAAAAACAAAGATAGAATCGACACTCATATTCTAGTACCACCGAGAGCTGTGGGGGTAAGGATGACGACTGGTGCAAGCACTGTAAAGAGAATGTCATATGCTGAAGCACTTCAATGTGGGAATGATTCAAAAGAAAATGCAGTAGTTTTAAAAGAAGAGGAGTATGGAAATGAATGGATGTACACCAATGTGGTGGCAAAACTATGGCCAAAATACTGCAATGCTAAACTCAAGGAGGAGCTGCTAATTATAGGTGTGAAGGATGTACAGGTGAAGGATGGTGGTGGTAGAATAGTGTACCTATCATTCCCCTCATCAAAGAAAGGAGTAGCATGAAGGTTATACATGGGTGGTTTCATGAATGGTGCGAATCAGTGATGGACTGGAAAAAGGGAATGAAGATTGAGTTTGAAAGATATGTTTGGATATCTAGCTCTGGAGTGCCTCCTAATCTTTGGAACACCCCTAATTTTTTAAAAATTGGTCAGATTTGGGGAATAGTGGTGGAATTAGATAAGAATTTATCTGATTTAGCTTCTCTAGAATGTGGTAAGATGAAAATCCTCACTTCATAGGTGGAGCCTATTAATAATCTTATTCATTTGGACTGTCGAGGCTGCATATATCCAGTTTAGGTGTGCGAAGATGCTAAGCTCAATCACAATGATCAGGGATGTAGTCTAAGCATCCAAAGAACCACTGAATTTGGCAAGGGCATTATCAATGAAGACCAAAGCTCTAAGAATTACAGAGGTAGGGAAGAAGAAGAAGATGATGTGACAGGTGCAGAGAGTGATCTAGCACTCAATGATGGTGCTCTACACAGTGGTAAGGAAGTAGCTTGCAAGGGAGGGGAGACATAGGAAATGATTACCTATCTATCTCTGCTGTAAGTGAGACCTGCAATCGTATGGGGAACAGAGATGGGGGCAGCCATTGCACAAGGGCCGAAGGAAGCATGCAAAGAAATTTGAATCACAACTCTGACAGAGACAGAACAAGAGTTGTTGGTGCTATGGTCCCTGATGGGCCTATAGGTAGTCTTGGTAGGAATGCATCTCCACAGCCCAGTATTAATCTAGAAGTTGTTTTGGATCAGGCCCAATTTGTTGGCCCTTTGCATGGAATTAATTTGGGCTTGTCTAAACCAATTGGGTTGGACCATGGCAATAGTAGTGGTGTGGAGTTGTATAATAGAGCAAGGTAAAAAAAAAAAGAAAAAACTAGAGAACATTAGTGATGAAATCTGGGTTTCAAAGAGGGGCCATTTTTAGAGCAGCTGTTGTTGCAATTTATTCTTCTCTGTCTTGCAACAGCAGCTCGAACAGTCAACACAAATTGTTCTTGGAAGCTCAAGCTACCATACAGCTTGGTAAAGAGTTGGGTATAGATTTTGAAGGAAAAGATGATGAAGTTATGAAGAAAATTATTGAAATGGAAGAGAAAGACATGGAACAAGCTGCTGAAAAGAGCAATGGTGCTGGGGTTTAGAATAGCATCAACAGAGGTTCAAGAGTAAAAATATTCTCTATGAAGACTCTTTCTTGGAACATCAGAGGCCTTGGTAGGCTTGAAAAAATAAGGAAAGTAAAAGCAGCTATCAAAGAAAGAAAAGTGGACATGGTGATATTGCAAGAAACAAAAAAGAAAAATGTATCTAAGCAGTTTGTTAAATCTATTTGGCCTCATGATCTAGTTGACTACATGATTGTGGATGCTGTTGGGAGTGCTGGAGGTCTGCTCTATGTTTGGAAGCCCGGAATTTTCTCCTTAGCTGACTGCTGCTGTAATAGGAACTTCATCCTATTATCAGGTATTTTATTTAATAGTCTGGAGTGTGTTATTGTGAATGTTTATGCACCCAATGATACAATTCATAGGAGGCAACTATGGACACTTTTGACTAACATTAAGGCTGTCTTCCTCAAACCTTGGTGTGTAGGAAAGGACTTTAATGAAATAAAATCAATAGAGGAAAGGAAAGGTTGTATTAGAAGGGATATGGGAATGTAAGACTTTAGTAACTTCATTAGCAGCTTGGCCTTGATTGATATCCCTATGTTTGGAAGGAAATATACTTGGTGCAATTCAGTAGAAGGTGAGAGATGGAGCAAGTTAGATAGATTTCTTGTTAGCCCAGAATGGTTGGGATGGTTTAGATTCAAACTCTGGGGTCTGCCTAGATCTATCTCAGATCACTGTCTGGGCAGTGTACAAACTTAAAACCAAACTGAAGGCACTTAAACAAGCTTTAAAGAAGTGGAACATTGAAGTGTTTGGGGATATGGACTCTAAACTGGAGCAAGCAGAAAAAAAATTACATGCTTTGGATTTAACTGCTGATAGTAGAAATCTAGATGAAGATGAAGGTAGGAGGAGAAGAGAGGTGAGAGGGGAGGAGAAGAGAAGTGAGAGGCGAGTCATGGAAGCTCAGAAAGTTGTTGGAAAGAATTTGGCTACAGAAGTCACGGTTGAATTGGAATTTAAAGAGAGATAAAAATAATAAATTTTTTCACATCATATCTACGAAAAGGCATAATATTAATGCAATTGACTCTATAACAGTGAATGGAGCAGTTCTGAAACATCCTACATAGGTTAAACAAGTTGTGTATGATCACTTCAGGTTTAGCTCTAATGAACAATGGCAGTTCAGACCAAAGCTTTTGGGCCCATTTAAAGTGATCCAACAGAGTCAGCACTTCAGTAGTTTGGAAGTGGCATTTTCTGAAGCTGAAGTTTGGGGTGCAATTACTGATTGTGATGGCAACAAGGCACCTGGTCCTGATGGGTTTAACATGACTTGCTACCAAAAAGGGTGGAAATTCATGAAAGGTGATATTCTTACTTTCCTGCGGTAATTTTATACCAACAGTAGATTGTTTAGGGGCTTAAATAGTTCTTTCATCACTTTGGTCCCAAAAAAAGAAAACCCTTCAGGTATTCTAGATTTCAGGCCTATTAGTCTTATAAACTCCATATATAAATTCTTTCCAAGGTTCGCACCAATTGATTGAAAAGAGTCCTTCCTATTGTTATAGATAATGCCCAGTCGGCTTTTCTACGGGGTAGGAATATTTTGGATGCTGTATTAATAGCTAATGAGGTGGTGGACTGGTGGAAGAAATCTAGAAGAAAGGGCCTCATATTGAAGTTGGATTTCCAAAAAGCATATGGCACAGTAAACTGGAACTTTCTTATCCAAATGCTATCCAATTTTGGGTTTGGGGCTAAGTGGGTGAACTGGATCCATACCTGTATTTCTTCAGCTAAAGTTTCTGTGTTGGTTAATGGGTCTCCCACACCTGAATTTAGCCCTAAAAAAGGGCTAAGGCAAGGCAATCCATTATCATCTTTCTTGTTTTATGTGGTGGCTGAAGGCCTATATCTATTACTTGCAAGAGCAAAAGAGTTGGGCTTGGTCAAAGGGATATCCATTGGGTTCAATGGCATTAATATCTTCCATCTTCAGTTTGCGGATGACACAATTATTTTCTATGAAGCCGAGTGGCCTGAAGTGTTAACTGTGAGCAGAATACTTAGATGCTTTGAGATTATTTCTGGATTGTATGTGGTGTAGCCATTCTTGATGATATTGTGCAAACTTTTTCTTCAAATCTTAATTGTACTTGCCAGAAGCTTCCTTTGAAGTACCTTGGAATGCCACTAGGGTCCAATCCATCAAGAAGAGCAACCTGGAAGTCTGTGGTGGAGAAATTCAAGAAGAAATTAACAGGTTGGGAAAGGAGGTTGCTGTCCTTTACAGGTAGAGTAACACTGATCAAATCTGTATTGTCCTCACTCCCTGTTTATTACATGTCTCTATTTAGGCTGCCTTGAAGTGTGGGAAAAAAGATTGATAAGATACAAGCAACCTTCCTGTGGGGAGATTCTGAGGTCAAGAAGAAAGTCCACTTGGTGAAATGGAAGGATTTAACTAAGGAAAAAAAAGCAAGAAGGGTTGGGGATTTGAGATCTAAGAATTGTGAACAATAGCTTGCTTGCCAAGTGGTGGTGAAGATATGGGATAGAAGATAACTCACTTTGGAAACAGCTCATTTGTAGTAAGTACAAGTCAGAAGGGAGAAGATGGTTTCCTTTTCATGTGGAGGCAAACAATATCTCAAAATTGTGGAGTGACATTCTACTTGTTAATAAGTCTAACAGTAGCTTGTTAAACTATTATTTGCACAATATTGAAATCAAGATTGGCAATGGTAAAAGACTTAGTTTCTGGATTAATAATTAGATGGGCACCTGGTGCTTGAAGTCCCAATTCCCTAGATTATACTTCTTATCAGTGGACAGAGACGTCTCCCTGTATATGCAGTGGTCTAGGGCCCGAAATCAGAATAGCTGGGCTTTCAACTTCAGAAAACCCTTATTGGCTTGGGAGGAAGATGAATTACAGAGACTTCATATTGCTCTAGGTGAGGGTCCTGATTTGAGATTGGATTCTAATGATAGTCTTGTGTGGAAAGCTGATCCTGTAGGTATTTTCAGAGTTAAAGACACTGTCAATTGGTGTGAATCTTCTAATGGTCCTACCCTAATAATTCCTGACTTGATCTGGCACAATCCCTCTCCTCCGAAGGCCTAATTTCTCTCTTGGTTAGTCTGGAAATGGAGGTTAAAGACTTCAGATTATTTACATCGAATTGGTATCTTAAGTGATGAAGTTAGTATTGAGTGTGTGTTTTGTCATGCTGAGATTGAATCACTTAATCATGTTCTATTGTTATGCCCCTTTGCTTCGAAAGTTTGGTATACCATAATCAAGTGGTGGGGTTTGCAATAGGCCTCCCCTAGTTCAATGGTTATGCTCATGCACTGGTGGTTAGGCTGGACTTACATGAAAGGGAGAAATAGCTGTGGAAAACAGTTTTGATTGTTGGTTTGCGGTCCATTTGGAAATGCAGGAATGACTGCTTGTTCAATGAGCTGCAGACCATTTGTGATGACCTATGTGAGTTAATTAAATTTAGAGTGGCCATTTGGATGAAAGCACATTCACTTGGGCAAGGGTATGGGGTGGATGAGTTTGTCTACAATATTCAACAAGTTAGACTCTGCCTATAGTTTTCTGCTGAGTCTGTGTGCACTGCCTATAGTGCCCTGCTGGGTCTGTGTGGGTGAAATAGAGAAGGTGTGTGCTGCTAGTCTGCTGCTGATCTTTTTGCTTTTGTTTTGCTGGTCTGCCTGCTTTGATCTATTTATTGTGATCTACTATGACCTGGTCTGCTGTGACCTGCTTGGAAAGATTGCAGTTCGGTTGCGTTCTCAGTCTAGTTGGTGTTCTGTCTATGAGTGTAGACAAATATTATGGGAATGAATTTATTTAGGAGATCTGCTGTTGTTTGATGCTGTCTCTGAGGTTGCAAATCTGTTTCTGAATTTATTTAGGCTTTGATCACTATGCTAATAATACTTTGCTTATGTCTTACTGATTGGCTTGATGATTGGTGTTGTTTGATTTGGTACTGAAGTCTGCATAGTTGTTGAAGTCTACATAGTTGTTGTTGCTGAAGTCTGCATAGTTTTTTGCTAATACTTTGCTTATGTCTCTAAGGTGCTGTTTGGTGGTCAAGGTCATGATTTGGTGTTGGTATGCTATGCTCTGTTGTCTGGGGGTTTTTTGCAACAAGTCTGGAGGTGTTATGCTATGCTGCTGTGCTAGTATGCTATGCTCTGTTGTCTGGTATGCTATGTTATGTGCTGTTGTTATTGTGTTGTTGTGTTGGTTGGTCTCTCACCAACTCTAGGGGGTGCTAGCAAATGATAGGATGGTCTTTTTGGTGCCAACCTAGTTGGAATGATTTAGCTCATTGTGATACTTTTGCACTCCCCTTTTCTTTATTGATGTAATTTGATTTGTACTTTGTACTTGTTTATTCCATCAATAAAGTTTCTTTTTTACTGATAAAAAAAAAAACTTGAAGAAAGTTGGATCCCATACACATAAGAGACCCCCAGCTGCACCCTTCGGAACAAACCTCAATCCAGTCACACCCTCCTTCGGCCCAACTTGGCCTTACTTTGCTCTGATCAATAGCTTGCCATTTGGTTTCTTGAAGAGCTAGAAACATGATCTTCTGCAAAAATATATTTACAAAGAATATTTAAAAATTAATAATAAAACAGTAATAATGGATTAATACTTATATTTAAATAAATAAATAAATAATAATAATAATAATAATAATAATAATAATAATAATAATAATAATAATAATAATAATAATAATAATAATAATAATAATAATAATAATAATAATAATAATAATAGAATTGTAAATATATAGTGTTGATATTTTCATCTAAAAAATGTTGAAAGTTTGGTTAGTGTAGTAACGGAATAGGTCAAACTCAAACACACTAATAGTTTACAAGGTCTATTTGTATATGTTTTATAGTTTAAGGGGTCAAACCGATACTTCTCAATAGTTTAAAGATTTATTTATGTGTTTTTATAGTTTAAGAATCAAAGTGATATTTCTTAATAGTTTATAGGGTCTTTGTGTAAATAATCTTTTATGATGTGCATCTTAAAATTATGAATGGTAACATTATGACACTTTATAATTTTTGTTATGAAATTTTATTAAAAAAAACATTGTATATATCCTGTTAAAAATGCACATTGTAGCATCTTCCAATAATAAATGTAACGCCCTCAAAATAAAGACATTAAACCCATCAATGAAACATGCATCAACATAATGAAAGCCCATCCTCTTCTATTTAACTAAACAGTTCTGTACAAGAGTATTACATGTGAACAATAAAAGCGGGTGTCTTTAAGGCTTACAACTTTCCAAGTTAACACTTGATTACAATCAAGAGAGCTCTAGCTCAATACACATAAAGCCCTTGGCTTGAAGTTACATGTAACACATCAAAAGTAAATAGAAGTCAAAAAGTCCATCCACCACTAGCCTCCCAAGCTAAGTCCTTGGAGGTGGCAGGCTACCTGTACCTGAAAATGATATCCCCATAAAGGGTGAGCCACAACCCAGTAGAAATATACTAAACCAATTATGAATAACGCCTAAAAGATTAACAGTTGATACATTGGTCAACACTTTTACATTCTTTTACAATTTACTACAATTCCAAGACATTCAAGTCTATATTTTCTTTCTTTCCATTTCAACATAGATAAACATATTAGTTATATCTATACAACCACAGGTAAGCATACAAGCTACTTCACATTTCCAAGACAAGCACATGGGCTGTATCTATATTTTTCATGACAAGCATATGAGCTGTGCCTCCGGAGTTCATCCCCTATCTTCTCCCAACACTATCCGGTTTAGAGGTACATCCCCCATCTTCCCCTAAACCGCGGAGTACATCCCCCATCTCCTCCTCTACATATAATGCATATAAACACATTGGTTCTATATACAATTAATCAATACAATTAATGTATTCTACAAATCGTCAAGTTCCATGACACTTTCCGCAGATTAGTTTCAGTTTACCTAATCATCATGCATTGTCTACAACAAACACGACTATCCTCCACCGATAGCCCAAGGCAGTTATTTCTATACAGAAAATAAATGCACAATGGATATATAATCAACATCTCAATTCAACAATTAATTATCCCAATTAATTAAACAATATAATTATAGCGTTTTCCATAATTAACATTCAACCCTAAAGGTTCCATTTTCATCAATGATTCCACATTAGTCTCATTTCTATGTACTAAACATACATATTGGTTTATTTAAAACAAAACCCCAAACTTTTATAAAATTGCATAAAAGCCCCAAACTTTCTCAAAATTACACAACTATCCCCAACACATCAAAATGTCAAAATTCAAAGACAGAATCCATAAAGAGGAGTAGGATATCCCTACCTCAAAGTTTGAGCTCAAAAGGAGATGAAGACCCAACACCCAACTTGCTCCAATGCCAAATCTTTTCAGATTAGATCGAAGCCCTCGACAACCTCTACCTTTTTAACAAAGCAAGAAGGGAAGGAAATGATCCTAGATAGATCAAACCTTAGAGAGTGTAAAGTTAGAGAGAAGCTCTCAGATCTTGAAGATTTGGACAAAAAGTTATAAAAAATCTAACTTAAAACTCATTCTTTGTCACACCGATATAAAAGCTCGCTCGAAGCGAAGACTTGGTCGCCGAGCGACCGAACCTGAAAACCCTAGCTCGAACCAAGAATGTCTCGCTCGAGCCAACATCCTGAAGCTCGCTCGGCGAAGAAAAGCTCGCCGAGCAGAGCTCGACCCTTCAGGTCTGCAACTAGACGCACGCTCGAGCGACAAACTGCTCGCTCGAGCGAAGACCGAACCAGATCGGCCGTGCGAAGGAAAGCTCGCTCGGGGCAGAAATCATGGTGTTCAGTCCAAGATTGCGAGCCGCTTTCGCCGAAGCCTTCGCTCGACCCACCAGACACAAAACTCAAAGCTTCCTCGGGCGGCCAACTCCTCGCTCGAGCGAAGGACAAAAATTCTGGACAGCAACCCTTGGTTCCCAAACACAACCAACCTGAAACAAACCTGCCCAACACATTCTATAACTCAAATACAATATATGAAAGGACGTAAACAAGACAACAATCCACTACCAACATCCACGGACACATGTCCGGATCACTATACAACAAGGGGTAAACCCGGGATCGCTATAATAAATATTAATGGTCAAAGCGGATGACAGCCTAGCATTGGTCTCTAGAAATATTGGTGGAAATTTTTTTTTAGGAACTTTTTTAGTTAATTCCGTAAAAATACTTCTGATTTGAAAGTCACATGTGTTTGGAATTGTATTTTAAGAGGTCTTTTTGTTGCATGAATATAACGTAGAATGTGACATAAATACATGAAACATTATTTCTCAAAGGCAGATTTTTTTCAAATATCCTATTTCTAGTATTTTTATACCAATTAGTTTAAATTAATTTCTAATAACCCATTTAGTTCGGTAGCTATTCCAAGGATCAAAACCATCAACTTTAGATTTAGCACAAAAAATATAAATTAAAACTATAGTTTAGGAGAAAATCACTCTAATTTTACTACTTACACCATTTGAATTGGAATCTATATATTAGAAGAAAATCATGGAAGCTAATAAATATCTTGTTTAAAATTCTACTACTTATACACCAATTAGTCCAAATTGATTTCTAATAACCCATTTAGTCCTGCAGCTATTTAATAGACCAAAAACACCAACTTTAGATTTAGCACAGAAAATGAAAACTATATCTATATTTTAGGAGAAAATCACTCTAGTTTGACAAGTTACCCCATTTGAATTAAAATCTATATATTAGGAAAAAATTATAGAAGTTAATGAATATCCTATTTAAAATCTTACTCTTCATGTATAAGTATATATATATAATATTGGGATTTTTTTTTTCTATTAAATGTGAAAGTTGAAAATGTAAACATTCATACTTTCAATAAATAAAATAATGAACATTTTTAGAACAAAAGAGTTAAGTATAAATATTCACATTCAATACAGTGACATAAAAGTAAATACCAAATTTTATATTTAATCAATAAATTTATTAAAACATTATAACGGCACACTTTTTTTTTAATTGAAATTCTACAAATCATCAAATAAAAAGTGTGAAAATTCATATCATGAAAATTATCAGGTTATAAACTTTCATTTTTTTTAAATGTGAAAATTTAAAAATAATGTAACAAAAAATCTAAACGGAAATCAAAATACAATGTGAATGTCCACAGAAACGAACAAATATACAATTAACTTTTGAAAAAACAAAATGCATACTAAAATACAATGTGCATGTTTAAAACAAATAACAAACATACAATTAACTTTCGAAAAAACAAAACTCAACCAAAATACAATGTGAATATTCACAATTTCTAATTAAAATACAATTAGCCTTAAAAAAACTAAATTCATATCAATGTGAACATTCATATTGCAACGTGAAAATATGAAACAAAATTGAAAAATGTGAAAATCGACTATTCCGATTATTCAATGGCAATAAAAATGATTGTTCAACCAACAAGTATAGTAACAAACGATATATAACAAATCATCAAAAAATACATAATTTATTTTTTATATCAAGTAATTCATATATATTGATGCACCTTTTTAGAAAAATTTGTATATAATCAATATCTGCATTATACCAATGAATAAACTACACATGTAACGATCCTAAAATGCGTATCAGAAATTATCTTTATTTAATTATTGGTTAATGTGCTTTAATTTAATCATATCTATTTTAATTGAGGAATTATTTGTTGAGTTACAACGTTAAAACTGAAATCGCCGACCTTCATGGGTTTAGAAATCAAAATTGAGTACATGGATATGCTAATGGAAATTTTTATAGCCATTTGGAAAAGTTAATTAAAAATTTATTTTGTCTAATTCGTTAAGGTGTGTTTGGGTGATTAACTTTGCATTGCAAATTGAAGGCCTTAGAGGCTTCAGAAACTAGAACGGAGTACATAATTATCATCAGTATGATTTTTAGAGTCATCTGGAAAGTTTAATTAAAATTTGATTTCGTTTGATTCGTAAGGGTGTGTTTGGCTCTCCGTAATTGTGATAAGCTTATATATATACACACACATGATATATGAGTTGAACTCATCACTTTTGAGCCCAAAAATATCTGAGGGAGAGGGAGAGAACCAAAAGAAAGAGAAAGCTTCTAGAGAGAAAGAGAGAGAGCTCAACATTCATAGAATTGAAGACAAATTGAAGAAGACAAATTGAAGAGATTTAAGAGAAAGGAAGAAGATCAACCATGAAACCTTGGGAAAATTGAAGAGATTTAAGGGAAAAGCAAAGATTGAACTAAGCTATGGAAATCTATCTTGAATCCTCATGATTAATTCATCAATTTCATGAAATCATAATGAGATGGGAAGATTTGAAACCCATTTGGGTTAGGGTTTTGTGTTATGTATTTAATTGAGCTAAATTTAAGAAATTAGAACTTGGGTCTTTTGATTTTGTTTATGATTGGAGCTCAATCTTGTGAATAACATATGAAATGAACTCTAAATTGTCCATAGAACAAGATTTATGCAAGGATTAAGTGTGTTTGTGGGTTGTGTTTTGGGAACTTTCAAGATTATGAAAGATGAAACATTGATCTTGAACTTGCGGGCACAAATTGATTTGTTTGAGATGAAATTGCACTTGAATGATGTTAGTTTATCATGTTGTAGAGCAATTTTACATGTTTTTGAGTGATTAGAGTTGAAACCTAGCTTAGAAAGTGGAAAAACAAGTGTTAGAGCCAACAGGGATTTTCGGACAGCAGATTTTGCCCAGAGCTACACGTGTGGCGGGGCTTTCCGCACATGCGGCAGTCCACTTCCAGAACCTACATTGATTTGAAATAAAAGCACCTTGTCGCGCACATGCGGCTCAATTCCCGCATGTGCAGCCTTGTTTCCCGCAGGTGCGGGGCACCCCTGTTTCAGCCACTTTCAAATAAGCATATCTCTCTCATCCGGACTCTGTTTTAAGTAATTCTTGAGCCTAAATTCAAGTTCCAGAAGTCTAGTTTCCAATGATGGTGGTCTCATATCCAAATTATAAGGATACAAATAGATATGCTCAAATTAGTGAAGGTTATTTACTTTCTGTCTACCGGTTTTATACCATTTCTCCTTCTAACCCATTTTCCTTTCGTTTCCTCCTATTTTCCTTGACATGGATTATGACCTATTGAGGATTAATGAGTTTAGAATCAACATAACTAATTGATTAAAGAGAACAAATAAAGGGATTGGTTATATTCATATGTTGTGTTATGTAATTGTGGTTGTAGATCAAGACGAGGACATCGTCCAACTGCTATCAGAAGCCATCACTGTGAGTAATAGCATAGTAAAGTTTCATTATCTATCTTGATTTATGTATGACGTGATTTTCTAAATGTTACGTTTTATCAAAAGGCACACGTTTCCAAGAAATATGAAATAAGTTATGAACAAGAAATATGAATTATTTATAATATGCTATAGTGGGCCCAAGGCCATTTCATTTGTTTGTTTCATTATGCTATGGCATGATATAAATTGCTTAGTCTTTAAGACCTATTAACTTTGGTATGGAACAAAGTGTTGTACAGAACTAAGTGTTATAGTGTGAGTCACCTCTAGAGTCTGTACGAGTCACCTCTTGGGTCCATACATACATGAATTGGGCCCAAGAAGAGGTGGAGACATGTCGATGTTCCATCTACTTCATGATTAGATACAATGATACGATATGATACGTTTGGACCTAAGGTCGTTTTGATATATGATTGTGCCCAAGGCCGTTTTGTTATACATGGACCCGAGGTCGTTCAGAACATATGATATGAATACAAATATTTTTACATCGCTATATGACTCATGTTACAATGTGTTATTTTATATGCATGAGTGGATGTCCTATTTTGAAATATGCTTCTAACCTTTTGTATAAGTGGGCGTACCACGTACCACGTAAAATGTTTTGTAATAGTTTCAAATATATATCCCATGTGAAAAGGCATGGATTATGATACGGTAAATGTTTGTTTTGAAAAGATTTAAGATACGTTTTTGAATTGTGAACTATGTTTTTCTAATGTTAAGGACATCATTCATTAACCGCTTTACTTTAATATTACTCACTGGGAGTTAGCCCATCCAACTATTTTATATATGTAGGTGAGCCATCGGGGATCAACACTAGAGTTGTATCGTGGTCCACCCCTCTGTCAAGCTGCCCGGGTTACGCCTCCGTATTGAGGCTTTAACTTTGTATTGGAGAATTATGTATTTTATTGAGTCTTATGTATTTGTGTGTGAGATCTATATAAGTTCTATGATTATATGTATATATGGAAAGTGCATTTAAATGCTTAAATTAATCTAAGTCTTTATGTATGCACAAGCTCAAGGGGCATTATCTTTATGTTGGTATTTGCTTCCGTTTAAGGCCCTGTATTTGAATAAATATTTGTGAAATTTTGTTTTGAGACCGATGCACAGGCCTGTCATGGACCAAACTTTTAGGGGCGAGTTTAGGTCGTGACAACACAACACCGGTGACTACACAAACCGACAAAGAGGCTATGATTTATGTGTAATAATCGCAAAAAAAAATTGTTCATCGCCGATGTGCCATCATCTTTCTTGCGGTTTATAACTAACTTTCTCTTTCAAATATTCTTCCATACCAGGACCTTATTGTAAAATAATGGTGAAGGAATATCTTTGATCAAGTGAATCCCTCACATTAAGACAAATAAAACACTAGGCCATGTTTGTTTGGACGGACTGAATAAAAGGGGATTGTAATCTATTGGACTGTTAATCTTGGGATACATAATCCTAGGACTATTTGATTGGAAATAATGTGTATCCCATATTTGTTTAGTCATGAATTAAATGTCAGAAAATGACTATTTTATTGAATCCTATGTTTATTTTAGATATTATGAATAATGATAAATGCTCAAAAGACCATTTTGCCCTTTTGAACTGTTTAGTAAATAATAGAAATACTAAATTTGAGTTATATATATATTTTTTTTAACTTGAGCTTTCAAAAAATTAAACAAATTTACTTTAATTTTTAGTTAAGATTTTTAAATTTTATTTTATTTTACTAAGTACAATAATTCGGTGGGCCAAAAATGTCATTTTGCCCTCTAATCCGGAAGAGGAGTTATCCCACCATTTTGTATCCCACACCCCTACCCCTATGGGTAGGAATAGCAATGGGACATGGCATGGGGGGCGGGGCTGGGGATCACACTCCCCATCCCCGATCCCCGATGGTGAACATTGCCTCGTCCCCGGCCTAGATCTCGGACGGGAAACCTATCACCCTCCCCGTCCCCGCCCCCAAATGGGGATCAGGTTTCTCCGACCTTGAAAATTCCTCGGCCTAAATTTGTTTCAACATCATCAACAACAACATCACACATACATTTTCAACAACAACAACACAAATCTGAGACACACACACAAAATCATCAACATCATCAGACAGATCAACAACAACATAGAGACATACATACATTTTCAACATCAACAACAGATCAACTACCCAAAAAAAAAAAAAAAAAAAAAAGACAGAAAGAGACACATATATACATGAGATCTGACTCAGATCTGAGAGGACGACGGAGGAGATTATCTGAGTGTCTCTTTCTAATCGGAGTCGGGGGAGCGGGTCCCCGTCGGGCCTTGTTCAAATTGCCATCCCTACCCATAAGACACAATAATCTCACAAATAAGGGATTAATAATTCGGTTGTACTATTAGTTTGACATATATTTTTTGAATAAAATATCAGACTACTACATAGAATGGACATGAAGTTCTATCCTACCCTTCAATCTCCCTAAACAAACAAACAAATACCCCCTAAGGGGTGTTTATTTGGAGGGATTAAAAAGGGGAATTAGATTTATGTCCACCATATCTAGTAGTCTATTGGTGGCTCAGAATGCATTCAAATGAAGCTCATGCAATGGTTGGTAAATGAGGCATACAAACACAACTCTGAATAACACTTAAAGCATGGAAAACATCGGAGTATGGCACAAGTATAAGCTCTGAAATATTATACCCAATGATGCCAAAACATGTAAATAGCTCAAGTCAAGCATGCAAGGGACCCCGAAACTCAAAGCTATGCAAGGCTATTACACAACAAGTATGCATGGCAAGCATTTTTCGACCATGAGGCCACAAAACAGAGCTTAGGTAGCCTAAATCATGAACAAAATCAGTTTAAGGCATGGCCAAAAAGTGCTAGAATCATAGGCTAAAATGGCATGCAATACAAGCTAGTGAAGGGGGTTTACACTACAAGTATATGAGGCAATCAAGAGGCCACCAAACCAACAAAATTCAGAGGTATGACATGTTAAATAAAGCCCAAAAATCCACTAAAACATGATCAATGCATGCAAGAATGATAGACTCCTTTGATAGGCTATAAAGAGGGTTGTTCTACAAATGCAAGATGGACACTTAAAATGGCAAAAAGGGCTCTGGGCAGAGCCTATGAAGGTCTTAAAACTCACTAAAAATAGTTTGAAATATGCTCAAGAAGTGTGCAAATAGGGGCTCCTTTGTAAGGCTAAAAATGCCAACAAACAAGACAACAAGGAGAGGGGATGACCTTCTCCTTCTTAGGACCTCAAAACGCCAAGGTCAATACAAGCTGGTCCCGAAGTTCACAAAAAAGGCACAAAAATGAGGCCAAATAAGGCCTAAGAGGGACAACCACAAACACAAAAGTGATCTTAAACAAACTTCAAAAGCATAAAAAAATAGAACTTTTATCAGTTATAAGTTAAGCTTAAAACAGCATGCAAGATAGGCTAAAAGTGTGTGCAAAATGGGAAATAAAGAGGGTAGTTCTCACCCTTGATGCACAGCTGCAAAACCCGTAGGTTCTTAGACCAAGAACCGACTCTCTAACCTCTGAAAATGTCCTCCAAGAACTTTAGATGAATGGTGGAGGTGTGTGGCTATGAGGTGTGGTGTAATAGGCCAAGAACAAGGCCCTTTTGAACCCAAAATATAGAGATATAAAGAGATATATCTTAGAGCCTTAAACAAAATTTTGGAACCTCTCTAAAGGAGAGGGAGGCCCTCTCTTATAGAGAAACAAGAGGGTTCAAGCTTCTTGGAGAAGCTAAAGAGGTTCAAGCTTCTTGGAGAAGCTAAAAAGGTTCAAGCTTCTTGGAGAAAAAAGGTTCAAGCTTCCTCAAGAAGCTAAAAAAAGGTTCAAAAGGTCCAAGCTTCCTCAATAAGCTAAAACAAGGGTTCAAAAGGTTCAAGCTTCCTCAAGAAGCTAGAACAAAGGTGCAAATCCTCCATACACGTGTATGGAGGATAGAGACTGTGCCACATGGCACTAACTATCTGCATAAAGCAGATGAACAGGGTTCGGCCAGTAGAAAAGGCCGATCGACCAACACAAAGGGTCGGCCGACTAAAAACATTGCCGACCGGCCAACACTTTTGGCCGGTAGCAATAAAACAGGGCCAGTGGCAACATGCCAAGGCCGGTGGGGTGTGGGGATAGCCAACAAGCCATTTCCCGCCCTCAGGTGCAAAGATCACAAGTCCTTGGTCCAACCAAGCACAAAACAAATAAGTCGAGAGATCTTGAGGCAAAGCACGCGACCGAGACCTCCGAGAACTCAAGATGAATACGAGCATGGATGATCATCGAGTGTTCAAACGATGATGTCCAAGTCTTGAGGACGGTCAAAAATGGGGTGTCTACAGGCCTCAAAAACCGGAAACTAGTCTCCAAACGGGAACGGTGGTCTACGACCACGAAAAGTAGCCTACGGCCACTAAGAGATGGTCTACGAGACCTCTCCCTCCCTTCGGGAAGAGAAAACAAGACCTGGTTCGCAAACCGAGGCAAAGCACAAAAGAGTCCTGAAGTTCGGAGGCAAGGCTCTCAGTCGAGACTCCGTAACCTTAGATGAGCACAACATGCGCAATCACCGAGCGCTCAATCGATGACATCTGAGTCTTAAGGTCAGTCAAAAATGGGGTGTCTACAGTTACCCCTCTTCGACAGAACTCGAAAGTCATAAGTGACGGGAGTGAATGTCAAAGCCCAGAGATGACCCTTTTTTGACAAGGCCGAAGACTTAGACAAACAGGTGAGACTTCATTTCCGTCACTTCGGCCTTGAACACATGTAAGTAAAGCATACGTGACAACGCATGCAATGTGTGAAGTAGAAATTGAACACATATAAGTAAAGCATACGCGACAACGCATGCAATGTGTGAAGTAGAAATTGAACACATGTAAGTAAAGCATACGTGATAACATATGCAATGTGTGAAGTAGAAATTGAATACATGTAAGTAAAGCATACGCGACAACGCATGTAATGTGTGAAACAGGAATTGAACACATGTAAGTAAAGCATATGCGACAACGCATGCAATGTGTGAAACAGGAATGGCGTGCGCGACAACACAAGCAAAGAAAGTGCATAACAATGCAGGAGAGGTATAACTTTAATAGCATGCTTGAAACAAAACGCCGTAACGGCGTGCAAGCCAAGAGAAACTCAAACGCGACCTCCGATTTACCTGTCGGAGGGGTCGCAACGTACTCAAAAAGGATACACCTCGCTCTTGGCGAGTAACGACGAGCCATACGTCGAAGACTTGAATTGAACTTCCGGCGGAGGCATCTCGCGCCGAAAAGTGCACTTTTGTTGTACTTTCTCGAGAGTCGGGGACTCCGGTTCTGGTTCTGAGAGTGGAGGTGTTGTCGGGGAGGATCCTGAGGATGACAGCTCTGATTCAGATGATGGTGTTGGTGGAGGTATTGCAGGGACTGCTCAGGCGAACAGGATGAAGAGGGCCTCCCAATCTTGAGTTTGAGAGTATTGATGCAGATGTTCCCTGCTTTATTTGCCTTTTTTACTAGTAGTTGTAGCACATTGTACATTATTAGGCAGTTTTATTTTCTGTAAAACTTGTACCCTTGTTGTAAAATGTTGTAACAAAGGAAGCATGATGGAATGAAACAGCTTTTTGAAAACGTGTTGTATTTTACGTTCTTAGCATTGCATCGCATCATTTTGCACAAAAATGAGATTGAATGAAAATTGAGCATCGAAAATTGCCAAGCCAGTTAATGAACCGATGCAACAAACTAAACAACTTAACTTACTAAGAAACAACAAAACCTTAGCAAGTTTACAACTCGATAAGAAAATCCCGACAATGTTGATTAAACAAAGAGTAACAACTCGATATACGGAATTCAACGACTCGATAAGCAACGACTTGATAAACAAAACTTTAACAACTCAATAAGCAAAACCAAACAACAACTCGATAAACAAAGAACAACAACTCGATAAGCAAATGCATCTCGAACAATTGGAGTGACGGAACGCATCCGAAACAGAGGTAAACTCGGACCTTCGACACTCCCAACGCATGGAAAAGCTAGGATCTCTCTTCTAGAAACTAAGAACAGACCAAAGACCAACTTTTCTCCATGGCCGACCACCAAGAGGGGCTGGCCGACCAGCTATCTTTCTTGGAGACCAAAGGGGTGGTCGGCCTACCAGAAAAAGTGATCGGCCGACCACCTGGTTTGGCGACCACCAGATTTTTGACACGTGTCCTCAAATAGTGCCTTATCCTCTATAAAAGTTCCAGCTTCGTGGTTCTTTCATTTCATCTCAGTTTTGCATCAAAATGGAGGCATTCTTCATCGAAAATCTCGCAGCTTGGATTGCTACTTTAGATGGCTCGGAAAAGTTAAACTTCTGGGGCTTCGGCTTGAATGCACTATTCACATTGAGCCGCACTCCGCTGCATCTTCCCTTTCTCCATGCCGCGGCGAGGTTTTGGAATTCGGTAACACATGTCTTTAGCTTCGGCGGGCAAGAGATGTGTCCTACCTTCGAAGATTTCCAAGCTTTGATGGAGTCCGAGCGCAATGAGGAGATCTTGCCCCAACTCCGCTTCGGACATGCTCAAGCCTTAGGACGAATGTGTGGGCTCACTATGCACGACGCTCGGTCTCTGATCTGCAACAGAGAATTGGACATCCTCAGTTTGATTCAACGTTTTTCTGATCCCGGTAACCGCGGTGACCATCATTGGCAGGGCTTTCGGCAACATGCCCTTTGTTTGTGTATGCTATCTCATTTCTTGCTTGCTTCAGGCTCCGGAGGATCTAGTGTCCGGTTGATTGAAGTTGCCCAAGGCTTGAAGGAGGGTGAGAGCTGCATTGCCATGACATTGGCCGAGACACTGATGGGCTTGGATGCTTTCCATCGTCGGGAAACAACTAGATTTGCGGGGAGTCCACTACTGCTGCAGGTAATGTTTCCCTCCCTATCTCACATATATATTGCTCACATCACTCGGCCCTCAGGCTCGTTTTTTCTCACAAAACCCTTTTCTCACTTTTTTGTTAACGTACACCTCTCTATTCTCTAATATCTCATTTTTCATCCCTCTCCAGGTGTGGTTGATGGACAAGTTGCAGGTTGTGGACTCTTGCCCGACATACTCAGCTCGCGGCTACTTCTTCCGATGTCGCCTAATCGATGCCCTTGATAAGGGATGGTGGTTTGACTGGATGTGTAATTTGTCCGCAGACCACATTGCTTGGCGGTGCCCCTGGCTCAATCTATCGGCAATGAGTTATAGCATGTCCCGGCAAACTAGGATTCAGTTGATTGGTCTGACGCACTGCGTGTTTACTTTCCTTTCCGGTTCCAGCGCCAATTTGGCCATGATCAGACTTGCCCACCAGAGGGGATAGAGTACCCTGTTGCATTCCCGGTCTGAGACGCACAGCTTGCTCGGTATGCCATAGCATGGAGGACGAGAGAACTCCTGGCCCCCGCTCCCACTTTCAGTTGCACTTTGTGTGACGAGTGCGTAGATTGGCTCAATGAAGAGGCACAGATTGGGCCCAGCTTGGCATCAGAGGCTTCGACCATCTCTGGGAGGGGGCGCAGGAACACCTGACTTAGCTATGCCCCGGATTTATTGCTTTATTAGTACTTTCAAGTTTTCTTTATGAATGTAACCAAAAGCAACTTCAATTTGTATGCAAGAGCAGGAGCACTCTGTGTTGAAATCAATATAATTGAAGGTTGTGGGTACTGAAATTTTTTCGCCTTGGTCCAAAAATGGTCTAAGTTGTAAAAAAATTAATTTGAACAAAATCAACTTTTATTAAAACTTTTCAAAACCATTTTCGATATGGATCAGAACTAGACAAGCCTGAGATCTGTCACTAAGATGCACAACCCCAGATTCCAGCAACTGGAAAGTTGCCCCTAGTCTGAGTAGCACTACACCAGAGATCACAACCGAATTCTTGAATGCTAAATAGACAAAGATGATAGAGATGATCAAATGGACAAAGTTGATCAGGGAAAAATTTATGCCTGAACTTCGGGATGAAGCTGCCTACGTATCCCAAAGATGGGAATCAAGCCTTACGTAGTTCAGGCTCGGATTCACTCGAGTATTTTCACTCTCCTTTTACGCTCTAACTTTTGCCAAGGCCGCCCTTTGCGGGTTTTCAACCTTGCGAGCTCAGTTTTTGTAATTTCAAATTTTTCATGCTCTAACTTTTGCCTAGGTCACCCTTTTGGGTTTTCGGCCTAGCAAGCCACTCAGGGGTAATATATCTTCAACTTGTCCATGTTGATCGGCTGTGAAAACTCTAGGCCATCTAGGTCCATCGAGCAGCGACTCCACGACGAGATAGACTTAATAATGTAGGGACCAGTCCAATTGGGTCTGAACTTGCCCCTAGGGTCATGGATGGGGGCTCAGTTGTCTTTGAGCACCAAATCTTCTTCTTTCAAATTCTGGGACTTAACCTTCTTGTTGAAAGCCTTGGCAATTCTGCGCTGATAACCTTGAACATGGTACAGTGCTTTTAGTCTTCTTTCATCAAAGAGCATGAGTTCTTCGAATCTGCTTTGCTGTCAATCTGCTTTGGCTATCTGACACTCAGCCAACACTCTCAATGACGGAACTTCAATTTCAATAGGTAGAACGGCCTCTATCCCATAAACTAATGAATACGGAGTCGCCCTAGTAGAAGCTCTAATTGAAGTCTGGTAGCCCCACAGAGCAAATGACAACTTATCTGGCCAGTCCCGGTAGGTTTCCACCATCTTCTGCAAAATGTGTTTGATGTTCTTGTTGGCGGCCTCAACTGCTCCATTGGTCTACGGCCGATATGTGGATGACTTATGAAAAGCCACGTTGTATTTCTGTAACAAGTCAATCACTTCCTTCTTGAAGTGGGAACCGTTATCTGAAATGATCTCGTTCGAGACCCCATAGCGACAGATGATGTTGTTCTTGATAAACTTTGCAACGTGCGAAGCCTTCAACACTACATAAGATTGGGCCTCAACCTACTTTGTGAAATAGTCTATCACGACCAGAATGAACTCATGCCTATTTGACCCCTTCAGAGTGACAGCCCTGATCACATCGATTCTCTAAACTAAAAACGGCCACGGCGAAGTCATATTGTACAGCTTTGACGGCGGGATGTTCATGCGGTTTGCATGGATCTAACATTTGTGGCATCACCGAACAAAGCCGATACAATCCTCCTCCATGGTGGACCAGTAGTAACCTTGTTTGAGAATCTTTCGAGCTAGCATCACCCCATTCATGTGTGCCGCGCACTCTCCTCCATGGATGGCTTCCATTAGGCGCTTCGACTCTTCAGCCTCAACACACAGCTTATGCATTCCCAGATGACCTCTCTTATATAGTTTTCCTCCGCCGATGATAAACTGAGCAGCCATTCTTCTAATTGCCCTCTTATCCTTGGCATTTGCCCTTGGTGGATATGCTTCATTCTCCAAGAAGTTCCAGACATCATAATACCAGGGGTTCTCATCTTGAACCTCATCTATAGCAGCAATCGACTCGTAGGCTGGCGTAAATTTTTGGTCAATGATAATCGGACGCATCCGGACTCCGAAAGGGATGTCTATCATGGAAGATAGAGTTGCTAGTGAATCTGCGAACCTGTTGTTCTCTCTTAACAGATAAGCAAAGTTTAGTTTCTCAAACCGAGGAATTAACAAGTCCAAGGTCTGGTGATACATTATCATATTTTCTTCTTTGACTTTCCAGTCTCTTTTAGCTTGAGATACAACAAGGTTCGAGTCCCCGATGACGTCCAACCGTTTTGCCCCTAGTTCTAGGGCGGCTTCTAAACTAGCAATGCATGCTTCATATTCTGCTTCGTTGTTCGAGACCTTGAACCGGAGTTTAAATGCTAGAGGGATACGGGACTTGTCGGGTGCTATCAGCAATACCTTATCTCATACCCATACTGGTTTGACACTCTGTCAAAATACATCGTCCAAAACTCATAGTCAATATGCAAAATAGCCTCATCTGGGAATAAGTATTCAACTGCTTCACCTCCTTCCACCGGATGATCGGCTAAGAACTCCGTTACCGCTCTTCCCTTGACTGACTTGCGCGTCACATATTTCAGATTGAATTCGGAAAGCAACAGCAACCAACGAGCTAGCCTACCCGTAAGTGCCGGTTTCTCGAAGAGATATTTGATGGGATCTAATCTTGAAACCAACATTACAGAGTGAGCTAACAGGTAGTGCTGCAGCTTCTTGGTAGCCCATACCAAGGCTAAGCAAGCCTTTTCCAATGGTGTGTAGTGGGTTTTATACTCCAGCATCTTCTTGCTCAGATAGTAGATAGCCCTCTTCATCTTGTCCTCAGACTCTTGTGCGAGCATGCAGCCCACTGTAGTCTCAGTCACTGAAAGGTACAAAATCAACGGTTTTCCTGGCTCAGGCGGTGACAACACGGGTGGGTTCTGTTAGTATTCCTTGATCTGTTCAAAAGCAGCTTGGCATTGGCCGTCCCATTGGAACTTTTTTCCTTTCTTTAGGAGACCAAAAAGTGGTTCACAAGTCAAGGTTAATTTTGAAATAAACCGTCTTATGAATTGCACTTTATCCAAAAAGCCTCTCACCTCGTTTTCAGTCCTTGGTGGTGGCATTTCTAAGATGGCCTTGATTTTGGAAAGGTCAACCTCGATACCTCTCTGCGTAATCAAGAACCCCAGCATTTTCCTTGCTGTAACACCGAACGTACACTTCTGAGGATTCAGCCGCAATCGAAATTCTCTGATCCTTTGGAAGAACTTTTGTAAGGCAGTGTAGTGGCCCTCTCTTTCTTTGGACTTGACAATCATGTCGTCCACATACACCTCCACCTCTTTATGGATCATGTCATGTAATATCGTGGTCGCGGCCCGTTGATATGTAGCTCCAGCATTCTTCAACCCAAATGGCATCACCGTAATAGAAGTCCCACGGTGGTGGTGAAAGCATCTTTCTCGGTCTTCAAAGCCATTACTATCTGATTATAGCCTGAGAATCCATCCATGAACAAAAGCAAAGCGTGCCCCGCTGTGAAGTCCACTAACTCGTCAATATGCGGCAAGGGAAAGTCATCCTTCAGAATGGCTCTGTTCAAATCCTTGAAATCTACGCATACCCGGATCTTGCCATCCTTTTTCGGCACTGGAACAATGTTGGCCAACCAAATTGGGTATTCGAATACCAGCACGAACCCTGCGTCAATTTTCTTGGTGACCTCTTCTTTAATCTTGAGGGCCCAGTCCGGACGGATCCTCCTGAGTTTCTGTTTAACGGGTCGGGCCTCTGGTTCAAAAGGGATCCGGTGCTGTACAATCTCAGGATCGATTCCAGGCATGTCTTTGTAGGACCACGCGAAAACATCTTTGAAATCTTTTAATAAAGCGACTAAGCGCTCGCATTTCTCCGAAGACAACGTGGACCCGATCTGGACCAGCCGCGGGTCCTCTTCAGTACCAACATTAATAGTAGTGATTTCATCAACTAAAGGTTTAACAAATCTTTTCTACTCTTGATCAATTAAGCGTTGTAAAACCGGAGGAATTTCTTCCCTGTCGTTTTTATCAAAATTTTGAAAACCCTGATTAATACAATAAACCAAGGGCACAGAAAAGTACTCAGAAACCACATCCATTCCATTCTCATTAAGCACATCCAAATCGTCCTATTCTTTTGTTACAACAGACTCAAAAGAGAAAGAAAAAGATGACCTAGACAGGACTGTGGTATCTGGTTTATCACCCCCAGGATTACCGGACTCAGACTCAGTCGAGCTAGAACCTGATTCCGACTCTACAGACTCGGTGGAATCAGATTCCGGCTCACTACCTGACCTGGTGCTGTTTGACAAAAATCCCTTCTCGTACTGCCAGGTGAGAGAGGGTGCGATGGATGCATCCAAAATGCTTGACGGTGGGCTTGCAGCCGTTTCATTCCCAATCATGGACACCGAGAAGTTATCCCCCAAGCACTTCTATATGATCAGAGGATTTGAAAGTAGACAAGCCAGTGCTACCCCCATTTCAATTTCAGCGCTCTCGGAATCCACATTTTTACACTGCTCAACCTCAGCTGATGGGTCTGTCTGCTCCTCGGCAACATCATCCCCAGATAACTACAGGTCAAAGAAGATCTCAAAGCTTGGCACGCGCTTTCTCTCCGCATTCAGCCATGGCTCTGGGAAGCCACAAAATGGAAAGTCCTCCCCCTCCCAGACGAAGCGTCCGTTTAGGGTGCCCTGGATGGGTCGGTGCATCAACTCAAAAGGCTTCCCTGCCTTCTTTGCTCTAGCTCTCCCGGCCATCTCCTTGCCTTTGCTCACCCAATCCTCTTTGGTGGGCAGATAGCTCAAGCCAAAGGTATGTGGGTTATGCGGCACTTTGGCCGATACTGCAATGCCTTTCCGGCCACTCTTCCCCAATCCCATCCCGGGGATGTGTTGAAGCTTGTTCATGAGGTACACTAATTGAGCGCTAACATACAACCCCTCATCAACAGCCAAGATGTTTTGTACGACCCGGGCCTCAGCCAGAGTAAACCTTGATAGGAACACATCCTCTGTGCCATGCTCGATTTCCAAAACTAGTGTAGACACTTCTGGCGGGGGATGGATTGACGAATTCTTGAAAACAATAGCCACCCCCTTCCCGTGGGGTATTTCAATATCTGAAGCAACGTGGAAAAGATTGCCTTCACCTGGTGCAGCCACGGCCGCCCCAAAAGTAGGTTAAAGGTTGCGGGAATGTCCAAGACATGAAAGTCAATTTCGTGTTGTCCCGGACCAACTTGAGTTTGAATTTTCACAGTCCCCATCACCTCCCTGCTTATGTTATCATACGCCCTTATCACCTGGGCTGTGGGCACGAAGTTTGCGGGCTTCAACCCGATTGCATATGCCGTCTTTGACGGGCATACATTAATAGCGGATCCCGTGTCGACAAGAACCACCGGTATCCATTTGCTTCTACATTCCACAGAGATGTAGAGCGGTTTGTTATGATTCGCACCCTCAGGCGGCAGTTCTTTGTCAGAAAAGGTCAACATCGGGGAACCTCCTCTCGGAAAGACCAATCCTACCAGCTGTTCAGGCGTGGTGTCTATTGAGAGCTTGGCTTTGTCCATGGCCGATAGAACAGCCTGTCTATGAACACATGAAGCCATAAGCAGTCCCCAGATGGAGATGTCTACCTGTATCTTTTTCAACTGCTTCAATACAGCCTCTTCTTCGAGTTGCTTCTCTTTCTGTTTCTTTACCTCCTTGTCCTTTCTGAACGCCTCTGGCTGATCTAGGTGTGGGGGCTTGAAATACCGCCCGCTCCTAGTCATATGGTCAACTTCGCCAATGTACCAGGTATCGTCCGGTTGATTGCTTCCCCAATCCTCATCCGTGTGGGCAAGACATAGATCATCGTCCTCCCACCACATTCCATCGGCAGACAATGACACACACCGCCAGTTATAAAAATCTTCGTGCCCACAAGATTTATGCCTCAGACTCGCAGTACATTCTGTTCTTGTGCACACAGCACTCTCAACCCCCACAGGAGCTCTAGCCTTTTTGGCTCTTTCGGAATCTTCGATCCCTTCTTGTTCTAACTGCTTCAACATTTCCTGCATTCACAATGCCCAAGTCCCGAGCAAAATTCTTAGCACCGGCGCTCTCCGGCGATGCATTCTGATCTCCGGCCCTTCCGGCCATAATTGATGTCCTTGCCCCTGACGGGCCCCTTTCCAGTTGAGATTCTTCAACAATATCTGGTTGGTCATCAAGCCACCTAGTAACCTCTGCTGACTCCTTAAAATCGAACCAGTTGACTGTCACATCCCCCGGCTCTTGCTCGTTGAAAATATGAAGGTCAGCAATGTCCCCTTCCAGAACTGCTAAGTCATCTATTCTCTGATCAAGTCCATCCCCCCGTAGTACACAAATTTCTACCCCCACCGGCAATTCCACATTTGTCCTAATCTGACCCGCTGACACAATGTAGCCACTCGGATTGTACACCTCCTCAACAAAGCTCCCCAATTCCTCAGTCCCTGAATCCACTGTACCACTTTCCTCCGAAATCATCCATATTCTATCTTCGACAGCCACCACCATTGGTTGGGGTTGGGTTCAGGAGATGTCCAACATGCACAAGTCAGTGCTATCGGGAAGGGACACCTCCGGCTTGGGTAGGTCGGATGGGGTGATATATATGCTGGGGTCGTATGATATGACCCCGGTCTGGATAAAGTTGATGCGTTTGGGAGGTGGAGCTTGGTTGTGTGGTGGGAGAGGGTTGGTTGTGACATTGGGTTTCTCTGGGGGCACAATCACCCTATTATCAATGAGATCTTGAATCTCATGACGTAATCGGAAGCATTGGTCGGTGTCATGACCGTGCTGTTGGTGAAAGGTGCAGTATTTGGCTAGATTATGGGTGGGGGGAAGTTTTTCTGGTAACGGCCGTGGCTCTAGGGGCTTCAAATGCCCTTTCCTGATCAAAACTCCTAAAGCCTTGGACAAGGACATGTATAGTGGAGTGAAGGTTCTTTGGCTTTTGGGTAGGTATCTGGCTGTTTGTGAACTACTACTGGATGCACCGGTGAATGGCGTAGCTGCAAGGGTTCTTGGGGGATTGGTGGTAACCATGCTTACTTTTGAAGCTTTGGCAGTTGCGGCACTGCTTGTGCCTGCATTGTTGTTTCGGTTGAAGGTTCTCCTGGGTTGCTCTTTGTCATTGTAAATCAAGCCCTGCTTCAAGGCATCCTCGATCTGTACTCCCATCTCATGTAAATCTGAAAAGGTAGGGAAGGGGAGCACGATCATTTTCTGCATCAGTTTGGGTTGGAGGTTGCGCACAACCATCCGTATTTGATCCTTATCCGTCGGCCTTATGGTCATCATTGAGGCCTTGGCCCTCCAGCGGGTTACGAATTCAGAGAAACTCTCCTTAGGCTCCTGCCTTGTTGTCTCGAGATCACGGGGTTGTAATCTCGATTTGCGTGTTATAGAAGTACTGTGTAATGAAAGCCTCGGCCATCTCATCCCAGTTCCGCTTGACATCGTCTTCCAATTTTGCGTACCAGATGGTCGCCACACCCGACAGGGTCCGGCCAAACAATGAAAGCTTCTATAGTCTGGTGAGGCCCATCGGCCTTAGTATCTCCGAAAACAAGCGTAGATGCACCATGGGATCTCTAGACCCGTCAAAGCGGTCGATTTGTGGCATCTTGAACCGATTTGGCAGCGTCACAGCCGCATCGGTATACCCGTCCTCAATGTCTAGGATGGACTTTACCCCTTGGGATTTCTTGAACAACTTTTCAAGCTTGCTCAACTTCAACGTTGTAGGGTCCACCTCGAACTCAAAGGAAGAGTCCGGTTGATTGATAAGCGTAGGTGCCTTGGATAGTTGAGGTAGAATCGGGGGTGGAGCCGGCCCTGTTGGGATGTTTGTATCCTCCTGGATATTCTAGACATTTGGTGTCTCCCCGGGTAGTGGGACCCCTGGTGGGGGAGGAGCTTGATGTGAGGCTGATGCTCCGGCTTGCTGCTGTAGCCGGGTAATTAGCTCTACCTGTTGAGCCATGATCTCAGCCTGCTGTTTGGGAAATTTCGCTTAACGGACAGCGTCCTGCTGCATGATTTTCATACTTACTTGGAGTTGACGCATCATCTCCTCCATCTCTGCCATGTTCTGCTGATCTAGCTGACTAACTGGTATATCTATCTCTATGGTAAAAACTGAAGCCTCAGCCTGACTGTCCACTGACGGGGTAGACCACTGTTCTGGCCACCTTTGCTCGGATACACTGCGTCTTCTCGACCTCCGTCTGATAACCGGGGGTAAGGAATAAAACACTGGTTGTCCGTCGACCAAATCCTCAAATCGATTGAGTCGGCGACCTCTAGTCCAGAGTACTTGGGGAATATCTGCTTGGTCTGAAGCAATTGTGCTAAACTACCCCTAGCAAAAATATAAATAAAGCAATAATAAGGAAATAAACAATCAGACAAATGGACAGCATAACCGTGTAAATAAACACACAACACATAGTTGGGTATCACAACACACAGTTGATAAGCTGAATAGACTGTTCTCAAACACTGATCATTGTTCCCAGATCACTGCCCCCAAAATTGAATTTGATACCCACAGATAACTTATTCCCAAAATACTGAACTGGTGCCCGCAGGCCTGATACCCAAACTTGTAAACCGATACATGCATTCCTGTAGAGACGCACTCTAAAAGCACATAGCAAACAAGTGAGAGCCAAAACACGCCTATGTTGGGGTAGGGTTTCCCTGTCCTATTTTGTTAGGAGCTAAGGTTTCACTACGCACGTAGCAGTTTCAAACAACCTACAATCGGGTAAGTAACCTGTCCTAACTTGGAATGGTCACTACGGATTTCGAATATGCACTAGGTCGAATGGTCAAAAAGGGTGCCCCGGTAAAAACTGGGGGTTGTGTTCCCATCATGGCAGAGCTCGTAACCGGTCAGCCTTATGGCACGCTTCTCAAAGCGAGCCTCCGGCAAATTGTTCAGGAATAGCAGATGGCAAACACGGTGTCCTAGGTGCACCAATGCAAATGCAATGTAAAGAAACACATAAGTGTAGTCAAAACAAGATATCATGAATTCGAGTCAAGTTCTCTAAATCCCCAACAGAGTCGCCAAAAACTATAGACGTCCCCGAACGTCCCGGGAAAATCCCGTTTTGTTCATTGGGCTTACTACAATTCGGACTCAATGTCACGGTTCTGAATCTAATCTCACAAAGTGCAATGCAAGATCGATAAATCACCAAAGAGTCCAAATCCGGCAAATCATTTTGAAAAATTGATTTTTAGAAAGAAGTTCCAAACATGGACTGCTTTGCCAAATACAGAGTCGCCACCTAAATATTTTATTTTGGGAGAATTTAGGAAACCCTGACTCGTGCCTAAGGCCATGTGTCCGTCATCACCAAAGTTGCCTTGGCTCGAGAACTTGGGTACGATTGGGGAAGGTCATTTCATGAGCACCACCGCTCGCTCGATCAAAGATCAGCCACAACTAAGCATGATATCGAGTTTTTGAAAACACATGTGCTCTTATTCCGGTTTATTAGCCTAGAATTACTATGTGATGCACACAGCATACAAGTATAGACTAGATTGCCTAAGTTGGAACAAAGTATCGCATATCCGTTTGTTTTGAAAATGGATTGAAGTTTGCTACTAGCAAGTAGGCTAAAATACGGGTTTCGACGAATTATTCCAACTCAAGCAACCCAACCTTCACCCATAGGCATTCAGGCAGTTATATCACATAAGCACATAGCCTCATGGTAAGCATGCTATCATGGCAATCACTCACACACATGCAAGGATGCTAAAGCATAAACACTTACCGAGTACTCCGAGCCAACGAAAGAAGCTAATTAGAAATCATGCATGAATCCTAACTATGCTAAGAATGCCTAATGCAACACATGCAAAAATGCAACTACGATAGGCTCGGCTATTCTAGATGGCATATGAGATGCAATAATCGATACATGTATTCAACTTGGAATTGAAATACAATGCAGTTAGCATGATTCGTCGAGCCCGGTGCATGCAATACAGATGAATGAATGCAAACATGCGAACATATAGATGTTAATTGAAACATGCCCTAAACTAACCATCATAAGCTAGTAAATAAAAGGGAGAAAGACGTGGGGTTGGAAGACATACAACACACACACGCACACTTATTACAAAGTTGGCCCTCTCTCGGAGGGTCTGAATGAATAATACAGAATAAACTAGCTAATCTAAGCTAATTAAACTAATTATTACATAACATTAATTAATTAACGAATTAACTAAGTAATTAAGTTGGCACGCAAAACATATGAAATGGACTGCCTCAGCTCGGTCTTAAATGATAAGGAATGCATGCATGCTCAAGTCGCCTTGTCGGGAAATCCATCATGATGCCCCGATTTGCCTCTATTTGCAACTGGTCCCAGAACACTGTACAAAGCTCCAGAAGGCTAAAACTCCACCATGCTGTAGGGATATTACTAACCAATTTTTGTTGTTAGTTTCCGGTTTGCTACAACGGAGAGCAAGAAGGGGGCATGGCAAAGTATTTTCAACATATGTGTGCACGACCACTCTCCCTGTCATTGCATAAGCTCTAGAGAGTGTAGTTCTCGATCCTCGTGCCACCAATCACGCATCTCGATGCATGATAGCCGAGGAGTCGAATTGCATGACTCAATGTGAAATGAATGCACATATAAACACAACAAGTCTTAAACTCCATCATGGGTAATCTGGAGTGTTGGCGATCGAGAATCGAGGCACGTTTCGTCACTTGGAGTACGAAACGTCCCTCGTTTCCTGTGTTTGGACTAAACCTTACTCCAAACACAATGCAATACACATGGCATGCATGAATGCAACTCTAACATGCAACCTAAACATAATGCCACTAAATGATACAAACATGCAAATGATGATATGCAAACATGCTGCTAGCATGCACAATGCTATGAAATAATCAATGGCATACTCAATGCACATGAAAACTATATGGCATACGCAATGCACACATGGACACTAACAATGAAATTATCAAGGCATACACAATGCGATGGTCAATCATGCAACAACATGGACTAAATGGCATATACAATGCAAGATGGACTTAAACCAAGATAGGTGAGCCTTAGCCACACCCAAATCAATGGCCAAACATGATGAAATTAAGGCAATAACACTTATGCAAACATGCACAATGCGAGGGACCAAACCTAAGGCACCAAATGCAACTCTACCAAAGCATGGCAAGGGTTGAAATATGGCATACAATCATACATTTTCCAGCTCTGAAATGACATGCAAGATGGTCCCGAATCATGTAAACACCTCACACAATGCATGCTAGATGGCCCGGGTACCGAAACTAGTGAAGTGCATTACACTAGAGGTACACAAAGCAATGCTCAAATGACCTAACCAGCCCCAAACATTCCCTATGTAGGTCCAAGACAGTGGGAAGATGGTCTAAAATGATGGCTCAAAATGCATAGAAATGAAGCTCATGCAATGGTCCATAAATGAGGTATTCATGCACAACTCTCAAACACATTTAAAGAGCAGAAAACATGGGAATATGGCATACATACAAACTCTGAAATGACATGCTCAATGACCCCAAAACATGAAAACACCATCATTCAAGCATGCAAGAAGCTTCAAAACTCAAAGCTAGGCATGGGCATTACACTACAAGCATGCATAGCAAGCATCATTCGACCATGAGGCATAAAAACAGAGCTAACACAGTCCAAAATATGCACAAAATCAGTTTAAGGCATGGCCAAAAAGTGCTAGAATCAAAGACCAAACTAGTATGCAATACAAGCTAGTGAAGAGGGTTTACACTACAAGTATATGAAGCATTCAAGAGGTCACTAAAACAAAAAAATTTAGAGGTATGACATGCCAAATAAAGCCCAAAAACTCATTGAAAAATGGTCAATGCATGCAAGAATGACATACTCCTTTGATAGGCTATGAAGAGGGTTATTCCACACATGCAAGATGGACATCCAATATGGCAAAACAAGCTCTAGAAAGAGCCTATGAAGGTCCTAAAACTCACCAAAAATGGCCTGAAACATGGCTTGGAAGCATGCAAATAAGGGCTCCTTTGTTAGGCCAAATATGCTAGAAAACAAAACAAGGAGAGAGAGGGTTACCCCTCTCTAATTTTGGAACTCAAGACAGCATGCTAGCCACTAAAAATGCACTGGATTTCAGTGGCTAGAAGGCAAAACAAAGGTCAATGCAAAGGCCCTAATGCATGGCTCAAAATAAGGCAAAATGAAGCATGCAAGGGGGTAGATGACCCCCAAAAGAAAAATGATCTTAAACAAACATGTTAAGGACCTCAAAATAAGACTTTTTTTAGTTGATGACAAAGCTCAGATATGCTTGCAAGTATGGCTAAAAGATGAAGCAAAATAAAGCTCAAAAGAGGGAATAGGGTGTTACCCTTATAGCTCAGCAACTCCAGCAGCTTCTGGACCAAAAATGTAGCTCCTCAATCTCTAAAAAAAGGCCTCCAAGAAGCTTAGATTGGGGTTGGAGGGGTTAGGCTAGGAGATGGTGTGCAAAGGGCCAAAAACTTCACATTTTCTAAGCCTAAAGGGAGAGATATAGAAAGAGATAGATGTACATACCTCAGCCAAAATTAGAACCCTCTACAAGGAAGGGAAGGCCTTCCCTTGTAGAAAAGGGAGGCTAAAGCTTCTCCAAGAAGCTTCAAACCAAGGTGGAAGATCCTCCATACACGTGTATGGAGGATCCAGTCTGTGCCTCCCAGCTGGCACAGCTGAAACCAACTTACTGAGACAGAAAAGGTGAGAGCTGGCCGACCAGTTCAGGTGGCCGGCTGACCACTTGCCCTAGTCGGCCGACCAGGTTCAAAAGGTTCAGGTTGATGAATGGTGGTTGGCTGCCTCATTTGGTGGTCTCCTAATTGAATGCAAGCTAGTGGTGTGATGGGAGACCTACAAAAGTGGCTCAAAAACCAAGGAGACCAACTTCCTGACAAGAAAATCGGCCGGCGGGAGAAAAGGTGGTCTCCCACCCTTGTGCCACCTTCCAAACAATGAAAATAGGGTCCATGCTAAAAATGAACCAAGACGGATGCAAAACAAGGGTTTGGGGGCCAAAACGCGCAGCCGGGTGCCCCCGAAAATTGACTGTTAAGCATTGAAAGTGGCGTGTGACCACGAAGGTGGTCTCCCGAGACACAGTGTCCCTCTAGAGGGAGGAAACAAGGTGTGTGCCAAAAACCGAAGCAAACGGAGAAAGTTAAGCGGTCTTGAACCGAGGCGCACGGCCCCGAAAACCGAAAACTGGTCTCCAAACGGGAACAGTGGTCTACAACCACGAAAAGTAGCCTACGGCCATTGAGAGATGGTCTATGAGACCTCTCCCTCCCTTCGGGAAGAGAAAACAAGACCTGGTTCGCAAACCGAGGCAAAGTACAAAAGAGTCCCGAAGTCCGGAGGCAAGGCTCTCAGTCAAGACTCCGTAACCTCAGAATGAGCACAACATGCGCAATCACCGAGCGCTCAATTGATGACGTTTAAGTCTTAAGGTCGGTCAAAAATGGGGTATCTACAATTATATTTCTTCCCAAGTAACAAGTACAAAAACTCCAATGAGTATAATCTCAATAAACAATATATTTTCCTCAACAAGTGTTGTTGCATTTTATATCTGTTACTAACAAGGTTGATTCATTTCTCCAGAATTATGTACAACAGGTAAATCCTTTTGGAACGCTTCAAACACTTTAACAACATTTTCGGATGATTTGGGTCGTATTAATGGTCTTCTTAAGAACTTTAGTTGCCATCTTTTAGGAATGATCTGTCCTAACAATTTCATTTGCTCCTTCCTAAACTTCCTATCAACATACCATTTTCCACCTCACTAACCCAAACATACCTACAATTCAACAAGAAGGAAAGGGAGAAGTTGTAACACAAATTACAATGTAGAAAGCATAGTTTTGCAAGTGAAGAATCGACAATTGAATGAAAAAATGACCCCTAATCTTTAAACCAACATACCATGATATAGAAAGCAGATAGTCAAGCTAGGTATGTCGTTTGCATGAAATCTACAAGGATGAAGCCAGGCTAAGCTTAAATAAAAACTGCTAATTAACAACTCTGAGGAACATATCGCTAATAACTAAGTGATCTAGGTAAAATATAAAGGTCTCCTTCCTCTTCATGTTCAAGTTCAAAACCCCAGCTCAATTAAAATAACAATTTCTATTAGGATACAACATTGGAGGCTTCCATTCACTCATTAAAGCATGTTATACGAAACAAAATTTTCAGTTAAATAGGCATTGTCATCTTTTTGTCACTTTCTTCAATAACTAAGCATACCCCATTGGCGAACACATCTATGACAAAATATTAACAAACAAAAGGAAGAGAACAAAAGAAACTTAGGAAACCGCAACAATATAATTGATTTAGCACTCTGTATGTGAAATTAATTCCAATCTTTCTGAATTATTGTCGGTGCAATGGCAATTACACTCCCATCAACCAATCAAAACACCAATAAACATACAATGTGGGGGCATATGATAGAATATATACATCATAATTTGAAACCATTTGATGCAACATGGTCTCTCAAGGCACTTCCATTTAAGATATGGTGGGTAGAATAAACTTGCTGATGTAATCCTTTCGATATATGAATAAAAAGAAATACAGAGAAGAAATAAGATAATAAAGAAGAGGGAGGGATGGGAGGGAACAGAAGAAAGAATATGAAAAACACAATGAACCTCAAATCTTCTCCATCCAATACCAAAATCTTGAGCTTAAAACATCCACCTTAAATCTAAAAAATAAGCAAAAAAACCAAAAATAAATGCATCAATTTACCACTCAACATCTCCGATGGAGGTCACTGGTGGCTACCTAATTTCTCGTTGATGGCTATCGAAGCTCTAGTAGCCTCTCTGTCTCTCTTTCGCGAGCGCGCGCACACACACGCACGCACGCATGCATTTGTCTCATGTATTTCCATGAGAATGAAAGGGCTTTCAAGCAATTAGGCCAATAATTTGCCGTTTTAGTTTTATACCCACACTTCTAGTTTTTCATTTTTGCCACTTAATTTGCTTTTCAGAATTGCAACTAAAACCCCAATCTTGTCAAGGTCATGTCGGATTAAGGGGCATGTGTCCCCCATGCCCCAAACGTATCTAGACCAAAACAAAAACAAACAGAAAAAGATAGTTAAGAAAAAGAAAGATACAGGGAAATAGTAGAAGAATAGAGGTCATTAGCAAAATCAATAACTGAACATAAGGGAGAAGAATCACTGAAGCAGCAACAAGAGACATATAAAAGAAGAAGGGGAGAGAGAACTCAAGATCTATCAATCAAATATGAATTTTATTCTTATCAAGGAGACTAATTACATTTATGACAATGGAGCCTATTTATAAGCTTAAGGAAAATCTAATTAACTCGTCGAAACCTCTAAAACTCATTCAACTTATTCTACCCAACAACAGAGAGGGTGATTGGCAAAACTTATTTGCAACTAAATAAATAAAGCTAGCTAAAAAAAGAGTCTCAAACCTAGCTTCAAAAAGTTATTTTTTAAAAATATTTTTTTAGCATTTGAGTTGAAAATGTTTTAAAAATTTTAAAATAAAATTGACAAAATTCACCTGACACCCTAATTTTTACAACTACTTAAGTATGAAATTTCATATTTAAGCTTAAGCTGCAAATAAGTTTTTCCTAAACAAGTACCTAATAGAAATTAGACTCCATCTTTCAAACCACGAGAAGTCCTAATAAAATAAAAATAAAGTATCTAAAAGACTCATAATATCAATAAAACATTATCTTTGTAAGTCCTAAATCAAGTACACTTCGATAGAAAGCTCAACCTCAAGTTTTCTTTAACATTCATAAGACATTAGTACAGTCCTATGAAGCACGGACACGTCTCTGGAGGCAGCGTATGGGTGTCAGACACGTGTCGGACACGGACACGCGTCGGACACGCGGTAGACACGTGTCCGACACTCGACCTAATGTGTCCCTGTTTTTTTTTTTGAATTTTTGCAGGCGGACACTCTTTTAGACACGCTTGACACGTCGTGGACACGTTGAAACAGAAAGAAACCCTAACCAGGAAGAAACCCTAACCCATTGAAGAGAGAGAGAGAGAGAAGAACATTGAAGCCTAGATGGAGTCCTCTTCGTCTCTGATCGAGGTATTTCTGTCACCTCTGTTCGTCTCCTCTCTCTCTGTGTTCGTCTCTCATCGTCTCATCTCCTCTCTCTCTGTTCTCGCCTCTCGCTCCTGATCGTCGTTATAGCGATCCCGGGTTTTAACCCTTGTTGTACAGTGCTCTGGACTTGTGTCCGTAGATGTTAGTAGTTGTTTAAACCTGGTTTTACATCCTTTCCTACATTATATTTGAGTTATAGGATGTGTTGGGCAGGTTTGTTTCAGGTTGGTTGTGTTTGGGAGCCAAGGGTGGTCATCGAATTTTTGTCCTTCGCCGGCGAGAGTCGGTCGCCGAGCGGCGTTGAGTTTGTGTCGGTGGGTCGAGCGAGTGGCTTCGGCGAAGCGATTGCGTCTGTCTTGACACTGAACACCATGATTTCTGGCTCGAGCGAGCTTTTCTTCGCTCGAGCGATCTGGTTCGGTCTTCGCCGAGAAGCGGTTTGTCGCTTCGGCGTGCGTCTAGTTGCAGACCTGAAGGGTCGAGTTCCTGGCTCGAGCGAGCTTTTCTTCGCTCGAGCGAGCTTCTGGGTTGTTGGCTCGAGCAAGGCTGTCTTGGCTCGAGCGAGTGTTTCCTGTGTCTGGTCGCTCGAGCGAGCAGGCCTTCGCTCGAGCGAGCCTGTTTATATCAGCGAGACAGCAGCGGATTCCAAATCACTTTTTCAAAACTTTTTGATTTCCAAACCCTAAATCCGAGAGCCTCTCTCTCTAGAATTACTCTCTCTCTAAGATTTGATCTACCTAGAGTGATTTCCTACCCTAGGTCCTTTGTTAAAAGATAGAGGGTGTTGAGATCTTTGTCTTAATCGGAAGAAGTTGGGTTTTGGAGCACTTTGAGTTTTGGTCTTCATCTCCGCTTGGGCTCTAACTTCGAGGTAGGGATAACCTACTCCATCTTATGAATTTTGTCTTTGAATTTTGGCATTTTGATATGTTGGGGGTTGTTGGGTAATTTTGAGAAAGTTTGGGTCTTTTGTGTATTTTTTACAAAAGTTGGGGTTTTATTTAAAGTAGACCTATATGCAAGATTTGGCATAGAGAAACGAGATTAATGTTGGAACATTGATAGAAATGGAACCTTAGGGTTGTTTTTGTAAATTATGGTAATTTACCCTAATTGGTTTAATTAACTAGTGCATGTAATTAATTAAAGAAAATGAGGAATTGGGTTGAGAATGTTGAAATTGGGAATGTATGGGACTAAAGGGTGTAGTTGAATCATTCATTACTCACCTAGTTGAAATGTTGATATACTATCCATTTGTGCATTTATTTCCTGCTTAGAGATAATTGCTTTGTACTACCGGTGGGGGGTAGTATTGATTGTTGTAGACAATGCATGATGATTAGGCAAACTAAAACTAATCAATTGGATGTGTCATAGAGTATGACGGTTGGTAGAATACATTAAATTTATGTATTGATTGATTGTGCATATGACCAATGTGTTTATATGCATTATGTGTAGAAGTGGATGGAATACATTAACTTTATGTGTTATTTGAATGCGTATATGATTCTGTGTTTATATGCATTGCTTGTGTATGGGAGGTGATGGGGGATGTACTCCACGGTTTACAGGAAGATGGGGGATGTACCTCTAAACCGGTTAATGGTTATGGGGAGATGGGGATGAACCCGGATGCAGCTCATATGCTCTCCCATTGTAGTTATAATCTGACTCACATGCTTATCGATTGAAGTGTTGATACAGCTCATATGCTTGTCAATTGAAGTGTTGTTTGTTTGATTTGATATAGCACTAAAATGTATATCGTTATCAGTTGTGAAGTATAGAAAATATTTCTATGTTAAGTTGATACAACACCAACATGTGTATCATAAGTGAAGTATGGAAGTGGTTTATGTGTTTTTGATACAACACCAACATGTGTATCTCTAGTGAATTTTCGAAAGTGTTCTAATGATAAATCATAGTCTCATCAAACGTTTTGACCAGAGTACTGAGCCTAGTTTTCAAACTCAAGGTCGAATAAGAAATGGAAGGTGAATTGTAACATAGACTTAATTATTTTGGAATTGTAAAATGAGGTAAGTGAATGTGTGAGTGTTGACCATCTATTAGTTGCTAATCTTTTAGTCATTGTTCATAGTTGGTTTAGTGTATTTCTACTGGGCTGTGGCTCACCCTATATGGGAACATCATTTTCAGGTACAGGTAGCGTGACGCCTCCAAGGACATAGCTTGGAAGGCTAGAGGCGGACATCATTTTTTTTATTGTCCTATTCTTTTGGTGTATTATGTGTAGATTCAAGCCAAGGGCTTAATGTGTAATTGAGCTAGTACTCTCTTTTGTAACCAAGTGTTAACTTGGAAAGATGTAAGCCCTTTAGGGCATTAGCTTTTGCTGTTAATATGTAATATCTTTTATAATGAAGAACTCCGATGATTAGAAACTGTTGGTCTTCCTTATATTAATGCATGTTTATATTGATGGGTTTAGTATTATTTTGAGGGCGTTACAGTCGTCTCTGATCGTTGTCTCCGATCGAGTCCTCTTCTTCTCGTTTTCCATCTCCTCGCTCACTGTTCTCTCCTCTTCCTCTCTTCTTTTTTTTGGTTTGACTCTCTCTTCACTTTTTCTTTATTCTTTTTTCTCTCCATGTCACTCCCTCTTTTGTTTGACTCTCTCTTCCTCTCTTCGTGTCACTCCCTCTTTTATTCTTTTTTCTTTTTTCTTTTTCACACCTTTTTTTTGTAAATAAATAATATAAATAAATACAAATAATATATTTATTTTTTAATTTTACATATAATAAATAAAATAAATGAATAAAAATAGTATATTTTTTAATTTTACATATAATAAATAAATAAAAACAAATAAAAATATTATATATTTTTTAATTTTATATATAATATATATAAAAAATTATATATATTAAACGTGTCCTCAGCGTATCGTGTCCCCTATTTTTTAAAAATTTGCATTTTTACGTGTCCGTGTCGTGTCCCGTATCCGTGTCCGTGCTACATAGGTACAGTCTAAATCTTCATTACGAACATGTTAGGGAGATCTATCTATCAAATCTAAATTTTAATTCATATCTGAGAGGCTAATTTCATTTTACTACAATAGTGCCTATTTATAAGTTTAAAGAAAACTTAAATAAACCTATAGAAACCTTCTAGCTTATGAAACTCTTCATAGCCAATACCCAATAGAAACTAGAATCTGTTTTTACATTTTAATCTGAGAGGGTGAAGCACGTACACGACATGGGTATAGACCCAGATCGAATATTGCAAAAAAAAAAAAAACACTTGTATATATATTTTATTTGTTATGTACATAAACACAACATGCACAAACTACCACAAATAATAGTAATTCAACATGAAAAAAAGCATTCAACTAATAATTTAAATGGTTATTATGTTTTGTTTAAGGATGCACGGTGTAATGTGTTTATTTAAGGATGCACTGCGTTTTTAGTAATTATGTTTTGTTCAAGGATGCATTGTATAATGCTTGTTATTTTATTACTAGTTGTTATCTTTATTTATTTTTTTTTTGTGGGGGAGGAGGGGGGTTGATTTTTGTGGAGGGAAAAAAAAACGTGATTGAAAAGTTTATTGAATTAGTGACATAATAGCGTGCATCCCTCTCTCTATATATGAATTGGAATTTCATTTTTTGAGTTACAAATGTGAATTGGAATTTCGAGCCTGTTCAAGCTCGAGCTCATTCAAGCTCGTTTATATTGAGTCAAAACGAGTTGAGCTCAAGTTTTTAAATTAGCCAACGAGCTGAGTTCAAACATAATTTTTTAAGCTCGAGCTCAAGCTCGAGCTTCCTTCATTTTGACCAAGCCGAGCCTGAACATTTGAAAGCTTAGTTCAACTCGGCATGGCTTAGCTCGACTACTCTCGTTTGCAGCCCTAACTATAACAGCAACAAATAGTGATAGTGTCCACACTAAGGGTACTACAAAAACAAAATTAATATAACTTGAGATAGTAACGAAAGATATGTTAACTTTTGATTTAACAGATACTATGGCCCTTGACCGAGTAGAATGCCAAACAAGATTCATGTAGCAAGCACAAATAGTTGGGAGGGACAAGGCTTTATTGAGTTGAGTTGGGTAGAAAAAGGAAAGAAATAAAGCATTTCTACTGTCCAAATATAATATATACTTGTTATGTAAATCATTTTCTATTCAAATTGTTATAAAAAATGAAACTACTTCTATAAAATTACAAAAATCCTAGGTCCTAAGATACAATATAAGATAAAACCACACAATGCAACACAAACAAAGATCAACACTCAATTTAGTACTCCCTCAATCCCACAATGTTAGCAGCTTCTGGGAGTTCAAATTTTTCAAAGGGACATACAATGTGGGTGTTTGGGAAGTGGATTTTTTTGTAGATTTTTTTAGTTGTAGGATATTATTGGAGAAATTTTTTTTTTATGTTTGGGAAGATAGTTGGGTTTTTTTGTGATTGGATGTGATGTTAGTGAGAGAAAAAAGTGAAATGATTATGGGGTTTGATGTGTTATTTTGTTTGGATTTATTTTTTTTGGTTTTGTAACCAATTTGTCTTTTAGTGAAAAAAAACAAAAAAAATTCCTTCCCAAACACCACCAATATAAAAAATTCAAATTCAAATAAAAAGGCATTTGGTATCTCAGATTCCCCTTTTATTCCCTGTCTTAAATATATTCAACCACTTATGAGGGACCATGTTCAAAATTGTAAAATTTTATGCTTTGACTTTCTAGAGAAGACTAACATTTTGGGACATCCCCAAATTGGGAAAAGGACTAACAGTGTGAGACAAAGGGAGTACACAGATTGACACCAAAACCACATTTGTATGACGTAAGAAGGGCTAGGATTGGACCATTAGTTCCATATCATCCCTTATCCTATGTTTGGTGGCCCTTAAATAAGGTGGAGATTGTCCTCCTAGACAAATAATACTATGTAGACGTCATTATTTAACACAATGGGAAGGGGTCAATTATTGATAACGAAACTATGCCAATCTTTGGTTTGGATAAAGCTCAACATGACCAGCATACAGTTTATCCTTTTAGTAATTCAACATAGAAGGGACATAATTCAGTACAAAATTCAATTACCCACACATCATATTTCACACACTCAAGCCAAATTTCAAATGTGTATATATATATATATGGAATCAAAACAACTACCAAAGCAAACAAACATAAAAAACCTAAACCTATTCAAATCATATTGTCCTAATTTTATAAACCAATCCAGTGAGTTCACAAAGGTGAAAGGGGCAGTTTCGAAGAAGGGGATGTTAGTCTAGGGTTCCATAGAATGGAGATGGAGAAAGGGAGAGAAACAAGTTACAGAGCCAGAGCCAGAGAGAGAGAGAGATACCTTGAGGCAAAGTCGAGGGCACGTTGTGTTCGCGGGATAGTCTTCGAGGGCAAAAAAGAGCTTCGGAGTCGTATCTGAAGAGGGCGAAGAAGAGCTTTGGAGTCGTCTAAAAAAGAAGGGTTTTGGGAAAACAAAGTGAGGAAGGTTTGTGGAACATGCAACAATTGGTAAACAATATTGTAACCGGTTGAAGAGGTATTCAATATTTCTAATCAAGTTGTTTAATGGTTGAGATTAATCTGTAAATATCTAATGGTTTAAAATAAATGTGTACATGATGTGTACTATTTAGTGAGGTGTACATCTTAACAGCTCCCAATGTTTTGATCTCTAAAAGTGAAAATTTTGTTGCAAAAAACATGTAGGGATCAATTTCCATCGTCATGAGAACAGTCGCTAAAAGATCATCCTAAAAAGTCAAAAACAAGGCTTTTAGAGACCAAATTTTGAAAATTTCACTAATAAATAAGCTTTTAGGGACAAAATAATTTGGTCTCAAAATAGTTTATTTTTGAGGACAAAAAATTTGGTCCCAAAAAAATAATAATTCATTACTAATGTCCAATTTTTGTTGCTAAAAATATAATAACGACACTTTTCGTAACAAAATTTTTTGATCCCTAAAAAATAATTTTATTCTTAAATTTTGGTCTCTAAAACCTTAATTTTTTTGTAGTGTGTTTTGTGTTTTTATTTTTAATTTTTTGAGAAAAATAAATTTAATATTTATCTTTTTTTTAAAGATTATTTTTGAGAAATTATTATAAATTTTTAAAGTTTGAAATATAAAAAAATAAAAATTGCCATATAAGTATGTGATCATTTTCCTAGATTTGTGCTTGCACATAAATAAAGGTAAAAATGAAAGAAAAATTATGTGAATAAATAAATTTTCAAGGTTTATATCCATTGGAAAGCCATTTGTCTATATATATATATATATATTTAGTGGACGACTTTGAATTTCTTTATCAGGAAGTCTATCTTTGTCCTCTTTCTCTACTACTATATTTTTCCATACAAATGTTTGGTGGCTATTTTGTGTTTTTATTTTTTATTTTTTGAGAAAACTAAATTAAATATTTATCTTTTTTTAGATTATTTTTGAGAAATTATTACAAAATTTTAAAGTTTGAAATATAAAAAATAAAAATTTCCATTTAAGTATGTGATAATTTTCCTAGATTTGTGCTTGCAGATAAATAAGAGTAAAAATGTCTAAAATTTTATTAAAAATTAGAAAAGAATACTTAAGTCACCGTTTAGAAAAAAATTTCTAAACCTTGAATTAAAAATTAAAAATTAAAAATTAAAAATTAGACACCGTTTGGGAAGATAAGTTTGTGGCTTTTTTGGCTATTTTAGCCACAAAAGACAAAATAGACTATTTTAGTCACAATAAACAAAATATCACATCCAACCCATAATCATTCCACTTTTCTCTCACAAAAAAAAATCAAAAAAGTCAAAAATTTAAAAAGCTCTTCCCAAACCAAATTTTTTAGCCCAAACTAAAATAACCAAAAAAAATCAAAAAACCAACTCACTTCTCAAACAAAGCCTTTTAAACAATTTATATAATGGGACTTCATTGACTAAGAAAAAAGGCACGTGACCTAATGAAATACAAAACATGATTTATGAGTAAAAACCCCAACTAAGAAAACCAAAAAATAAGTAATTCCCAAACACCATAATCAAAAAGTTAATAAAATGTCAAAAAGTTACTAAAAATAAACAAATCTCAAACGAGTATGATATTGACCAAATTGATAATAAATTTGTTTCATATTTTATTTTCTACAAATTTTCAAATAATAACATACTAGTGGTCGACCCATGTAATACACAGGTTAAATTATTATTTTTTTCAAAATAATATTTTAGATTACGATGTATATGTTACAAAAGAATAGTATTAATTTTAATTTAAAATTAAAGTGTGATTCTAATTATTTATTTTGATAATCTTAGACCATCGTTCTATACAATTGTTACTTAAATACTTATATATAATAATTTTAGTTAAATTATTTGTATATTTTGATAATTTTAGTCATATCTTGCTATAAAAGTGTAATTATCATATAATGATTTTATGTGATATATATTAAATTATGAAATAATAAAATAAACACTCATTTTGATATTAAAAATAATAGTTAATTTTTTTTGAACAAAAATAATAGTTCAATTGAAAGAAGAATTAGTAACATAAAATTAAAGTGATTTAATTATTTAATTTAATTTTATATTCATTTGAAAAATAAAAATATGTAGAAATAGAAGTTATACAAAATTTATTTAAAAAATTAAATATAAATATGTTATAATTGGAATAAGAAGAAAATACATAGATAAATTATATAGAGTATTAATTTTTTCTTTAATATTATTTTTAAATTATTCATACATAAATGTTTAAATTATTCATATAGATATATAAAATTTAAATTTAATATAAATGTTTTGTGATAAAGAATTTCATGTTAAATAGAAAATTCAATATAAATTAATATTAAGAAACTAATTAGGTAGATGACAAAATAAAAAAATATCTTTAATATTTAATGAAAGAAAATTAATTTGTAAAATATTAATTCTATCAGGAGTTCAGATTAGGTAGAATTTTTTTACATATTAGATTTTAGCACGAATGACGTATAAAAATGTATTATTGTGGCATTTTGAAAAGTAAGAGAGAAGAGTGACGTACACGCAAGAGACAGAATATATATATATATATATATAAATGTATACTTGCTGATGTACAAAATGCTTGGCAAAAGAATGAACCCAGGCCTTGCCGTATTGGGCTTTTAGATTTTGGTCCAAAAATTAAGATGCCAAATATTTAGGCCCCGTTTGTTTTGGGAGATAGAATGGAAGTGATTGATAGTGAGAGGATTAATAGTGAGGGAATTGTTAGTGAGGGGATTGATAGTGAGGGGATTAGTAGTGAGGGGATTGATAGTGAGGGGATTAGTAGTGAGGAATTGTTAAATTATTTTTATATAAAATAATAAAACAAATAAAAAAATATAAAAAACTAAAAATTATATTTAAAAAAAATTTCCAATATATAAAAAATAAAAAAATAAAAAAATTTCTAATCCTCTCACTATTTTTCTCATACCATATCTACCTCCTCCTTACGAATCCCCTCTCCAAGGGTATTAGTAATACCAAGGGACTAATAGTCCCAAGGCCTTCTCCCAAAACAAACAAGGCTATTACTAATACCTTGGTATTAGCAATCCCAATACCCTCTCTTTCACCCAAAACAAACGGGGCCTTAGGGTTTATTACTGACCGGTCTTACTTTTGATTTTAAATCTAATGAATTTTTTAAATGTACCATTAAGTCCTAAGATGCCTATATTACTCCTATTGAATTTATTAATCCTTATTAATTTTTTCTTTTTCTGTTATCTTCTCTTTATTTTTATTATTTTTTTATAAAACTCTTCTTCTTCCTCATCATATCATTATCATCTCTCTCTTTCTCTCTCTCTACACCATTTCTCTAATGAGTTTCAAACAACCACCATCTTTCCGCCACTATTGCCATAGTTGTCCACCCGTCACCGACCACCTCCATCTGTCACTGTCGCCTTCGTCGACCATTGTTACTACCATGGTTCACCAACTATCTCCAACATCACCAATCTACACTCCACCATCTCCTATCCACCACCATTGTTCACCAATCACCTCTGTTGTCACTGATCTACACTTCATCGTCATCGATCTATACTCCATCATTGCAGATGCATCGTCATTGTTTCCATTCTCCTCCATCTCGGTCATCCTCATTATATACCATTTTTCCAATAACCTCAAATGCTCTAGATCTACACCAATCTAGTTGTTTCCATGGTGAAATCAACTTCAAATGAATCAAAGCAACAATGATTCTCTAGATCTCACATCTCTCTATCTCTTTCATTCTCTCTTTATTTCTCTCAAAGCAACCCTGCTGCAAATCATGATTTAATATATCAATGATAAATTTATCACTAATTGTTTCTGTCGGTGATAAATTTATTATTGAATATGTTTTTGTTTCCTGTGTTGATTTGTGATGGTGATGACTAGGTTGGCATTTTATAATTTTTTTACAAACAGTTAGTAATAAATTTATCACGGAATGTATCAATGATAAATTTATCATCGAATATATCTTTGTTTCTTGTGTTGATTTGTGATGGTGGTGATTACATTTGCCTTTTGTAATTTTTATTTTTATTTTTTATGAACAGTCAGTGATAAATTTATCACTGAATCTATCTTTGATTCTTTGTGTTAATCTGCAAACATGAAGAATGATAAGAACTTCTGATAAGTACTCCTTATCCCTCTCATTCATTATCTTTATCATTCTTCTTCTTGTTTTCTCTTGTTGCCACTAAATCTGAGGAGATGGTAGTGGTAGTGACGTATTAGAAATCGAAATTGGCCAAATTGATGTAGAACAAAATTCTATAATTTTATATTTTTTAATTTTATTATTTTGGAATTAGATTTTGACTAGGATTTTAAATAGTTTAGAATTTTAATTTCCTATTCTCTTAAGTTTCCTAATTTGTGTTGATTTAAGTTTCCTAATTTATTTTAGAATTACTTTTCCTACAAGTATTAGGTTTAGTTCATTATAAATAAGCCTACGAGTATATGCAATGGATTCATTCAATCAATAATATTTTAAAGAGTTTTTCTTATATTTTCCTTGTGGATTTAAGGGTGTTCTTGTGGATTTAAGTATCCTCGTCTACTAGAACAATATCTAGTCCCTGTTTCATCTACTGGAACGATATCTAGTTCCTTCATACACAACCGCTACGTCACAAGCAAATATTGTTGGAGGTCGGTGGAAATTGCCAGAGGTCGGTAATGGCAATCAAAGATAGCGACCAAAGGGGTTGCCGAAGGTCGGTGGTGGTCGCCAACAGTAAAAAAACAACGATCGAAGGTGGTTTTTGGCAGTTGAAAGTGGTCTTCGATGGCCGAAGTTAGTCTTTGACGGCCGAAGGTGATCGCAGGTATTTGTTAGTGGTAAGGTGTATAAGGTAATAGTGATCTTATAGGCAATGGAGGATATTTTGAGGATATCGATAAGTGAAAAAATGAATAGGACTTATAGGTAAATAAGTTCGATCAACAGAACCAGCCCGTAAGTGCCTCAATTATTTAAGTTATTGCTTGTCCTATAAGAAAATTGAAAATAAAACCCATTATAACACTATAGGAAATTGCACTTTTGCCAACTAAAAATTTATTTGGCAAAAGTCCGGTTTTAGTTGGCAAAAGTTTTTGGTGACTAATTTTTTTGGTCGCCAATACAGGGTTGGGAAAAGTAATTAGCAACTAAAAATTTTTTTGGTCAAGAAAAAGGTTCTATTTGCCGACTAAATTTTTGGTCGTTGAATATATAATTACCACGACTAAACCATTTTGTAGCTAAAACATTTTAGTCGCTGAAAGTGATTTTTTCCTGACTAAATATGTTAGTCGCTAATTGTACCATTCCCCGATCAAACATGTTAGTTGCCAAAATTAACATTTCTTGACCAAACCTATTAGTCGCCAAAAGTAATGTTTGCCTGACTAAAATTTAGTCGGCAATAGACCTGTTCGTGACCAAACTCTTTGGTTGCCAAAATTAATACTTTTACCAACTAATTATTTAGTCGCCAAATGAACCCTTTTGCCTATCAACGTTTTTGTCACCAAATGTGAGTTGTGATACACTGACTAACAATTTTAGTCGGTAAAAGTATTACTTATCTTTTTCGACTAATAACTTGGTCGCCAAAAGAGGAAAAACAGAATCAATTTTTTATTGCCAATTCAATTCTTTTTGTTTATCAAAATATAATAACCTATCAAATCCATTCAATATAACCTGTAATTTGCAAGAATCATTCAAACCAGCAAAATCAACTGAATCTTGAACATCCAACAAAATACATAAATCATCAAATCCTTAAGCTGTTTAATTAAAGTCATCAACTATTATAAGTTTTCATAAACAAGTAATTCCAAACTACATAATCGTCCAATTAAAAATGTCATGCGATCCATATAACCATCCAATTCACATCCATGTAGTATAAAAATTTAAAACATAAAATGTTTTAAATTTTTATCCATGTGCATCTATCCCAAAGTAAAACTAGTAATCTACCTAAATATTTTCCATACACATCTATCCAAAAATATATAATCCTTCAAAAAATGTAACAAGTGCCAACTAGTCTTGTACAATTCAAGTTCGTGCATGAGTTCATCCATTTGTACAAAAGAAAAAGAAAAATAATGTCAGATAATTTTTTTTTTATCAAAGTTATAAGCACATCAAATGATTGTAAGTTGGACAAAAAATAAAAAAGGTCCATGGAAAGTAAATGTATACCATTTTTTAAATAAAACAACAACATTCATATGTATATATCCAATCAAGATTTCAATTTTGGGCTTCTTACAACAACAACAACAACAACAACAACAACAACAAAAAACCACGAGCTGCAATTCCTCTTACATCTAGAATCAGATCTTTTCCTCAGTAAAATTATCCTTTTGACCTACACAGAAATAAATAGCAGTTGCAAATTATAATCCTTTTGAAGAAAATCTATAACAAAGTAATAAATATCATCAAAAGCATGAAGAGAAAAAAAGCTAATACATAAATCACCATTATAATAAGAACATGTATATCCTTGCATAATAAGATCTTTAAGGTGAGTTTCATCAATCAACATTTAGATAATCAAACACCATAAAATCACTATGAACTTTCTTTATTACCCATACTGCTTTCCATTACCATGGTAACTAATATATACTCAAAAAACATAATCATTATACAACAAACTCCATTATGAACTTTCCTTATTACCCATATTTCTTTCCACTTATTTTTCAATTCCCAAATTTCATTATATATAGCCAATCCTTGCTTGTTCCAGATTTAATATAATCAATTATGAAAAACATATTATGTAAATTCAACAACGCAAAAAAAAGAAAAAAAGAAAAAAAGAAAAGAACACTTCAACTTATAAGGTGCATATACCAGAGCTATTGGACCATAGAGGTTCATTCACACTAGTAGAGATAAGAGAAACAGGGAGGAACAAGATGCGTTCTCTCTGAGAAAGAATACACATATACATATAGAGAAAAAATAAGTAGAGAGAGGGGGCCAAAACTTACTAAAGAGTGATGTCTTTCATAAATAAAAGTTTTTCAGACACACACACATATACACAAGTAAATCAGTAACATATTGTAGAAGAGATAATAATTTGAAAACTAAAAAATAGAAACAATAGCAAACCATTCAAAATTTCAGTCAGAAATCACAGAATGTAGCCTATTCAAATCCACAACCCAACAAAAAAACAAAAAATAAAAAACATTAACATTAACATACATGACTAATCAAAAACATAAAAAAAATTCTAAATAATTATGATAAATATGACAATGTTTAACAATTACGACCCTTCAATTACCTTGAAGTCTTGAGCAATTTCACGGACAAGCCTCTTGAATGGAAGCTTCCTGATTAGGAGTTCAATACTCTTTTGGTACCTGCAAATTTCACTATACATTAATTAAGATAATAACTTACTTCACTAGTTAATAACAGTAATATATATCAACATAGCTTGAAAATTTATGTAACATTCTTTGTAAAAATCAAAAAGTCATAGAAGAGCAACAATTCTAGGGAGGTATCTGTGAGGCTTCTTTACACCTCTAGTGGTTGGGGCAGACTTACGAGCAGCCTATAACAACAACCCACTTCATCATAGACACAATTCAGGGCAATTGAGAGAGAAAGAGACAGAGACCCTAATTCTCCTATGTATATTTTCAACAAATTTTGGTCCCGTTGAAGAAATCCCAAAATTTCAAAAGTACATACCCTAGCCCTAAAATAAAGAGATGAAAAAAAAAAAAGAAAAAAAAAAGAACACAAGAATAACAAAAACAAGGTGAAAAGGGTAAAAACAAATAAAATATATGTATAAAAAACCTAACCCTAGAATTGCATACGACGCACAAATGAAAATATCACCACGAACGAGTCAGAAATAGAGTCGGTTTGAGGATGGTAATATGTACATAGGGACTAAAACTTACAAATCTAAACGAAAGCAATCAATCGATCAAATCGAGAGAGGGAGTGTTCGATCGTGATCAATAGACTAAAAATAAATCCATTAATTGATCGATCTGTGTTCTCTTTAACATAAAATTAGTATATATATATCAAACAGATATGAGATTGTATATACAGATCTGAGTTCGTATATACACAAAATCAAAAAAAAATCAGAGAATGAGACTCACAAAATTAATCTTCAAATCGGACTGATCGAGAGCTTTGAGCCAAGCTGGAGAGAGCCGGATAGAGATTATTGTAGCGATCCTAATTTTCTTAAGTCATTATTTATTATTATTATTATGGTTATTATTATCTTATTTTATTTTTGACTTTACTAATTGTGTGGTCACATGAGAATTTAATGTGATATTTAATGAATTTAATGTGGTAATTAATTAATTAAAAGTGTTATTTAATTATATATAATTAATCAAAATATTTAAATATTTATATTTGTTATATAAAAAAAAAGAGGTGTTATATATATAGATATACACACACACACATATATATATATATATATATTTAATCTTATATTTATATTTATATATATTATAATTATATTGTATTATATATTATAATAGTTGATTAAGTTCTAATAGGATTAGGTTTTAATATAATATAATATGTAATCAACTAGGTTTAAAGTTGATAAGAAAACAAAAGAAAAGAGGGAGGGCAAGCCGTAAGTGAGAGAGAGAGAGAGAGAGAGAGAGAGAGAGAGAGAGATCAGAGAAGACAAAGAGAGGGACGGCGGCAAGGAAAAAAAAAGATTAGGGTTTTGTTTTGGTGGCTCCATTAGTTCTCCAAATATTTCTTTGATCTTCAAAATAATATTGTGAGTACAAAACTCACTTCCCTTGATTTATGTTTAATTCGTTGTTTTTATTTATTTATTTATTTTTATTTGTTTGATTTTGTTTTTACATAAAGATGATAGATTAATTTTAATTATTTTGATTAGTTGTGAATGTAAGATTTAGGGTTTATAGATGATTGATTGATTTTAATTATTTTGTTTAGTTGTGTATGTAAGGTTTAGGGTTTTTAGTTGATTAATTGATGTTAATTATTTTGCTTGGTTGTGTATGCCAGGTTTAGGATTTTTATATGGATTTATTTTATAGTTGTAATCACAATCATGGTTATATGAAATTAAAATTAATTAGCAACCCATAGATAAATTCCTTATACTCCACCATGACTCTATGGATTGTTGTTTTATTTGAGTGGTGGTGAGAAAGAGTGTATAAAAAAAAAAGTGAGGATTATGAGATTTATTTGAATGCCTTAGGCTTGGCATTGTTATGTTGTTCTTATGAGTGAGATGTTTTGTATATGTATATTGTTGCCTCGTTCTCATGAGTAGACGAGTGCTTTGATTTATGCGCGTACATATATGCTAACCATCTGGGGAGTGTGAGTCAAACTCGAGATGATATCCCTGTGCAAGTTTGGCTTTGGAGCGATGTTAGGTATATGGGAGGCACATGAGATATATGTGTAGGCCGGAAGTGGAGGGCCAAAGTGGTGGAGTTAAGGTACAAAAAATTAAATATGAGTTTATTATTATAGTGTGAATTGCATTGATTTATACAGGTTGAAAAATAATAAACGACCTCGATAAATTATAAATTTTGAGAAGAGGCATGTATACGTGATTCTAGACAACTTTTGTGTTTTAACTTTTTATTAAAAAGATCGATTAGAACCTATAATTGGATGATCATAGATATTATAGTTTTGATTCAATTTAGCAATGCAGATTTTAGAGGCTGTTTTAACTCATGAAACGAGCTCATTTTTATTGGTTTCGCATAAAATGAAGTAAACACTACAAGAAATATTGGTTATGCTGGCGTTTATATAACAACGTTTTGAAAAACGCTGCAGAAAAGGTGGCGCTTTTTTCAAAAAAAGGTCATATCACCCCGTACGAAGAGGAAGACCTGTTGCGTTTTTCTATGTACTTAGATAAAAAAAAAATATTTTACAAAATCCCTCTCTCATAAAAAGAACCGTAAGTGAGAGATGAGGGTTTTTACTTTTTAGTGAGAGAAAGTTTGCAAGAATGGCATCTAGGGTTTGGATTTGCTGATTTTTCTTTGATTTCTCAGTAATCATTTTATTTAGGCTTTGGATCTATGTGTTCTTCAATTTCCTTCTAATTGATTTGCGATTTGCCTTTAAAAGCGAGGAGTTATAGATCAGTCCAACTTTTCCAAAACTATTGGTTTGATTTCTACACTTCACCGTAACTATTAAATTGAGTTTGTTTTGATCTCACTTTGTCGTGTTTCTTGATCGATTTCTGTCATGCTAAAATATTAAAATTTGTATGTATCAATTTCTTGTTCTTGCTTGGGGTTTGTATGATTAGAAACCTGATCTCGAGAACTCGAAGCTTGTTAGGGTTTTCGCTAATTTCTCTTAGAAATACAGGGATCTAATCTCAAAACTTGTATTTCGTGCTCTATTTGCATTGAATCGATCTCGGTGTTCCCATGGTTCAAGAAGAAGAGGCCTCTTAGAACTAACAAGTTTGATCTCGAAACCTGTGTTCCGATGGTTCGTGAATGAGAGGTCTCTCTCTCTCTCTCTCTCTCTCACTCTCTCTCATAGTTTGCATATTTGATTTGATATAATCGACCAAATTTTTTTGAAAGTTCTTCTAGCTGGAATTATTGCTTCTCAATATTTTTTTGATTTGCTATTGTAGCAGGGACTTTCCAGATTTTTTTATTTTTTTATTTGCAATGAGATTGGTCCCTCCAGATTCTTCCAAAAATAGTCAAATCCACTCAAGTACCACTTCCTCTTCTTCTTGTTCTTGTTCTTGTTCTTCTACTATTTATTTATTTATTATTATTTATGGGATAGTTGTTTTATGCTATTATTTTTCTCACTCTGGTTTTCTTTTTTCTTCTTGGATATTGATTAGTGTAAGTTGTTTTTTTTTTTTTTTTTCTTCTTTTGCAGATCGATGTGGTACTTTAATTGGTTTTAGTAATGAGGTACTTATTTGGGTTGCGATTCCAAGTTGTTTCCTTATTCATTGTGTGGAAAACATTGAATGTGCAGGATGATTTCTAGTCTCTCTGATTCATTCTCTTCTTTATTCGTTATGATTTCAATGCAATATACAATGCAGATATATCTTTTGCTTTCATTATAATATGTATAAGAACTTCATTATAATCTTGGTTAGAGATTTTTTTTATGTACATGAAAGGTGATGCTTCTATGGATCTTGATTTGTTTGTGAGGATTCACTAATACCACACAATTGTGATTTGGTTATTGCAATGCCTAGATCTTGGATGAACCTTAGAGGTATCCCTGTTTCTCTTATTGATCACATTGGAGGTACCCCCATTTCTCTTATCTCTCCTAACATGGATGAACCTTTATGGCCCAATAGTTTATATATGCACCTTAAAGGATGTCCTTGGCAACTTTTTTCTATGGTAAGACATTTTGCGTTCCTTTTATTTGTGTATCACAAATATGAATATTTGGTTCCTTTCGGAGGGTTCAAACGACTCAACTTTTTATTGGGTTCTTTTAATGATGTTTATCTTCCATTTGTTTCATGTGTAATAAACATTTGAATTTTTGTTGTTAATATTGATTGCAATTTCTGCACCTCTAAAATACTAAGTACATTTCTTGAGAAAAGATTGTCTTCTTGTTAAGAGATTGATATTGGATTGAATCTGTGATTCTGTTTTGTATTTGACTAGGTTTAAAATAGTCACAACTACATGTTGCAAGTATATATATACATAAATTACTTCTTTCAAACCTAACAAAAACTTGGTCTTGTTCTTCTCATGGCTGATGAGTTTGTTCACTGTTTGTATTGTAGAGATCTCACTTTAAACTCTATTTAAAGTACAATGATTCAATCTCCGTTGACAATGTTTTAGTTATGATATTTTATCTTACTTTTTTCATCATGACTTGCAATATTGTTTTGTCCTTTGATGTTGTTAGGGGTAATACAGCACTGGATAGTTTGTCCAGCCTATGACTGTTGTCTTGTATTAAATATGTTTCTTAATTTTTGTAACCATCCCCTGTTTGAAGATGTTTTCAAATTTTGTACTTCATATTAATTAAAATTCACAGTTTGTGCTAACCTCACCTCACTGAATTTTAGCTATTCTATACTTCTAATTTTGATGTTTGTAGATAGGAGGTTTAAAGTGTCATGCACTATGATATTTTCTTTCTTGGTTCTTTGTATCTTTTATATCCTTTTTCTTTGAACCAAAGTAGAGCATACAAAATAACATACTCATGTTTTGTGGGTATAGCTTTAATTTTTGTTAGAAAGCATAGTGCTTCAAGATTTTATATGGAGGAATACTTGCTAACAATTTGTCATAACCCCTCTCTTGGTAGCAGCTAAGAAGTTTATCTCCCGAGGATATGCTATGCTATTTCAAAGAAGATTATCACCTCTTGATCCAGGTGATTATCTACTCTATTTCATATTTTGATGATTTCAAGTTGCTGCCCTTAATCTTTAGAATTTCCAAATATGCATTGTTGTATTACAATAAATAATATATTCATGGTGCTACTGGTGGTACCTAATAATTTATTAAGGATCAATTTAAATGTTGCATTTGAGATTGTTAATGTTAATTGTTTCTCTAATAATGTACTATGTGCTTATGGATCTTATCTTGGTAACATGTTTCAATTTTTGTTTAGGTTTTTTTGTTTTTGTAAATTGATACGGTTTATTTTTCTAAAGCTTCTGACACACAGATGTTATGTGAACAATGTGAGTCAACTTATTTGTGACCAAAGAACACATTTACAAGTGGAGGTTCACTTGTGAAATTATGATTCAATTAGGAATTTATCAAATGGTTTCATGACAGAAGAGAGCTCTCCTGATGCTGCATCAGAGAAGGAGTTAGTATGATTTGTTCTACTGGAGTTCATTTATTTATTATTTATGATTTCTGATGCTATTGTAGAAATATATAAAATTGATGTTGATATGGATTCTTATTAATTTACAGGGTAATGAGTACTTTAAATAGAAGTTTAAAGAAGCAATTGATAGCTATTCTAGAAGTGTTGCATTATCCCCAACTGCAGTAGCCTGTGCAAATAAGGGAATGGCTTATCTCAAAATAAGAAGGCAAGTTCTTCTAGATGAGAAGATATTTTATATAAACAGTAAAGGAATGTGGCACAACATGATAGAGGATAGAAAAATGCTTGGGATCCCCAATTTTGGGGACCCCCACAACTCTCAAAGTGATCTCAACCATTTATGTATTTGTGGAGCCTACACCATGAATGGTTGAGATCACTTTGGGGGTTGTGAGGGTTCCCAAAATTGGGGGTCTCAATCAGCTAGAAGATTTATTTATTTTTTGATAAATCAGCTAGAAGATTCCTCTACCGTATTGTTAATATCTGGGACTTTTGGACCATAATAAGTGATCAGAAAGCTAGTAACCTAATTTCTAATTTCATGCACATGACTTCTGGAGAATTTTATAATAAAAAATATGGAACTTTTTATAATAAAAAAAAACGTAATTTTATTTTTCTACTTTCAATTTTGACAGGAAAGTTATGTTCTTTGTGGAGACAAATGAAAGAAGCTCTACTAGGAAGGATTCTATTTCCACATCTGACATATGTAGGGACAAATGAGAGAAGCTCTACTATGAAGGACTTCATTTTCACATATGTCAACACAGAAGGACTGTTACTCTACAACTGAAGAAATGGTGGCTTGATGTCTTTCCCAAGGCCATCTCAATATTCATTTACAACAATGTTTCAAGTTTTTATTTTTTTATTTTAATTTTTTTAAGATGTGTACCTCATAATTTTTTTTAATTTTTTTTTATATTTTTTATCTCGATATAGTTTTCAAAAGAGATGAATGATATCTAGAGAAACAAATTTGAAAAATTATATATAGTGACATTTTCTGTAAACGTCAGTGAAAGTTCGCTAAGTATTTGTAGAGATTGTTGCATAAGTGTATAGTAGCGTTTGATAAAAACGTCCGTGAAAGCTATTAGCGGCGTTGACATAAATGTAGGTAAAAGTAATTAGCAGCGTTTATCAAACGTCATGAAGCTATGGCGACGGCTGTATCCTCGACGAATGGTAAAAACGCCACAATAACTTTTAGCGACATTTTTCGAGGCTATACTGACGTTTTTAAAACGCCACTAATTCTTATTTTTCTTGCAGTGAAAACATTATTGTTAATTATATTATTTAATTTTGATGATGTCTAAAATATTATTTGTAACAATTTAGATTTTTTTAATGTATATATTTATTTGACACAAAATATTATCTTTTTAAAATATATATATATATATATATATTTGTTAAATATTAGTTAAATAAAAATATTTTTGAAAACTTTACTATTCACTTTTTGAAAAATTGCGACTGATCACTATTCACTTTTTGACCAAATTAAAAATTAATTAATTATATTATTTTGACAAAAATGATGGGTTAGTTGTATTATTTTGACAAATTTGATATTGATGGGTTGTCTTGACAAAATTAATATGGAGTGGTAAAATATATTTAGTTTAAAATCTCTACAACATATACAATATTTTAAAGATGGCATACATTTTCAGATCCATCATAAATATTATTTAAAGAGATTTTTTTTTCTGTATGCAAATATTTCACTACAAAAAAAGCACTTTTGGCGACTAAATTTTTAGTCGCCAAAAGTGAATTTTTAGTCGCCAAAAGTCGGGGTTTGAGGTTTCCGGGCTAAATTTTTTAGTCGCCGGCTTGGTCGTTGAAAAACTGTCGCGGAAGGTATTGGCGACTAAAATTTTGTTAGTCGCCAAAAACCAAGTCTATAGCGACTAAATATTTCGTCGCCAAAGCTCATTTATATTTTTTAAATTATACATTTGGCGACTAAATTTTTAGTCGCCAATAGTGAATTATTTTTTTTTAATTTATACATTTGCCGACTATTTTTTTCGTCGCCAAAAGTCTATCTTTTGGCGACTAACCGTTTTAGTCGCCAAAAGGTTAATTCGGAAAAAAAAAAAAATTAACCCACTGCTCTTCCCAAGTTTTGAACCACCAACCTTCCACTTCCTAACCCTTTACCAACACTCTTTCCACTATGCCATACTAACACCACATGAATATGTATGCAAAATATATTATTTATATATTATATTGATCCGTATTTTATATATATATATATATGAACATAATTTTTTTTATTCAAATATAATTGATGTAAAAAATAAATTATTCATTAAAAAAAATTAGAAGCCACTTTTGGCGACTAAACTTTTTTTTAGTCGCCAAAAACTTTAGTTTTGGCTACTAAAAATAATTTAGTCGCAAAAAAATTTAATTTCCGCCTAAAAAGAACTACTTTCAGCGACTAATTTAATTTTTAGTCGCCAAAACAGCCACTTTTGCCGACTAAACTCAGTTTTAGTCGCCAATAGTCCACTTTTTAGCTACTAAATTTATTTTAGTAGCCAAAAACCTTTACCTTTGGCTACAAAATTTTTTGTGGTCGGTAAAACACCTACAATCAGCGACTAAACCATTTTTTAGTCGCCAAAACCTATACTTTTCGCTACTAATTTTTTTTAGTCGCCAAAAACCTTCGCTTTTGGCTACTAAAATTATTTTAGTAGCTAAAACCCATACAATCAGCGACTAAACTGATTTTTAGTCGCCAATAAGTATGCATTTGGCTACTAAACCATTTTAGTCGCCAAAAGTTTTCACTTTTGGCAACTAATTGAATTTTAGTCGCCAAATCTCGCACTTTCAGGGACGAAATTCCTATTTTTGGTCGCCAATTCTGTATTTTGTTGTAGTGTTTGATTAGAACATTATATATATATTACATATAATATAAATAGAATACATTACGTGCGCTATTAAATTTTTTACATTACATTGATTATATCATATCACACTACACTACATTGATTATATCTTATTTTAATCAAACAAGAAGAAAAAGATGGATATATATATATATTATAAACTAGATGGAGAAAATTATTTGTTCGTTTGAAAGTTGTGAACTTTGTATTAAATTGTCTACAAAAACGGTGGCTCCATGTTTGAAAAAACAAAAAGAAAAAATCAGTCTTATTTTTATCTTTTTAATTCTTATCATTTGCTGACTATTCAAAATCAAGGAGTGTGCTTATGTAAGTGATGACATCAAGAGTGTGCTTATGTAAGCCATGACATCAGGAGCGTACTTATGTAAGCCATGACGTCAGGAGCGTGCTTATGTAAGCCATGACGTCAGCAAGGAGCGTCCAACGGGTATATTTTTGTGTATAAATAGAAGTGTTGTGTGTAGAGAAAAAATCAAGAACTTGAAGAGAAAATTTTCTGAGAGCTCCAAATTGTATTATGCTCTTTCACTTTCAGATCTAAGTCTAGTATTTGTTCTTACACTTTCATATCTACTCTTTGTGAGAGAAATATTGCAAAAGATGGTGTAAATTACCCTTATTCTTATTCCTTATTTTTTAGAGAGATTTTGTAAGGGTAAGGCTTTTATTGTTGAGTGAGGCTCAATAGATAAGAATAAGTCCTGTGCCAAATCCACAAGCTTGGTGGTGTATTTATTCAATTGATAGTAAAGAAATTCTCAAGAAGGTTCCTTGGGGAGTGGACGTAGGCTGGCGTGCCGAACCACTATGAATCGCAGTGTTTGATTTTCTCTCCCTATCTCTCTTACGTTTATATTGATAATTATTATTCTGTTTTTTTTTTGTGTTTATTAAAATTCTGAATATTGTGTTAATTTTAATACTGTGAAATTTTTAATAACCCAATTCACCCCTCCTCTTGGGTTGCCTATCTGGGATAACAATTATTCTGCGTACTTTTCGTGTTTTGAACTTTTCCAAAAAAAAAAAATCATCTGAGGATAGTTTTTGTTTGTTTTCAGTTTCAGATTTTTCGATTGAATTCCGTCTAGGTTTTTCTATCAAGTTTTTCTCTCAGCCTGTTCAGTTTCTGTTAAATTCATTCATGTAGTCTTTTAGGAAATTTGATTCTGTACAACTTTCGTTCTTTGAGTTTTGGTTAATTCAAATTATTTAAGCATGAAACAGTGCATTTTTATACTTCTTCAACAAGTTACTTATGATTAAATTATATTAACTTTATTTTTTTACAGGATGGTGGGTCTTACTAACTTTTTTTATGCAGGGCTGACCTACCATATTTTTATTTCTATTTTGCTTATTTTATAATCAATTTATATTTCGTTGTGTACAGATAAAAAATTAAATGCCACCGTATCTCAGGAAACTACCCATTCATCTCGGTGCGGTTGGAACTACTTGTCTTGTCCCATAATAAGAATTAAATGTATTTTTTGTTTGTGCCTGGTGGACACGTGGATGTTAAATCTCCGACTAGTGTTTTGGTCGCCAAAGTGTAACAGTAAAATTTTGGCTATTATTTGGCGACTAAATTTCTTTTGGTTGGCAAAAATTAGTATACCACGACTAAAACAAAATCTAATAGCCTAAAAACTAGACTAATACCGATTATTATGTTTTTTAGTTGCCAATTATGGCATGTTTCGCTACTAAATTTTTTTTAGTCGCCAATAAAAAATATACATCGACTAAAAAAATTTAGTAGTTAAACCTAAACCGACGCCAACCAATATAATTTTCAGTCGCCAAAAATTGCACTTTTGGCGACGAAATTTCTTTTGGTCGCCAAATTTGGTCGCCAAAAGTGTAAATTCTTGTAGTGTAATATACTAGTTACAATATTAGTATATTGAAAAAAAAAAAAAAATTCATTAAGGTAAAATTAAAAATATTTTATCTTCAAATAATTTCTCTCTCATTCTCTAATCTTGTCTCAAAAACAAATTTACAATATTAGTTTTCTCCAAATTTAGAGATGTTTTATAAATTAATTTTTTGTTAGGTTCATATTTGTCGCTACATTTAAAATTCACTTTCCATCCAACAATCATTGTTGTGAGGCTTATGGTACTTATTTCGAGATCCTTTTCGATAATTAGAATTGCTCACTTTTTAGGGTATATTTGAGTAGAATATACCTGTAAAAAATCAAATTGATCAAATATCGTTAACTTTTTCATCGAATTATATTTGTATTATATTTTATATTTCAAATTATATTTATCATTCATTCTTTTATATATAAATGCAATTTCATAAAAGAGTTACCGATGTTCAATAAAGTTAGTTTTTTACAAGTATATTGTATTCTATATATACTAAAAGATAAACAGTGTATATTATCAAAATGAACACCGAAATAGGCCCTATAAATCACACAGCAACTATTATCCATGGCACATAGCAACCACTCCAAATCCGCATCGAACTACCTCTAAACTAATTAGAACATTTTATGCCATGGTAAGCTGGAATTGGGGATACTGATGTGACCATGTTAGATAATGTCTCAATGGGACCACATAATTAAATGTGGTGTTATCATTTATAAAAAGCCTACAATTTAAGTGATTCAATTTAGTTAATAGGCTTAAGGGTATATGTGTTATGGACCTAATGTGTAGATACTAGTTGTATAATTTCTATTTCTATGAGGGGCAGAAATAGAAATTAAAACATATTGGTTAAAGTTGGTTTAATGACTAATTAATTGGTTTAATGGCTAATTAATTAGTTTAATGGTTAATGGGTAGCGATGTCATTTAATATCCCATATGGTGGTTTCATGGGACTTTATAACTTTCAGTTATGAAAACCAATTACAACCTTTAAAAGGTTATGGTCCCTATTCCTTCCCAAGTGGTGAAAAAGAACACTGCCATGTTTTCTAAATCCTCTCAAGGAGAAACATAAGGCACCAAAGGGGAAAGGATTAGAAGGCAATAACATAGTCAATAACAAAGAGTTTATTGATAATCACGCTTCCGTTTAATCATTCATCAATAGATTCAGGTATGTCATTTTGTCTTGATTTCTTGTTGATACACATGGTAATTGATCCGAAGTTTAAGGTTTATGTTCTGAAATTTATGTTAACAATTGGTATCAGAGCCTACATTATCATGTGTATTATCAGAATTGATATGCTTTATTCATTCTATTTAGTTTCCTGAAATCAGATTCTGAATTTTCTTATGGATGTAAATTCTGTTTTTTTCCTGTTTTGTTATGTGAAAATGGCAACTGCTTTTCGAATTGTAAAATGATTCTATTGGTCGGGTTTGTTTTTTGGACCCGTCAATTCTATTTATATATGTATGTATATAATTGGGATTGCTGCAGATTATATAATATTTCGGGGTAACAAATTAAGAAATCTTTAAATTTACTGTAATTTATACAACGTCTACAGCAATTTCATTTCCTAACGTTCTAAATATAAGTCAATTCAAACAAGATGTCACAAAAGTGATCTCTCTTGTCTAGATTGTTTTATATGGAATGTTTTGATATTCATGTCTGTGTATCTCATGCGGGTATTTATCGGTCCAAAGACATGATTAATACTTGGCAGAATTACACACACATTTTGTGGTGATAAACATGTGCCAATTGTAAAGGAAACCTAATGTGAATAATAAATCCATCCAAAGATAGATTTGTTATTTGACATAACTTATTGTCAATGTTTGATCATTACAACAAGAATACCACTTACAGTTAATATCACTACCCAAAGGTTTGGTATTAATGTTGTGCTAGGTATCTTGAGATGTTGTCATTAAATTAATTTATTTAGAGATTATCTGTTTGGTAACTTAATGTGAGCATAATTGTTTATTCCTTTTATTTTCTTTTGGATTCAGCTTTAATGTCGACTACTTCAATCTCTGCTAACATGAACAATGTTCCAATGTTAAATGGAACAAACTTTAAGGACTGGAAAGAGAACATATTGATTGTTCTCGGCTGCATGGACATAGACTTGGCATTAAGGATGCCAAAACCGAATGCTCTCACTGCACAAAGTACTCCTGAGGAAATTGTGTACTTTGAAAAGTGGGATCGTTCTAACAGGCTAAGTCTTATGATCATGAAGCGTGGGATTCCAGAAGTCTTTCGGGGTGCAATAACAGAGGATGTTACCGTTGCCGATGAATTTCTTTCAGAAATTCAAAAGCGTTTTGCTAAAAACGATAAGGCTGAAACAAGCACGCTTTTAGCAAGCTTGATTTCAATAAAGTATAAAGGCAAGGGTAATGTTCACGAGTACATCATGGAAATGTCTCATCTTGTTTCAAAACTTAAGGCACTAAAGCTCGACCTATCTGATGATTTGTTCGTGCATTTAGTCTCATCTCTCTTCCTGCCCAATTTAACCAATATAAGGTCGATTATAATCGCTGTAAGGAGAAATGGACTCTCACCGAGCTCATTTCATTTTGTGTGCAAGAGGAAGAGAGATTGGAGCAAGAAAGGATCGACAAGGTTTCATCCGCAAGCACCTCCAAGCATACGGGCAAAAGAAAGCATAAGGGAAAGGAAGTTGCTATTCCTCAAGGTCCGGAACCAAAGAAACAGAAAGTGCAGGATGGTTGTTTCTTTTGTGGCAAGCCCGGACACAGAAAGAAGGATTGTGCCAAATATGTCGCCTGGCGTGTAAAGAAAGGTACATTTCATGTTTTGGTCTGTTCTGAAATAAATTTAGCTTCAGTACCAAGAAACACTTGGTGGGTAGATTCTGGTGCTACTACTCACATATGTGTTTCTATGCAGGGTTGCCTGAACTACCGAAACCCAACTGATGCTGAAAGATACATCTTTGTGGGTGATGGCAAGTCAATAGAAGTGCAGGCAATAGCACACTTTAGATTATTACTGAAAACTGGTTATTATTTGGATTTATTAGACACTTTTGTTGTACCGTCCTTTAGACGGAATTTAATTTCTGTTTCTGTATTGGACAAATTGGGATATTATTGTTCTTTTGGAAATATGAAGTTTAGTATGTCTATTAATTCCAATGTTGTTGGTACTAGTTTACTTAATGTGTTTGATAATCTATATTTGCTTGAAACTATTGCATCTTATAATGCAACCTTGCACGTGGAATCACGAGGTACCAAGCGTAAATTAACTAAGGAAAATTCAGCCTCATTATGGCACAAACGCCTAGGTCACATCTCTAAATCTAGAGTTGAGCACCTTGTGTCTGATGGAATTTTGGACTCTCTTGATTTTTCAGATTTTGATGTCTGTGTTGAGTGTATCAAGGAAAATGCACCAAAATAAAGAAATATAGTGCCCATAGGACTACAGATGTCTTAGAATTAATTCATACGGATATTTGTGGCCCATTCCCTATGGCGTGTTGACATGGTCAACAATGTTTTATCACATTCATAGACGACTATTCCAGATATGGGTATCTATTTCTTATCCATCAGAAATCACAATCTTTGGGCGTATTCAAAAATTTAAGGCCGAAGTTGAGTTACAACTCAACAAACGGATTAAAAGTGTCAGGTCTGACCGTGGTGGTGAATACTATGGCAGATATGATGGATCAGGTGAACAACGTCCAGGACCGTTTGCAAAATACCTGGAGGAATGTGGAATCGTCCCACAATACACCATGCCAGGATCACCTAGCATGAATGGTGTATCTGAGAGACGAAACCGGACTCTTAAGGATATGGTAAGAAGTATGATCAGTCATTCTACTTTACCAGAGTCCCTCTAGGGTGAGGCTCTAAAGACAGCAACTTATATCTTAAATCGGGTGCCAACTAAAGCAGCTGCAAAAACACCTTATGAGCTTTGGGTTGGGCGAAAGCCTAGTCTAAACCATTTGCATGTGTGGGGGTGTCCTGCTGAGGCGAGGCCTTATAAACCCCATGAACGAAAATTGGACTCTAAAACCATTAGCAGCTACTTTATTGGCTACGCCGAACGATCACGGGGTTACAAGTTTTATGATCCCACAAATAGGTCAATATTTGAGACGGGAATTGCAACATTTTTTGAGAATGTTGAGTTTGGGGGGAGATATCCAGTTAGAGACATTGTCTTTGAGGAGGAAGCAGGAGTAATCCCACTTACTACTACTACTTTTGACCAATCACAGGTTCCTATACCTGTCATTGCTCGAGAAGTAATTTCGGATCCTCAACCAGACAATGTTGTTCAAGATAATATAGTTCAAACCCCCATTCAAGATGAGGTAATTATTCCTGAGGAACAAACTCTACAACCTCAACCTCAAGAATCTGTGCCATTAAGGCGATCCACAAGAGAAAGGAGATTTGCACTTTCAGATGATTATATTGTATATCTCCAGGAACATGAGGTAGAAAATGGAATGTCGAAAGATGATCCAATCAACTTTCCAAGCCATGGAAAGTTCCAACTCTCATAAGTGGATAGAAGCCATGAATGAAGAATATAAGTCTATGCAAGACAATAAAGTTTGGGAACTTGTCTCATTACGGTTGGTCTGCGAAGCCGAGGTTGTAAATGGATATTTAAAACCAAAAGGGATTCAAATGGTAATGTGGAGAGGTATAAGGCACGTCTTGTGGCCAAACGCTTTACTCAAAAAGAAGAATTGACTTTAAAGAAACTTTCTCTCGGTTTCTTGAAAGATTCTTTTAAGACAATTATGGCGCTTGTTGCATATTTTGATCTTGAGTTGCATCAGATGGATGTCAAAACAGCTTTTCTTAATGGTGACATTAAAGAAACAATTTATATGGTGTAGCCAGAAAACTTTGTGTCAGGAGACCCAAAGAATATGGTTTGCAAATTGACTAAATCCATCTATGGACTCAAACAAGCTTCTCGTCAGTGGTACTTCAAATTTCATCAAGTTATCACTTCGTATGGTTTTGAAACTAATGTTGTTGATGAATGTGTATCACAAGTTCAAGGAGTAAACACATATTTTTGGTTTTATATGTTGACGACATATTGCTTGCCACAAACGATATAAACTTATTGCATGACACCAAGAGATTTCTATCTAAGAATTTTGAAATGAAAGATCTTGGTGATGCTTCTTTGTATTAGGAATCGAAATACACCGAGATCGTTCTCGGGTATTCTCAGGATTATCACAAAGGAGCTATATCGAAAAAGTACTCAATAGATTTGGCATGCAAAATTGTAAACCGTGAAACCCGGTTGCTAAGGAGACAAGTTTAGTCTCGATCAATGCGAAGACCGATCTTGAAATTCAAGAAATCACGAAGATTCCTTATGCCTCATTGTAGAGTCTAATGTATGCTCAAGTATGTCGCGTCCGGATATTGCGTTCATAGTTGGCATGTTAAGCGAATATTTAAGTAATCTGGCATGGATCATTGGAAAGCGATCAAGCGTGTTATGCGATATTCTGAGAGAACAAAGGAATATATGCTCACATATAGGAGATCGGATAAGTTAGAGGTCATTGGATATTCCGACTCGATTTTCTTTGGATGCCAAGGCGATGGGAAATCCACATCGCTATATTTATCATTGGTGGGAGCAATTTCTTGGAGGTCTGCCAGCGACGCTCATAACTTCATCCACCATGGTCAGCGAGTTTGTAGCATGTTATGAGGCATCAAACCAAGGGATATGGGCTGCGGAATTTTGTCCTTTGGGTTGCGTATTTTGGAAGGCTTGAAAGACCACTTAAATTATATTGTGACAATAAGTCTGCGTTTTATATTCCAATAACAATAGGAGCTCGACAAAATCAAAGCATATTGATATCAAGTTCCTAGTTGTAAAAGAAAGAGTCAGAGTGGATGATTTCCATAGAGCACATTGGGACAAACTCCATGATAGCGGATCCACTTACGAAGGGACTACCACCCAAGGTCTTTCATGAGCACACTGCTCAGATGGATGTTGTTCTATTTAAGAACATTCTGGTTTAGTGGGAGTTTGTATTTATATTACTACTTTATGTCAGCCTTAAGTTTTATCTATGTAATTAGATTAATTTACTGCGAAATAAAGTATTGATTTAATTACGCTACATTACGTAATGTGAAGTATTGATCTCAATAAAGTTAAGTAGGACCCGGTTGGAAATAGGCATGTATGGATCACATCACATGTAATTTCCATGCTACGCATCCATGATTGATCTATGTCATTTAGTATTAGTATCGTGACCATTGGTGGGTCGAGTTACGATTGATGTAACGAAGACGCTTTGATCCTATATTAGTATAGTTAATGGACAAGATTGTTTGGATACCCTCAAGTTATGATAACAAATTTACAGCTCACTACGTTAAGCACATTTTGAGGTACATATGTGGTCGATGGGAGATTGTTAGATAATGTCTCAATGGGACCACATAATTAGATGTGGTGTTATCATTTATAAAAAGCCTACAATTTAAGTGGTTCAATTTAGTTAATAGGCTTAAGGGTATATGTGTTATGGACCTAATGTGCAGATACTAGGTGTATAATTTCTATTTCTATGAGGCGAAATAAAAATTAAAACATATTAGTTAAAGTTAGTTTAATGACTAATTAATTGGTTTAATGGCTAATTAATTAGTTTAATGGTTAATGGGTAGCGATGTACATTTAATATCCCATATGGTGGTTTCATGGGACTTTATAACTTTCAGTTATGAAAACCAATTACAACCTTTAAAAGGTTATGGTCCCTATTCCTTCCCAAGTGGTGAAAAAGAACACTGCCATGTTTTCTAAATCCTCTCAAGGAGAAACATAAGGCACCAAAGGGGAAAGGATTAGAAGGCAATAACATAGTCAATAACAAAGAGTTTATTGATAATCACGCTTCCGTTTAATCATTCATCAATAGATTCAGGTATGTCATTTTGTCTTGATTTCTTGTTGATACACATGGTAATTGATCCGAAGTTTAAGGTTTATGTTCTGAAATTTATGTTAACAGACCATTGTCATAGCAAGGCCCTGTGGTGCCCTAGTGGAGGATTTATTTAAGTTTTTTCGGATAATCTAAATCATTCATTTTGTAAAATTTATTGAGTATATTGTTCTCATAAAAAATCAAGTTAATTAAAAATCCGTAACCTTATGATCCAATTCTAATTGTTTTAAAAAAATAATTAAAATCATATTAACCGCTTATTTTTTTAAAAATAAATATGCTCTTGTTACAAAGCTATAGCTATCTAATCAAATTAATTTTTTACATAAATAATTTACTCAACAAACTTTATAATATAAACGTTTCAAATTATCAAAAAAAAAAAAAAAAAAAACTCGTAACAATCTCCTATCGGAGCACCACAAGAACGTGCTGTGACATACCCACAGCAGGATCCCAAGTCCCTGGGAAGTTAACGTAATGTTTCAATTCTCACCACAACAGTGTACCAATAATTATGGGTTCCTAGTGGAATAGAATAGGTGAGAAAGCTATTTCACCAAGTAAAAAAAAGGGTATGTTACACTTTCCCTCTTTATATTTGTGCAGTTTCTTATTTTAACTTTTAAAGTTTATTTTATTTTTTTATTTTTATTTTTGTGCTTTATATTTTAAAATTTTCCTACTTTACCTTTAAAGTTAGTTTCTATTCAAAATTAGACAAAAAATGACACATTAACAATCTTGTCGCATAAAAATATTTTATTATATATAACTCATGCTTGTGACATAAGCTTAGATTTAAATATAATAATGTATTTTTTATGCTATGTAATAATTATTGTGATATTTTCTATCTAATTTTGAATAGACGTTAACCTTAGGAATAAAGTGAAAAAAAAAACTTAAAATATAAAAAATTAAAGTGAGAAAAAATAAATTTTATGAATTAAAATAAAAAAATGACTAAATATAAAGAGGACAAAATATAATTTTGCCAAGTAAAAAACATATTATCCACATTTTGGCCCTCATTGACAAGCTCGTGGTTCTGTCCTTGCCGCTCTGGTTCTAATTTTCATAAATATTTTTACACATGTTCCCTTTATTTGGGTGAGAAATATTTTTTATAAAAAATATTTTTTGATATTTGGTGGTGGTAGAACAAAGGTAGAGATGGAGGTGAAGGTGGTGGTATGCTGGTGGGGTGGTGGCAGTGGTGATAGTAACGGTGATAATGGTAGTGGCCGTAGTGTTGGAGGTGATGAAAGTGGTGGTAGCAGTATGATGACATTGGTAAAATTTTGGTTCAAAAGATATTTTTCATCTTTTGAAAGTGAAAAATATTTATAATAATAAAAATCAAATACAACATATAATATGAACAAATATATGAGAGGAAGGATGAGTATATAAGTGAAAAGATTCGAACACAGTTCTCTTAGCGAGGCATAAAAGTTCTAGCCAAACAAAGCATAGTAAATTATTCAATGGCATTTACTAATAGACCATACAATTAACCTTGAACAAGAAAAGATAAGAATGATTCAGGAGCATAGATATGGTGGTAGCCGAATACTGTGTAGAACGTCTAGAAACTTGAAGAAAATTCTTCCCCAGAAAGCTTTGTTCTAACTCGAAGAAAGCTGGAACAAACCAGTCGACAAAGGAAAACAAAATTCTGATTTAAGGAAGATGGAGCAAGAAGGATGGCAACCTGTGTTCAGGAGAAGACATGGAACCAGTGGTTTGAGAACAAGGGGGGGTATGCATACTGTGTTTGTAGACAACATCCCAGATTCTGTCTCCAAAACATCTTTTCCACCTATTCACAAACTTAGGAATAGTTCAGGATGTCTTTATTCCAAGTAAAAGAACGAAAACAACAGGGTCCAGGTTTGGTTTCGTAAGGTGTGACTGCCCAGTAGCAGCTGAGATGGCTATCCAAAAAGCTAACAGAATCTGGTGTGACGACAAAGTGTTACAAGTAAAGAAAGCTGAGTTTGGTAAGGAGCAGGCTAAAAACAAAGATAGAATCGACACTCATATTCTAGTACCACCGAGAGCAGTGGGGGTAAGGATGACAATTGGTGCAAGCACTGTAAGGAGAATGTCATATGCTGAAGCACTTCAAGGTGGAAATGATTCAAAAGAAAAGGCAGTAGTTTTGAAAGCAGAGGAGTATGGAAATGGATGGATGTACACCAGTGTGGTGGAAAAACTATGGCCGAAATACTACAGTGCTAAACTCAAGGAGGAGCTGCTAATTAGAGGTGTGAAGGATGTACAGGTGAAGGATGTTGGTGGCAGAATGGTGTACCTATCATTCCCCTCATCAAAAGAAAGGAGGAGCAGCATGAAGGTTATACATGGGTGGTTTCATGAATGGTGCGAATCAGTGATGGACTGGAAAAAGGGAATGAAAATTGAGTTTGAAAGATATGTTTGGATATCTTGTTCTGGAGTCCCTCCAAATCTTTGGAACACCCCTAATTTTTTAAAAATTGGTCAGATTTGGGGAATAGTGGTGGAATTAGATAAGAATTTATCTAATTTAGCTTCTCTGGAATGTGGTAAGATGAAAATCCTCACTTCACAGGTGGAGCCTATTAATAATCTTATTCATTTGGACTATCGAGGCTGTCTATATCCAGTTTGGGTGTGCGAACATGCTAAGCTCAATCACAACGATCAGGAATGTAGTCTAAGCATCCAAAGAACCACTGAATCTGGCAAGGGCATTATCAATGAAGACTGAAGCTCCAAGAATTACAGAGGTAGGAAGGAAGAAGAAGATGATGTGGCAGGTGCATAGGGTGATCTAGCACTCAATGATGGTGCTCTACACAGTGATAAGGAAGTAGCTTGCAAGGAGGGGAGGTATGGTAGACGAATTTGGATCCTCTCCTTGAGCTTGGTCCTTGAGCTCGGTCCTTGAGGGCCTTCGGATCCATTTTGAGGCCCGATTTTGATAATCTGAACCGTTCATATTTTAATATTTACTCAGTATAACATACCTGTAAAAAATCAAGTTGATCGGATATCAAAAAGTATGTGTTCGAAAAACTGTTTATTAAAAAATAGTTTGTAGTCCCAGTTTTTCGAACACATACTTTCTGATATCCGATCAAACTGTTCTGAATATGTTATAACCTCAAAGTGGACCAAGCTCAAGGAGAGGATCCAGATTCATGGTAGACATAGGAAATGATTACCTATCTATCTCTGCTATAAGTGAGACCTGCAGTCGTGTGGGGAATAGAGATGGGGGCAGCCATTGCACAAGGGCCGAAGGAAGCATGCAAAGAAATTTGAATCACAACTCTAACAGAGACAGCACAAGAGTTGTTGGTGCTATGGTCTCTGATGGGCCTATAGGTAGTCTTCGTAGGAATGCATCTCCACAGCCCAGTATTAATCTAGAAGTTGTTTTGGATCAGGCCCAATTTGTTGGCCCTTTGCATGGAATTAATTTAGGCTTGTCCAAACCAACTGGGCTGGACCATGGCAGCAGTAGTGGTGTGGAGTTGTATAACAGAGCAAGGGAAAAAAAAGGAAAAATGAAATCTGGGTTTCAAAGAGGGGCTATTTTTAGAGGAGCTGTTGCTGCAATTTCTTCTTCTCTGTCTTGCAACAGCAACTCAAACAATCAACACAAATCGTTCTTGAAAGCTCAAGCTACCATACAGCTTGGTAAAGAGTTGGGTATAGATTTTGAAGGAAAAGATGATGAAGTTATGAAGAAAATTATTGAAATGGAAGAGAAAGACATGGAGCAAGCTGCTGAAAAGAGCAATGGTGCTGGGGTTTAGAATAGCATCAAGGGAGGTTCAAGAGTAAAAATATTCTCTATGAAGATTCTTTCTTGGAACATCAGGGGCCTTGGTAGGCCTAAAAAAAGGAAAAAAAAGTAAAAGCAGCTATCAAAAAAAAGAAAAGTGGACATGGTGATATTGCAGGAAACAAAAAAGGCAAATGTATCCGAGCAGTTTGTGAAATCTATTTGGCCTCATGATCTAGTTGACTACATGATTGTGGATGCTGTTGGGAGTGCTGGAGGTCTGCTCTGTGTTTGGAAGCCCAAAATTTTCTCCTTAGCCGACTACTACTATAACAGGAGCTTCATCCTATTATCAGGTATTTTATTTAATAGTCTGGAGTGTGTTATTGTGAATGTTTATGCATCAATGATGTGATTGATAGGAGGCAACTATGGGCACTTTTGACTAATATTAAGGCTGTCTTCCCCAAACCTTGGTGTGTGGGGGGACTTTAATGAAATAAAATCAATAGAGGAAAGGAAAGGTTGTATTAGAAGGGATAGAGTAATGGCAGACTTTAGTAACTTCATTAGCAGCCTGGCCTTGATTGACATCCTTATGTTGGGAAGGAAATATACTTGGTGCAATTTAATGGAAGGTGAGAGATGGAACAGCTTAGACAGATTTCTTGTTAGCCCAGAATGGTTGGGATGGTTTAGATTCAAACTCTAGGGTCTGCCTAGATCTATCTCAGATCACTGTCCAATTATTCTAATGGAGGATGAGAGAGATTGGGGCCCAAAGCCTTTTGGATTCATCAACGCATGGGCATCTCACCCTTTTTCTATGCATGAAGTGAAAAAAGTATGGGAAGGTACTTAGGTAGATGGCTGGGCAGGGTACAAATTTAAAACCAAACTGAAGGCACTTGAACAAGCTTTAAAGAAGTGGAACATTGAAGTGTTTGGGAATATGGACTCTAAACTGAAGCAAGCAGAAGAAAAATTACATGCCCTAGATTTAACTGCTGAGAGTAGAAATCTGGATGAAGATGAAGGTAGGAGGAGAAAAGAGGTGAGAGGCGAGGCGTGGAAGCTTAGAAAGTTGTTGGAAAGAATTTGGCTACAGAAGTCACGACTGAATTGGAATTTAAAGAGAAATAAAAACACTAATTTTTTTCACATCATAGCTACGAAAAGGCAGAATATTAATGCAATTGACTCTATGATAGTGAATGGAGCAGTTCTGAAGCATCCTACGCAGGTTAAACAAGCTGTGTATGATCACTTCAGGTTTAGCTTTAATGAACAATGGCAGTTCAGACCAAAGCTTCTGGGCCCATTTAAAGTGATCCAACAGAGTCAGCACTTCAGTAGTTTGGAAGTGGCATTTTCTGAAGCTAAAGTTTGGGGTGCAGTTACTGATTGTATGGCAACAAGGCACCTGGTCCTGATGGATTTAACATGACTTGCTACCAAAAAGGGTGTAAATTCATGAAAGGTGATATTCTTACTTTCCTGTAGGAATTCTATACCAACAGCAGATTGGTTAGGGGCTTAAATAGTTCCTTCATCACTTTGGTCCCAAAAAAAAAAAAAAAAACCCCTTCAGGCATTCTAGATTTCATGCCTATTAGTCTTATAAACTCCACATATTCTTTCCAAGGTTCTCACCAATCGATTGAAAAGAGTCATTTCTATTGTTATAGATAATGCCCAGTCGATTTTTCTTGGGGGTAGGAATATTTTGGATGGTGTATTAATAGCTAATGGAGTGGTGGACTGGTGGAAGAAATCTAGAAGAAAGGGCCTGATATTGAAGTTGGATTTCCAAAAAGCATATGGCATAGTAAACTGGAACTTTCTTATGCAAATGCTATCCAATTTTGGGTTTGGGGTTTAGTGGGTGAACTGGATCCATACCTGTATTTCTTCAACCAAAGTTTTTGTGCTGGTTAATGGGTCTCCCACACTTGAATTTAGCCCTCAAAAATGGCTAAGGCAAGGCGATCCATTATCACCTTTCTTGTTTAATGTGGTGGCTGAAGGCCTAAATTTATTACTTATAAGAGCAAAAGAGTTGGGCTTGGTCAAAGGGATATCCATTGGGTTCAATGGCATTAATATCTCCCATCTTCGGTTTGCGGATGACATAATTATTTTTTGTGAAGCTGAGTGGCCTGAAATGTTAACTGTGAACAGAATACTCAGATGCTTTGAGATTATTTCTGGGTTGAGGATCAATTTTCACAAGAGTGTTGTATGTGGTGTAGGCATTCCTGATGATATTGTGCAAACTTTTGCTTCAAATCTTAATTGTACTTGCCAGAAGCTTCCTTTAAGTACCTTGGAATGCCACTAGGGGCCAATCCATCAAGAAGAGCAACTTGGAAGCCTGTGGGGAAGAAATTCAAGAAGAAACTAACAGGTTGGAAAAAGAGGTTGATGTCCTTTGCAGGTAGAGTAACACTGATCAAATCTGTATTGTCCTCATTCCCTGTTTATTACATGTCTCTGTTTAGGCTGTCTTGAAGTGTCGGAAAAGATATTGATAAGATACAAGCAGCCTTCCTGTGGGGAGATTCTGAGGTCAAAAAGAGAGTCCACTTGGTGAAATGGAAGGATTTAACTAAGGAAAAAAAGCAAGAAGGGTTGGGGATTAGAGATTTAAGAATTGTGAACAATAGCTTGCTTGCCAAGTGGTGGTGGAGATATGGGATAGAAGATAACTCACTTTGGAAACAGCTCATCTGCAGTAAGTACAAGTCAGAGGGGGAAAGATGGTATCCTTTTCATGTGGAGGCAAACAATATCTCAAAATTGTGGAGTGACATTCTACTTATTAATGAGTCTAACAGCAGCCAGTTCAACTATTATTTGCACAATACTAAAATTAGGATTGGCAATGGTGAAAGACTTAGTTTCTGGATTGGTAATTGGATGGGCAGCCGGTGCTTGAAGTCTCAATTCCCTAGATTATACTTCTTATCAGTGGACAGAGACATCTCCCTGTATATGCAGTGGTCTAGGGCCCGAAATCAGAACAGCTGGCTTTCAACTTCAGAAAACCCTTATTGGCTTGGGAGGAAGATGAATTATAGAGACTTCATATTGCTCTAGGTGAGGGTCCCGATTTGAGATTGGATTCTAATGATAGTCTTGTGTGGAAAGCTGATCCTGCAGGTACTTTTAGAGTTAAAGGCACTGTTAATTGGTGTGAATCTTCTAATGGCCCTACCCTAATAATTCCTGACTTGATCTGGCACAATCCTCTCCTCCTAAGGCCCAATTTCTCTCTTGGTTAGTCTGGAAAGGGAGGTTAAAGACTTCAGATTATTTACATCGAATTGGTATCTTAAGTGATGAAGTTAGTATTGAGTGTGTGTTTTGTTATGCAGAGGTTGAATCACTTAATCATGTTCTATTGTTATGCCCCTTTGCTTCGAAAGTTTGGTATACCATAATCAAGTGGTGGGGTTTGCAATAGGCCTCCCCTAGTTCAGTGGTTATGCTCATGCACTGGTGGTTAGGTTGGACTTACAGGAAAAGGAAGAAACAGTTGTGGAGAGCAGTTTTGATTGTTGGTTTGTGGTCCATTTGGAAATACAGGAATGACTACTTGTTCAATGAGCTGCAGCCCATTTGTGATGACCTATGTGAGTTAATTAAATTTAGAGTGGCCATTTGGATGAAAGCACATTCGCTTGTGCAAGGATATGAGGTGGATGAGTTTGTCTACAATATTCAACAAGTCAAAATCTGCTTATAATTTTCTGCTGAGTCTGTGTACACTGCGTATAGTGCCCTGCTGGGTCTGTGTGGGTGAAACAGAGCAGGTGTGTGCTGCTGGTCTGCTGTTGATCTTTTTGCTTCTGTTATGCTAGTCTACCTGCTTTGATCTGTTTGTTGTGATTTGCTGTGACCTGCTTGGGAAGATTGCAGTTTGGTTGAGTTTTCAGTTTAGTTGGTGTTCTGTCTATGGGTGTAGACAAATGTTATGGGAATGAATTTATTTAGGAGGTCTGCTGCTGTTTGATGCTGTCTCTGAGGTTGCAAATCTGTTTCTGAATTTATTTAGGCTTTGATCACTATGCTGCTAATATTTTGCTTATATCTTGCTAATTGGCTTGAGGATTGGTGTTGTTTGATTTGGTGCTGAAGTCTGCATAGTTATTGAAGTCTGCATAGTTGTTGCTGCTGAAGTCTGCATAGTTTTTGCTAATACTTTGCTTGTGTCTCTGAGGTGCTGTTTGGTGGTCAAGGTCATGATTTGGTGCTGGTATGCTATGCTCTGCTGTCTGGGGGTTTTTTGCAACAGGTTTGGGGGTGTTATGCTATGCTGCTGTGCTGGTATGCTATGTTCTGTGCTGTTGTTATTGTGTTGTTGTATTAGTTGGTCTCTCACCAACTCTGGGAGTGCTAGCAAATGATAGAATGGGTTTTTTGGTGCCAACCTAGTTGGGATGATTTAGCTCATTGTGATGTTTTTGCACTTTCCTTTTCTTTATTGATGTAATTTGATTTGTACTTTATACTTGTTTATTCCATCAATAAAGTTTCTTTTTTGCCGATCAAGAAAAAACTTGAAGAAAGCTGGATCCCCATACACATAAGAGACCCCAGCTGCACCCTTCGGAACAAACCTCAATCCAGTCACATCCTCATTCACCCCAACTTGGCCTTACTTTGCTCTGATCAATAGCTTGCCATTTGGTTTCTTGAGGAGCTAGAAACTTGATCTTCCTAGCAATGATTACTTTCTTGAAGAGCTAGAAACTTGATCATCTGCAAAAATATATTTACAAAGAATATTTAAAAATTAATAATAAAACAATAATAATGGATTAATACTTATATTTAAATAATAATAATAATAATAATAATAATAATAATAATAATAATAATAATAATAATAATAATAATAATAATAATAGAATTGTAAATATATAGAGTGTTGATATTTTCATCTAAAAAATGTTAAAAGTTTGGTTAGTGTAGTAATGGAATAGGTCAAACCAAAACACACTAATAGTTTAGAAGGTCTATTTGTATATGTTTTATAGTTTAAGGGGTCAAACTGATACTTCTCAATAGTTTAAAGATTTATTTATATGTTTTTATAGTTTAAGAATCAAAGTGATATTTCTTAATAGTTTATAGGGTCTCTGTATAAATAATCTTTTATGATGTGCATCTTAAAATTATGAATGGTAACATTATGACACTTTATAATTTTTGTTATGACATTTTTATGTTATGAAATTTTATAAAAAAAAACATTGTTTATATCCTATTAAAAATGCACATTGTAGCATCTTCTAATAATAAATATTAATGGTCAAAGCAGATGACAGCCTAGCATTGGTCTCTAGAAATATTGGTGGAAATTTTTTTTTAGGAACTTTTTTAGTTAATTCTATAAAAATACTTATGATTTGAAAGTCACATGTGTTTGGAATTGTATTTTAAGAGGTCTTTTTGTTGCATGAATATAACGTAGAATGTGACATAAATACATGAAACATTATTTCTCAAGGCAGATTTTTTTTTCAAATATCCTATTTCTAGTATTTTTATACCAATTAGTTTAAATTAATTTCTAATAACCCATTTAGTTCGGTAGCTATTCCAAGGATCAAAACCATCAACTTTAGATTTAGCACAAAAAATATAAATTAAAACTATAGTTTAGGAGAAAATCACTCTAATTTTACTACTTACACCATTTGAATTGGAATCTATATATTAGAAGAAAATCATGGAAGCTAATAAATATCTTGTTTAAAATTCTACTACTTATATACCAATTAGTCCAAATTGATTTCTAATAACCCATTTAGTCCTGCAGCTATTTAATAGACCAAAAACACCAACTTTAGATTTAGCACAGAAAATGAAAACTATATCTATATTTTAGGAGAAAATCACTCTAGTTTGACAAGTTACCCCATTTGAATTAAAATCTATATATTAGGAAAAAATTATAGAAGTTAATGAATATCCTATTTAAAATCTTACTCTTCATGTATAAGTATATATATATAATATTGGGATTTTTTTTTTTCTATTAAATGTGAAAGTTGAAAATGTAAACATTCATACTTTCAATAAATAAAATAATGAACATTTTTAGAACAAAAGAGTTAAGTATAAATATTCACATTCAATACAGTGACATAAAAGTAAATACCAAATTTTATATTTAATCAATAAATTTATTAAAACATTATAACGGCACACTTTTTTTTTAATTGAAATTCTACAAATCATCAAATAAAAAGTGTGAAAATTCATATCATGAAAATTATCAGGTTATAAACTTTCATTTTTTTTTAATGTGAAAATTTAAAAATAATGTAACAAAAAATCTAAACGGAAATCAAAATACAATGTGAATGTTCACAGCAACGAACAAATATACAATTAACTTTTGAAAAAACAAAATGCATACTAAAATACAATGTGCATGTTTAAAACAAATAACAAACATACAATTAACTTTCGAAAAAACAAAACTCAACCAAAATACAATGTGAATATTCACAATTTCTAATTAAAATACAATTAGCCTTAAAAAAACTAAATTCATATCAATGTGAACATTCATATTGCAACGTGAAAATATGAAACAAAATTGAAAAATGTGAAAATCGACTATTCCGATTATTCAATGGCAATAAAAATGATTGTTCAACCAACAAGTATAGTAACAAACGATATATAACAAATCATCAAAAAATACATAATTTATTTTTATATCAAATAATTCATATATATTGATGCACCTTTTTAGAAAAATTTGTATATAATCAATATCTGCATTATACCAATGAATAAACTACACATGTAACGATCCTAAAATGCGTATCAGAAATTATCTTTATTTAATTATTGGTTAATGTGCTTTAATTTAATCATATCTATTTTAATTGAGGAATTATTTGTTGAGTTACAACGTTAAAACTGAAATCGCCGACCTTCATGGGTTTAGAAATCAAAATTGAGTACATGGATATGCTAATGGAAATTTTTATAGCCATTTGGAAAAGTTAATTAAAAATTTATTTTGTCTAATTCGTTAAGGTGTGTTTGGGTGATTAACTTTGCATTGCAAATTGAAGGCCTTAGAGGCTTCAGAAACTAGAACGGAGTACATAATTATCATCAGTATGATTTTTAGAGTCATCTGGAAAGTTTAATTAAAATTTGATTTCGTTTGATTCGTAAGGGTGTGTTTGGCTCTCCGTAATTGTGATAAGCTTATATATATACACACACATGATATATGAGTTGAACTCATCACTTTTGAGCCCAAAAATATCTGAGGGAGAGGGAGAGAACCAAAAGAAAGAGAAAGCTTCTAGAGAGAAAGAGAGAGAGCTCAACATTCATAGAATTGAAGACAAATTGAAGAAGACAAATTGAAGAGATTTAAGAGAAAGGAAGAAGATCAACCATGAAACCTTGGGAAAATTGAAGAGATTTAAGGGAAAAGCAAAGATTGAACTAAGCTATGGAAATCTATCTTGAATCCTCATGATTAATTCATCAATTTCATGAAATCATAATGAGATGGGAAGATTTGAAACCCATTTGGGTTAGGGTTTTGTGTTATGTATTTAATTGAGCTAAATTTAAGAAATTAGAACTTGGGTCTTTTGATTTTGTTTATGATTGGAGCTCAATCTTGTGAATAACATATGAAATGAACTCTAAATTGTCCATAGAACAAGATTTATGCAAGGATTAAGTGTGTTTGTGGGTTGTGTTTTGGGAACTTTCAAGATTATGAAAGATGAAACATTGATCTTGAACTTGCGGGCACAAATTGATTTGTTTGAGATGAAATTGCACTTGAATGATGTTAGTTTATCATGTTGTAGAGCAATTTTACATGTTTTTGAGTGATTAGAGTTGAAACCTAGCTTAGAAAGTGGAAAAACAAGTGTTAGAGCCAACAGGGATTTTCGGACAGCAGATTTTGCCCAGAGCTACACGTGTGGCGGGGCTTTCCGCACATGCGGCAGTCCACTTCTAGAACCTACATTGATTTGAAATAAAAGCACCTTGTCGCACATACGGCTCAATTCCGCATGTGCGCCTTGTTTCCCAGAAAAGGGCACCTGTTTACCACTTTCAAATAAGCATATCTCTCTCATCCGGACTCTGTTTTAAGTAATTCTTGAGCCTAAATTCAAGTTCCAGAAGTCTAGTTTCCAATGATGGTGGTCTCATATCCAAATTATAAGGATACAAATAGATATGCTCAAATTAGTGAAGGTTATTTACTTTCTGTCTACCGGTTTTATACCATTTCTCCTTCTAACCCATTTTCCTTTCGTTTCCTCCTATTTTCCTTGACATGGATTATGACCTATTGAGGATTAATGAGTTTAGAATCAACATAACTAATTGATTAAAGAGAACAAATAAAGGGATTGGTTATATTCATATGTTGTGTTATGTAATTGTGGTTGTAGATCAAGACGAGGACATCGTCCAACTGCTATCAGAAGCCATCACTGTGAGTAATAGCATAGTAAAGTTTCATTATCTATCTTGATTTATGTATGACGTGATTTTCTAAATGTTACGTTTTATCAAAAGGCACACGTTTCCAAGAAATATGAAATAAGTTATGAACAAGAAATATGAATTATTTATAATATGCTATAGTGGGCCCAAGGCCATTTCATTTGTTTGTTTCATTATGCTATGGCATGATATAAATTGCTTAGTCTTTAAGACCTATTAACTTTGGTATGGAACAAAGTGTTGTACAGAACTAAGTGTTATAGTGTGAGTCACCTCTAGAGTCTGTACGAGTCACCTCTTGGGTCCATACATACATGAATTGGGCCCAAGAAGAGGTGGAGACATGTCGATGTTCCATCTACTTCATGATTAGATACAATGATACGATATGATACGTTTGGACCTAAGGTCGTTTTGATATATGATTGTGCCCAAGGCCGTTTTGTTATACATGGACCCGAGGTCGTTCAGAACATATGATATGAATACAAATATTTTTACATCGCTATATGACTCATGTTACAATGTGTTATTTTATATGCATGAGTGGATGTCCTATTTTGAAATATGCTTCTAACCTTTTGTATAAGTGGGCGTACCACGTACCACGTAAAATGTTTTGTAATAGTTTCAAATATATATCCCATGTGAAAAGGCATGGATTATGATACGGTAAATGTTTGTTTTGAAAAGATTTAAGATACGTTTTTGAATTGTGAACTATGTTTTTCTAATGTTAAGGACATCATTCATTAACCGCTTTACTTTAATATTACTCACTGGGAGTTAGCCCATCCAACTATTTTATATATGTAGGTGAGCCATCGGGGATCAACACTAGAGTTGTATCGTGGTCCACCCCTCTGTCAAGCCGCCCGGGTTACGCCTCCGTATTGAGGCTTTAACTTTGTATTGGAGAATTATGTATTTTATTGAGTCTTATGTATTTGTGTGTGAGATCTATATAAGTTCTGTGATTATATGTATATATGGAAAGTGCATTTAAATGCTTAAATTAATCTAAGTCTTTATGTATGCACAAGCTCAAGGGGCATTATCTTTATGTTGGTATTTGCTTCCGTTTAAGGCCCTGTATTTGAATAAATATTTGTGAAATTTTGTTTTGAGATTGATGCACAGGCCTGTCATGGACCAAACTTTTAGGGGCGAGTTTAGGTCGTGACAACACAACACCGGTGACTACACAAACCGACAAAGAGGCTATGATTTATGTGTAATAATCACAAAAAAAAATTGTTCATCGCCGATGTGCCATCATCTTTCTTGCGGTTTATAACTAACTTTCTCTTTCAAATATTCTTCCATACCAGGACCTTATTGTAAAATAATGGTGAAGGAATATCTTTGATCAAGTGAATCCCTCACATTAAGACAAATAAAACACTAGGCCATGTTTGTTTGGACGGACTGAATAAAAGGGGATTGTAATCTATTGGACTGTTAATCTTGGGATACATAATCCTAGGACTATTTGATTGGAAATAATGTGTATCCCATATTTGTTTAGTCATGAATTAAATGTCAGAAAATGACTATTTTATTGAATCCTATGTTTATTTTAGATATTATGAATAATGATAAATGCTCAAAAGACCATTTTGCCCTTTTGAACTGTTTACTAAATAATAGAAATACTAAATTTGAGTTATAATTTTTTTTTTTTTGACTTGAGCTTTCAAAAAATTAAACAAATTTACTTTAATTTTTAGTTGAGATTTTTAAATTTTATTTTATTTTACTAAGTACAATAATTCGGTGGGCCAAAAATGTCATTTTGCCCTCTAATCCGGAAGAGGAGTTATCCCACCATTTTGTATCCCACACCCCTACCCCCATGGGTAGGAATAGCAATGGGACATGGCAGGGCGGGGCGGGGCTAGGGATCACACTCCCCATCCCCGATCCCCGATGGTGAACATTGCCCCGTCCCCGGCCTAGATCTCGGACGGGAAACCTATCACCCTCCCCGTCTCCGCCCCCAAATGGGGATCGGGTTTCTCCGACCCTGAAAATTCCTCGGCCTAAATTTGTTTCAACATCATCAACAACAACATCACACATACATTTTCAACAACAACAACACAAATCTGAGACACACACACAAAATCATCAACATCATCAGACAGATCAACAACAACATAGAGACATACATTTTCAACATCAACAACAGATCAACTACCCAAAAAAAAAAAAAAAAAAAGACAGAAAGAGACACATATATACATGAGATCTGACTCAGATCTGAGAGGACGACGGAGGAGATTATCTGAGTGTCTCTTTCTAATCGGAGTCGGGGGAGCGGGTCCCCGTCGGGCCTTGTTCAAATTGCCATCCCTACCCATAAGACACAATAATCTCACAAATAAGGGATTAATAATTCGGTTGTACTATTAGTTTGACATATATTTTTTGAATAAAATATCAGACTACTACATAGAATGGACATGAAGTTCTATCCTACCCTTCAATCTCCCTAAACAAACAAACAAATACCCCCTAAGGGGTGTTTATTTGGAGGGATTAAAAAGGGGAATTAGATTTATGTCCACCATATCTAGTAGTCTATTGTTTGGTCAAAAAATTGAAAGTTGGACTAATAGTTTAACTAGACTATTAGTCCCACATATGTGGGACTATCCTATCTTAGGAGAGGGGTGGGATACATAGTCCTTAGACAAGCCCTCCTCTAGACTAACTAGCAAAAAGGACAATTTTCCCTTATAATATTTAGGACATGTTTGGTTTAATTTTCATAGACTTATTTTTAATTTTTTTAAATGAAAATTTAGTCTTGTGAAAAAAATAAAAAATAATTTTAAAAATAATCATTTCTTGACTTCTAATCTCACGACTAAACAAATATGTGATATACATCATTTTAACCAAATTGTCCAAAGATTATGTATCTCAAGATTAACAGTCCAATGGATTACAATCTTCCCTTATTCAACCCCTTCAAACAAATATGCCCTAAGAATAATAATCTTCCATATCCTACATATAATGTTTTATATATACCATAAATGAAATATATCTAATAATTGATCTTCTCTCTCCTAAATATATGGCATAATATATATATATATATATAATATAATAAAAGTCTATAAGGATAAATAATTAAAAAAAAAAGTCCACATAAAAGGGATTTTTCACTAAATCTCTCTTTTCGTAGGGGTGAGCATGGTCCGGATTGGACCGGATTGGGATAAAACTAGGACCAATCCGTTATTTACGGTTCTTGAAAAATTGAAACCAATTCAAGCTGTTTAAATCGTGGAACCAATACAAACTAATCCATTTAAACACGGATTAGATTGGTTTAGGACCACAGATTCACATAATTAAATAACAAAAAATAAATATATAACACTTTACTTTCATAAAAACATAAATATAACACTATATTAGTCCCATAATAGTAACACGTCTTTCTATAATAATGATATACTATTTTAGAATTTAAACAACCATAAAAAAACTGATTCCACCATAAGTATTAAGACTATTAGAAATCAAAACTAAAAACTAGCAAACAAAAGTAATAAAAGAAGATACTATGCGGGTTTAGGTTTGTGTTTAGGTTTTATATGGAATAAGAGAAGATACTATGCGGGAGGGTGTATAATAAAAATATAAATTATTTGTATACAGTCTGGATCGGTTCCAATCCCGAACCGTGAGGTTCAATCTAGAACTAATCCGTGGATTACGGATTTTTAATTTTTCAATCTAGAACCGAATCACGGATTCAAAAAACGAAGCCAAACTTACTGGATTGGACTGAACTAGAACGAATTATGGATTTTACGAATTTCTTGCTATCTTTTCGAATACATAAAATTTCTTGCATGAATGCACATAGAATGTGAAATAATTAATAAATATTATTTTTCAAAGAATAATTAAATCCAACTACGTGTATCGGGAAGCAAATGACGTTGCTTATTGTTTAGCTAAACATGCTGCTACTTTCATCGAGGGTTCTCTTGTAATATATCCTAACATTCCTCTTTTGTACTACTTTTTGTTAGAGCAACTCTAAGGGTTAAAGGCAAAATGCCTTACAAAAGTACACAGTAAAGTATCCCTTTATTTTGCTTAACTAGTGTAATTAGTGTACACTTTAATCATACCCTTTATTTTAGTTAATTAATCAAATTAACTTAACTTATTTTTTTTAAAAATATTACAAACATAGATAAATGAATAAATAATTTTTTTTATGACATGTTGCATATATTGAGGTGACATTTACAAATATATTTGTTAAAAATATATTATTAAATTGTTTTTAAAAAAATACATAATTTCAAACGTTCATATTTTCAAATGCTAATATATAAACACAAAATCAAATCAATTGAATTCAATATACAAACACAAAACCAATTAAAAGAAGAGTACTTGATCAGATGGGGGGAGTAATTTCAGAAAGAAACCCTTTTGGCTCTCAATGAAGGCTAGTTAATTGTGGAGTCTCAAAATCAAAATGAATATTTTGTCTCTTCTGATGTAGAGCCTATTGGAGGAAGAGAATACCAGTTGCACTAGCAAAAATGTCTCAGGATGCTGTTTTACCTCCTCCCTTGCAGATGCTCTACTCATGACAAATGTGCGAGGGCAACCCCACTTTGTGTAACCAACACTTTTTATATAAATAAAACTCTGCCTCCTTCATAAAAAATTAAAAAAATAATAAAATAAAAAACCGACTAATTGACGCAAATTTTCAACTAAAATTGCATAGGTTACCCAATTGTAGTTTTTTTTAACATCAAAAGAAAATTTTATTTCGAATTGTTTTTCGGTTAAGTCTATCTATATGATCGGTGATGACCGTTCCAAAATTGAAAAGGAGAAACGCTTGTCTGTACAAAGTTCAATTTTTTAGATGGTTATTGAGAGTGGCTGACATTTTTTTTATTATTTAATATCAGCCAAAGAAAGAAAAAAAAAATATTATTATTATTATTTTGAACCCAAAAAAAAAAAAAATATTGATAAAGTCAACATACAACTACGGAAATACATCAATATAGAAGAGAAAGTGTAAAATGTATCACAGTGAAACATACTCAATCATTTGCTAACACCATCCTCAAGATTGGTGAGAAATCAACAAACAACCGAAACAGTATAAATACATAAACCACCCCAAACAAAGCAGAAAGACAAACAAACCCAAAGCAGCAAATACAAGCCAGCCCAGGTCATAAACCATCACCAGTAGCAAAACAAGCCCATGTCAGGTTATCATAACATCACACCAAGGGCGGACCTAGGATTCATCGATGGGGTGAGCTAATATAACAATATATTTTAAGTATAACCACATAAGAAAAAAGAAAATTTAATAATATAATTTAGATTAATATCTAAATTTATTGATTAGAAACAATCTAATTAAGTTGTGCTCGACGAGTCTTTAAATATTCGAATTCATCGATTATAGAATCTAGATTAATTTTCAAAGTAAAATCTCGTTCAAGGTGGGGAGACAAACAATCAGCAAGAAACTTATCCCTGACTGAATTGTGATGGTAATTTTAACATGCTTCATACCCGAAAATGCTCTTTTCATAGTCGCTGTAGAAACAAGAAGGGTCAACACAAGACGAATCAATTTGTAGATTATGGTGTAATGCTCGAACTTTCTTGTCACAAATAGTTCTCAGCACAAATCGGCAAGGGTAGATATCTTATGAAACTCGGGATCACAAACAACATCAAGCTTATAATGCATTAATTAACATCTCAAAGCATGAATGTCCTGAGAAGTGAAATATTGGGGAAAAAATTTCTCAGCAAGATTGTAAATATTATCCACATTAAAAGATCTAAGCTGTACGCCACAAGCTGTACGCCATTCAAGGCCAACCTCCTACTACAGAAAATCTCCGCCAACAACACACCATTCAGATTCGTATTGAGGAGATTCTGGCAAGGGAGGAGATGTTTCTGCACCAACGGTCACGCGTCAATTGGCTCTTTTATGGGGATCGAAACTCTGCTTTTTTCCATGCTACCCTTACCCAACGGAGACAACGGAATCAGCTAGTCAGACTTAAATCCGAGGAAGGGGTGTGGATGGAGTCTGAGGATGACATTAACTCTTATCTACATCTCTATTTCTCCCAGCTGTTCTTTTCTGTGGGTGATAGGAATATACAAGAAGCATTGGCAGTGGTGCATCCCGTGATTACACCGGATATGAATGGGCAGTTAATTCGGGAGGTGTCGGAGGAGGAAATCAAGACGGCAGTCTTTCAATTGGGTTCAAGGCCCCGGGGCCTGATGGGTATCCGGGGTTTTTTTACTAGAAGTATTAGACAGATATTGGGGCAGAAGTTTGCAAGGCCGTGAAGTGTTTTTTTGTTGAGGGACTTCTCTTAAAGGAGATTAATCACACAAATTTAGTACTCATCCCAAAGGTACAGGCTCCGGAGAAGCTTTCGGATTTCCAGCCAATTAGCCTCTGCAACTTTACCCTCAAGATTATCACCAAACTTTTGGCCAACCGGCTGAAAGCGGTTCTGGGTAAGATCATTACTCCTAACCAATCAGCTTTCGTTCTGGGTCGTATGATTCAAGATAATATCCTTGTAGCGCACGAGGCTTTTCATTTTCTCAAGTTACAGAAAAAAAGGTACAACTTCGGACATGGCAATCAAGCTAGATTTCAATAAAGCATATGATCGAATCCAATGGGATTTTCTCTTTGCTGTATTACAAAAAATGGGCTTTCATGATAAGTGGACAAACTGGGTTATGCAGTGTGTGACTACGGTCACGTTCTTAGTTTTTGTTAATGGGGCCAAGCGCACATCCTTCACTCCATCTCGGGGCCTTCGAAGAGGAGACCCCCTGTCCCCGTACTTGTTTATCCTAGTGGCGGATGTTTTGTCAAAGTTACTACACCAGGGTTTGCTGGCGCGAGAGTTCTCGGGACTGAAAGTTAAGCCTACAAGCCCTGTTTTGTCCCATTTGTTGTTTACGGATGATGTTTTGCTCTTCCTCAAAGCGAATGTTCCTCAATGTCACAACCTGCTTCACATTTTGAGGGTATATGGTGATGCGTCTGGCCAATTGATCAATGTCCAGAAATTAGGTATTCACTTTTCCTCAAATGTGGGACCATGCCTCCAGCAGCAAATTTGTTCCATTTTGGGTATGGCTTCGACTAAACCGGGCTCAAAATATCTGGGGCTTCCGTCATGTTGGGGTCTTACAAAGACTGAGGCATACACTTTCTTGGCTGAACGGATGATGGCCAAACTTCAAGGATGGAAACTCCCGTTGCTATCCCATGCTGGTAGAGAGACTTTGATAAAGTCGGTGGCTCAAGCTATTCCATCCTACGCTATGGCGTGTTTCCTCTTCCCTAAGAAATTATGTGCCTTTTTTAATCGGATTGTGAGTAATTTTTGGTGGAATGGAGATCCCACAAATAGGGGTATCCATTGGGTTGCTTGGGATAGAATGGTCAAGTCCAAAAACCTGGGGGGAGTGGGCTTTCGCGACTTTCGTGCCTTCAACAGAGTTTTGCTTGCACGCCAAGGGTGGAGGCTCATCCAAGACCCTCACTCCTTCTGTTCCAGTTTCTTGAAAAGTATCTACTACCCAGATACGGATTTCTTGAACGCCAAGAAAGAAGGCCGGGCTTCGTGGGCATGGTCTAGTTTACTCGACGGCAGGGCGGTTCTTACTAGAGGGGTTCGCTGGCAAGTGCATAATGGATCTTCAATCAATTTCTGGACTGATAGATGGCTGCCCTCTATCAAGGACTTTCGGATTCACTCTCAACGGCCTAATGGCTGCCTGCTTACGCGGGTAAGCGAGGCCATCAACCCAATTTCCAAGACTTGGGATGAAAATAAGCTGGGCATTCTGGTTACTGAGAGGGAGTTGGCTGCTATCCGTTCTATTCCTGTTTCGTTTGAAGACAAAGCTGACTGTGTGGTGTGGCATTACGACCGAAAGGGGATATATTCGGTTAAATCCGGCTACCGTGTGGCTTTGGACCTCCATCCCAGCTTGCTTGAGCAGAAGCCGTTCTCTTCTTTTTTCGTTCCGGAGGCTGTTTGGAAATTCATTTGGGCCCTCCCTCTTCCCCCCAAACTCCAGCATTTCTGGTGGAGGGTGTGCCACAATTCGGTGGCCACAAAACTCAACCTTTTTAGACGACACTGTGCTTCTGATGGACTCTGCCCTGTTTGTGCAAAGGAAGTGGAGACCGTGGAGCACTTATTGTGTGGATGCGACTGGGCAAAGGCTGCTTGGTTTGGCAGCATGCTAACTCTGTCGTCCCAAAGGGGACCCCCCTCCTCCATTGCTAGATGGACCTGCGAACTTTTTGACAGTTTCTCCAATTCGCACTATCAGCAGGAATTTTTTTGCAAATTGCTATGGTTAGCTTTTTCACATTTGGAAGGGACGAAATGACTTTGTCTTTAACCATACCCCAGTTGACCCACTGTCTACTATCTTTTCAGCAGGGAAAGCTTGGGCAGAATCTGCAACTCTTCACCTCACGAGACAGAATGTGGGTGGCAACCATGCTAGTGCCCCAAGGACCCATCAAGTATGGAATCCGCCATCTCGTGGGCATCTAAAAGCAAACTGTGATGTGGCCATTATCCCAGGGTCGCCTAGAGCTGCTCTAGCGATTCTATTTCGGGATTGGACAGGATCTCTAGTGCATGGGGGTGTCCGCATAGAAGTGGCGGGCTCTGTTCTGCAAGCGGAAGCTTTGGCTGTTAGATGGGCATGCCTTATGGCCCAATCCCTCAACCTTTCACATGTTGAGATAGTGGGAGACAACAAGACAGTGATCCACTTTTGCACCTCTGAAACGGTTCCTCCGTGGGAGTGCTCTTCTATCTTCGCTGACATTCGGTCTTTAGCTCGTAGAAACAATTTCTCCTTTGTTTGGACTCTAGAGAGGCTAATGGTGCTGCCCATTGGACTGCTAGACAGTTCCTTAAGGGCCTCTTGCCTCCTGACTGGCTTTGTAAACCCCCTGATGCTTTGCTTCAGGTTTTGTTTCCTTGATTAATGGTTATCCTCTTCTTCTGCTCAAAAAAAAATTGCCACTAGAATTCAAAGTCGAGCTAAGAGAAAGAAGTTCCACTACCCCATCATTAAATCTATGTTCTAACTCCATCAATTGAAAATCAATTGTAGAGTTAAATATGTCAAAGTGATAATGATGCTAATTATTTTTATATATCACATATGTCTAAAAAAAAACTCTTTCAAAGTTAAAAAACTAAGAGCAATATAGAATATTAAACAAGACAACATCATAAAAAAATTAAAAGCAATATAATATTTGTTGCACTAAAACAAAATTTCAAAACCATTGTTAGTCAAATCCATTCTCAACCAACGAAATAAAATTATTAGTTAATTACACTTACAAAAAATGTTAGGAAAGTAGAGCCGCTGCATGCTGCTGGAGACGATAGAGAGAAGGTCGCTGCCTATCTATTGGAAGATGTGAGGATTGTTTTGGAAGATTTGTTCTTTAAACAAATACAAACTTATTGGGCTGCCTATCTATTTTTTAGGGTAAATATCTGGCTGCTATTGGGTTGTCTATCTAAAAAACAAACAAAAAAACTATTGGCCCTTATTTAGGGTTAGGCTGGGAGAGGTTGGGAGGCTGGATTGGGCTAGGAAACAAAATTTCTACAAATTTTTTAAAGTTTAGACTGGGCTGCAGCCACCTATGCCCGGCCCTAAGTCCGCCCTTGCATCACACTGCCTCCCAAACACTTCCTAGCCCAAGTCATAGGCCATCACCAATAGCAAAACAATCCCATGTCAGGTTATCATAACATCACACTGCCTCCCAAACACTTCCTGACCTGCCTCATATTAGTAATGAAGTCCTGAACTGAGACATGGAACTCCTTAAAGATTGATTTCCTCCACGAAGCAATTCCAAACTTAATGAAATCACACAGCTCAATCATATTTGGATTGGGTGCTTTGAACACAAACTCATTTCTATGTTTCCACACTGACCACAACACAACCAATGGAATAGAACTCCAGATCTTCCTCTTTTTCTTCTACACCTTCCCCCCTGATTTGTTGCTTAAAATCGTGGTGCTTTCGGATCCAATTCAAGGCCTGTGTCAGTTTTGTGAATGTGAGTTGGAAACGGTTGATCATGTTTTACTTCATTGTTGTAGGCTTGGAGGATTTGGGCCAATTGCATCAATTGTTAGGGTGTTTCTTGGATACTGCCATCATCCATTAGTTCTTTGTTAGAATGGTGGCAATGTGTGCGAAGGAAAAAGGAGAGAGTTATTTGGAATTCACTACCATTCGCTATTATTTGGACCATTTGGCGAACGAGAAATGACTTAATTTTTAATTAGATTCTATCTAAGTGGGAGTGCCTTAATTGGTTCTGTTGAGAGTGGCATTTTGGATTAAGGCATAATCTAATTTCAAAGAGTTATCGGTGACTGATTTTGTATTCCATTTGAAACAAATTAGGAGCTCATTATGATTGTTTGATTTTGGTAAGGCTTCGGCTTGGTTTTGGGAGGGAGAAAGGTTTGGTTGAGGTGGGTTAGGTGGTTCTCTGCTGTGGTGGATCGACCTGGGATGGTTTGATGCTAAATTCAACTTGTGGACTGAGATTTTCATTGTCACTGCTTTGGTTGAAGTGTTTTGTTCTCAAGATTTTGTCTTCATTTGGTGGCTATAGCCTATAGGTCTGTTTTGTGGTGGTTGGGTTAAAGTGTTTTTCTTTGCTCTGTAGTCTTGTTTGGTTCCATTGTTGATGTCTATTGGGTGTTGGGCGCCTTGCCAATCCGTGGCATATGCATGCATATGATTGGGTTTCATCTTTGGTATCAATTTAGTTGGAATTGTAGGTTATAACTATGATACATTGAGCATTTTCTAATTTAACCTTTTTCTTTATTGATGCCAATTTTTTTCAATATTTTATATGTACATTGATTTCATCATCAATGACGTTTTCCTTTAGTCAATCCAAAAAAAAAAAAAAAAAATTACATCAAAGAAAAAAGAACCAAGGCAGGCGTAAACATCATTATTTGAGGAACACTACAACAAACACTTGGTTAGTGGCAATCATAAGTGCCACAAGAAAATATTGTTAGTGACATTTTTTAGTATAATAGCATTTTTTTTAAGTGACATTGGTACTCATATTACTCTAGGTTAGTGACATTTAAAGGTGCCACAATACCAAAACTTTGCCATTTTAGACATCGTTTGTGGCACTTACTTATATATCTTGTGGCATTTTTTAAATGCCTCTAGATTTCTTACTAGTGTCACTTAAAAATATCACCTCGACTTGTTGGTTAGTTGTCACTAAAAATATAAATAAATAAATAAAATTTCACAACATCAATTCTACTCATCATTTTCTTTCATATGTAAAATAAATAAATAAAATTTTATTTATATAATGCAAATACAATGTCCATGAAATTAACAAAATAAAACAAAAACAGCCAGTTGTAATCTAACTAATAAAAATATTTCAAACAAAAAATTGCAACTCAACAGTCTCGTCTATCTTAAACAATTATAAGTATGTCAATCCCATTTCGATAAAAATAAATAAATAAAACCCATTTGGATAAAAAAAATGTTGATTTCTTTGCACCGATTTCAAGTTGCTCCAACACCCATTTGTGCTATCATTTCTGCAATTCTACTCTATTGTATAGTTTATCATCCAACAATTTTATTGTCTGCCTCCTGAAATTTATTAAAAGATTTTATAAATGAAAAAAGTACAGAGCAATCAGTAAAATTAGAAAGTTACACATATCAAATGAAAAAGAAAAAAAAAAGCTAGCCAACACCTCTTGAGGCATTTTATCAAACATGTAAAGCTAATTGAAAGATACCCAAACTAGGAAAAAGGTGTAAATATACATATTATACATTTATATATATTTTCTTTTAAGTTTTGTTCCATAAAAAATAACTAAGAGATGGGAGAGATTACCTGTAATGGTGTCTTAGGATGAAATGAGGGTTTCCTTAGGGAACTAAACATATTTCTATACAAAAAATATATATAAATAAATAATTTCTTGTAAGATTGATAAACATATTAGATTTAGAGTAATCTAATAATATCTCTAAAAACTGATGGACATATTAGATTTAAAGTAATATAATGAAATACCATTACAAGTAAATGATTCCGTGACATTTTTTAAAACATGCCACTATTTTTATGGCACTTTATGAAAAAATATGACACTAGGTTAATGTAACATGCCATTAGATGATATTTTCATGACATTTTTTAAGAAAATGACACTATTAATGTCACTAAAACATATATTTTTTGTAATAATATATTTCAATTAGGTTATCACATACAGCCAAACCAATCACATGCTAAACTACAAGGCCCAACAAACAAACAGAACCAAACCAAACAACATGCCCTTTGCAACAACACACCAGACGCTGAATCACTAGCCAAATCCCCATTGAAGTAGTGACAAGCAGTCTTGCCGCCCCAATAGTTTTAGTAAAAAATCTCTAGATATCAATTGTTTATGTCTTCATATTTACTAATAATGTTCATGATAGTTCTTTAACCACTACAAATGTTCGTTCATATATTCATACTTTATTTCCTTAATTTATATGTTATAATTAAATAAATAAATTATAAAAACTCCATATTCCTATCGCAAACATTTCATTTTGTAGATTTTCCAATGCATGAATGACCATACCTTCTTCCTTTCTTTCTTTACCGTCCATCAATCACAAAAAAAATACAAATCTTTTTTTTTTTTTTTGGGTTAATTTTTCATGTCCTCCCTCATAAATATAAGATCAAGCCCCTTGTGAAATATGCATGGCCAACTTATCCAAGTCCTTATAAGAACTTCCACCTTTTATGGCATCTAATGTTGCCCTACGTAGCTTCCCTACTCGTTCATTCCCAGTCTCTTGCTTGCTCACCGACTTAGCCACAACTCGGGCTAACTCGTCTGAGTTTGGAACCGTTTGCACCCTCACAAACCCTAGTTGCAACCTTTAGCTCATCTACCAATCATAGTTCTAAATACTGACCGATACGCTACGTATTAGCCAATACGTATCGGAAAAATAGGGTACCGCGACAGATACAGGCCGGTATACCACTGAGATTGAAAATCGCAAGAGCATTGGCCGAGTCTCAGTACGTATCGGTCTATAGCCGTTACACAAGCCATTACACAAGCCGATACTCACCGGTTCAGACCGGTACGGGAACGAAAAAGCTGAAAAACCTGTGAAATGATTTTTAAAATTTCACCGCCATGACACCCGATTCCTGATACGTACCAATCGATACTACTGATACCGATACTCCGCGTTCGACACCGTTACGTTACCTGATACCGTAATTTAGAACCTTGCCACCAATAGAGTGGTATTAAAAAATTGTTCACCCTCCATTGGCCATGCTAGCATTGGCACCCCGGCAACTAGCCCTTCAAGAACCGAGTTCCAACCACAATGAGCCAAAAAAAGCCCCGATGGCTCGGGGTCTCAGTATCATCGCCTATGGGGCCCAATCTTTTACTATCAACCCTCTCCCAATCACACGATCTTCGAACCCTAGTGGTATCGCACTGTAATCTCCCTCCATGTGTCCCTTTGGGCCTCCTTGAAACACCATAAAAACTTAGCTCTATTTTTCTCCAACCCATATGTTATTTCCTCAATTTGATTGTTGTTCAACACAGCTTGACTCCCAAAACACACATACACCACCGTGCGATCTTCACATGTGTCAAGCCAAGGTGATATATCACTGGCCAATTCTGGTCTCGACCCAGATCTTTTTGCTGATGAATCATCTTCAGTAGGTTGTAACGGATCCACCGCCCACACCCGATGATGGCCTGCTTCCTCCATCACGTGGTCGAAATAAACTCATTCCAACTCACTAAACCAGTTAAACACGAGTCCAGAACTCGCCATATTAACAAGAACACCATCTTTCAAGAATTTCGAAATTGGGTCTCCCTCCACGTAGTGAGTACTACACAGAAACCGAAGCTGCCACCAAAGGTAAATCAAGGAATTTGGAATTCTCAATAGAGAGATCAGACGATTGGGATCATTCAGATCATCATTCTCCAGTGGGTATTGACGCAACGAATAAATGATTGACATGGCCGTTGCACCTGAAGATGAGAACATGAATCGGCGAATCCCGAGTTGACACGCAAGCTGGTGGATCCACCACAAGAACATGTTGGAGATGATGGCCACTGACGGAGAAGGGTGGTTTTGGAATCAATGTAGGATGGGGGTGAAGAGTTGGTCATAGAGAGCATGATAGCAAGGAAGGCTATGGGAGGGAGGTCTTTGACGTTCTTTGCTCCGGTGGAAAGTGAGGGGTGTGTAGGAAAAGGTGACACTATGGTTTTGATAGAAGGGTGTTTGGAGAGAAATGGGTTCAGGATAGAGAGGTTTTTAGGTGTGACCAAGCATGATGATGGTGAGTCCACGTGTGGCCAGTTGGTCGGCTAGGTCCAAGAGGGGCATCATGTGCCCTGGTGCAGGGTAAGGGAACACTAGAATGCGTGATCTACTAGTAGAGGTGGGTATGGTGTCTGGGTCATAGGAAGTATAGATAGCTGCATAGTTCTAAATATCAGCCAGCCGGTTCATACTGAAAAATTGGAGTGCCGATTCGAATATGGGCCGGTATCCTGGTGAGAATGAAATTCATAGCCGTAGCGGCTGATTCCCGGTACGTATCAGCTCGAAACTGATATGTGAGCGATACAGTTTTGATACACGTTTGCCATCGCCGGTATGGCTGAAATTGGAGCAAAGAACATCCTACAAAAGAAAAAATAATCGTTCGGTACATATGACAATGGAGCAAAGCACCTGCAAATAGAGAACCTCCTGCAAAAGTTTGGCTCCATAGATCTAAGCTTCTTTCTTTGGGCTGTGTGGTGGAGTTCACTTCAATCTTCAACTTGAGGAGACAACAACCTGTAAACAAAAACCCTCAATCGGACCAAACCCAAATCCTCAATCAAACCCAAATCCATCTCCCAATGGCATCAATCTTGTAAAGTGTTATAGGGAGAAGCATCGAATTAAACCCAAACCCATCTCCCAGTGGCACCGCTTTCAAGCTTCTTCAAAGAAGGCTTGTTGGCATGCTCTGTTTTCTTGTTGTTGTTGTTGTTTTGTTTATATATTTGTTTTGTTTTGTTTTGTTTTTTTGTTTCATAGTTGCTATTTAAGCCACTGTTCTACATTTTGTGGTTATATTATGGTATGGGATGGGAGATATATTAATATATATATTTATAATTGTTCAAATATTAATATATATATTTATTTTTGTTCTCAACAATGTACCTGTAGAGTATGTTTCATACTCATTTCAATTTTTCATTCCTTTAAGTTGATTTATTAGCCTCACTATTCATGGACATATTAAAACCAATAAATTAAGGCTTGAGACTAAGTAAAAAAATATTTCCACATCAATTTTTTTTAATTAAAAGTTTAACATATATGTCAAATAAATGCTTGAGATTAAAATAAATACATATCATTTAGTTGAAAATAAGTCACAAGTGCCCCTACATATCAAAATTTTGATTAAAATGTAATAAATTAAGTCTAAAAGAGTCACACAAAAAAAAAATGCATAAAATTGAGTTTTAGAGAGATTGCTAATGATTTTTGAAATTTCACGACCGCGACACTCGATTCCCGATACGTACCGGTCGATACTATTGATACTCCACGATCGATACCGATACCGTTACGTTACCCGATACTGCGATTTAGAACTATGGATAGCTGGTGCCAATATATGTACATATACAAATAGAGAGAGGGAGAGAGAGAGAGAGAGAGAGAGAGAGAGAGAGAGAGAGAGTTAGAATACTAGTTATTAAAACATTAAAATTATTTAATGTTAATACGTTAATCATCAAAGTCAAAGTGGCTTACTGGGCAAAGAACCATCACATTGGCAGCATGTATTCATTTCATGATTTCAATTTGGGTTTGATTCGTAGTTGCTTTTGAGGTGGTGTTGAAGAGTGTGAGATATGTGTTTGTAGAGCTCTTTTTTGCTGGTTAGTATTGTTTGGTTTGTGCTACTTGTTGTTCTTCCCTTTGCTTTTGGGTTTGGGTACCAGTGTGGAGACATTTCAGCACTTTGCTCATCTGTCATTGTACATTTAGCAGTGATGGTGTTATGAGTTTTTGGTGGTTTTTTTTTTTTTTTTTGATGGGTTAAGCTTGGGTGTGTTTTTGGTTGGGTTGTTTGTTTTTTCTCCCCCTAGTCTCTGTTTGGTCCCTCACCAAACTTGGCTTGATGCTAGCATATGATTGAGCTTTCATATTGGTGCCAACTTAGTTGGGATGAGTATGTTTAGCTATGATATTTTTTCCACTTGCCTTTTCTTTATTGGTGTACTTCTTTTAATCATCAATAAAGTTCTTTTTTACTGATAAAAAAAAACGTTAATATTAAAGTAGAAGTTATAATCTTAACTCGTTAAGTACTTTTTTCTAAATAGTTTTGGATTGTTATTCTAGTTAATTAATTTAGGTAAATACTCCAATTCGTTAGATATAGGTGTTATGTAGAGTAATGTTAGGGATCATAAAATGTCTTATGAAGTTTTTTATTTTTTTATTTGTGTGTAGTGTTTTATTGTATGTGTTATCTAAGATTAGAGAATTTTCATAAAATTTTTCATGATATTTTTTTTTTTCGTAATTCCTACCATTACTCACCATAACATACAAGAGCTTTAAGGTTTAATTTTTTTGTTTTTTGAAGTAAAAATTCTTTTGTAAAAAATAAATGAAAATCAATTCCTGTTGTCTTGAAAATAGTTGCTAAAATATCGTCTTAAAAAAAAAAAGGACTTTTAGGAACAACAGAAGATGTTGTTAATAAATAGATAAAAAATGAAAATGTTGTTAACAAATGAAAATGTTGTTAGTTACATGAGACTTATGGTAGAGTTGTGGACCTATTATTTTAAAACTAAAAAAATCGAATCAGTCGATATGTTTCCTAATATAAATGATATTACTGACACCTCATTTTGGTAAATGATTCCATATAAATTTTTTAATAAAATGTATTTTCTGTTCAAACAATATAAGCATCCAGATTAATATAGATAAAAAAAATGATGGAATAGAGTTGTGAGCCAGTCACTTCAATTTGTAAAACCCATCAATAAGTTTCTTAATGTTAAAAATGTCACTAACACATTATTGTGATGAATAATTCTACATAAATTTTAAAAGAAAAGTCTTTTCCAAAGAACCATCAGGAGAAGGAAAATTGGAAAACAAGTAAAAATTACCTACATTCCCTTCATGTTAACTTGTGTTGGAAAAGTGTGATGGGTATTATCTGTCAGTTAACCAAAGAATGCATTTTCTATTCCAAAATTTTCCATCATACAAAGTGGAAAATTAGAAAATCAATGAGAATTTATTCCATATATGCATGGGCATGACCAAGTGGTACTTAGGGTTGTTTGGTATGTGTTATTTTAATACATCTTTTTATTTATTTTTATTTTATTTGGATCATTTCACTTCTTATTTAAGTCACATTATCTCTCTACCACATTATACACCTTTTCGTAAAAGATTAAAACATATTTAAATTATTCTAAACAACTCCGTAATAAAGATTACATTTTCTGTTTGATGTTAAACTCTTTTTTTTTTTTTTTTTTTGATCAACACAAAAACTTTATTGATAAGAGAAAACCTTACAAGAAGAAAGAAAGACATCAATAAAGGAGGAGGGAGGGGGAATGATGCAAAGGCCATCATAGTGAAACTGCCCAATGCAAACTAGGTTGGAACTAAGTAGCCCACACAATCATATAACAGCACCACCCATGAATCTGTTGGTGAGGATCCAACAGATACACAGACAACATTATATCAGGTGCAAATACAACATATACACTGACAGCAACAGATACAAATGCAACTGAGCTAGCAGCCCAAATACAAATACAATAGAGCTAGCAAGACAATCCAAAAGAGACTTTTTGCAATAAAAAACTCATCCAACGGCATCAGGTCCCAATCAACAAAACAGCAAAAGAACAATTATATCAACAGACAAAACTCACCAAATGGTGGCAGACCAAGGTACCAAACTGGCTAATATATCTCAACTGCAGTCCTAAATCTGATCCAAGAAACTAAAAAAAAAATAGAGAAGCAGGAAAAACAGGAGGCTAAACATAACACAACTAGGGCATAATAGTTCTATACACCTAGGGTAAAAAAAGCTTCAATCTAGTAGCACCCAGAATATAACTAGTATCAATCTATCAGTAACTTACTCACAGCTTCTACATCTAGCAAAGAACTCAAGTCGCGAACCCATGCATAATACACCTCAAGTTTGCGGCAACAACTAGATTGACTCCCATCTATACACAAAAGCATTCCTGCTTTAGCTTAGATACTATATCATGAATTGAATGCTTCAACTCTTTCAAATTAGATTTTGCCCATACAGCAACTCTAACCTTCACCAACTCAGTCAAATTAGCGAAGTCTAGCTTTGTCTCCTTAAACACACACTCATTCGTGAGTTTCCATACAGACCACAACATTGCTAAATGAACTACCTTCCAAATTTTCTCTTCCTGAACCTTATATTTTATACCTGACCACCACTGTAAGAGTTCCTCCACTAAACCAGGAATGACCCAAAACAAATTCCACCATTTCACAATATCATACCAAACTCTCTATATCAAATGACAAAGTAGTAACACATAATTCATAGTCTCCTCTTCAAATTTACAAAACACGCAGAGTGTATTAGCATTGGGATTCAGCACTCTTATCCTGAGCAACAGATCTGAGGATTTGGTTCTATCCCTCAGTAAAAGACCCAGAAGAGTGGGCTAACCAAGAACAAGAATCTTCAATCACTACATTTAGATTAGGTACATTATACAACAAATCATTCAACTTGGACACTTCCTCCTTTTCCCAAGCTAAAAGGGGCCTTCTAAAAGCTGGCTTCCAGTCCCGACCCTCTCATTTCTTATGAAAAAAATACAACAGTGAACAACCTTTCTCAGTTGACAATGAAAACAATCTGGGAAAGGCTTCACCGAGGCTTAGATTATTAAACCATTTATCAACCCAAAACCGAATCCTTTTACCATTACCCGCAACTATTTTAACATTATGGAAATAGAATTCACTCAAAGCAGGATTAGTTAAATTCATTGATAATACATCCTGCCACAGAATAGACATCAAACCTAAATCCACTGGTAACGGACTCCATCTGCCACCAATCCCTCCATACTTACTGCATAACACTTGTTTCCACTATGCTTTCTCCTTCCTACCATACGTCCACCACCACTTTATTAGTAAGCAATCATTTACCTCTCTCAAATTCGTAACCCCTAATCCTCCTTGAAACTTACTCAAGCATACCTCCCTCCAACTAACTAGGTGTATTTTTCTCTTCAGTTTAGTTCCTCTCTTTATCAAGTGATCTTGCAATACCCACTGGCATTTTAAACAGAGATAAGAAATAGACTGGCAAACTTGATAACATGATCTTGTTAAGGTTAATCTTTCTGCAAAAGACAAGCACTTTCTCTTCCATAAGGCTAGCTTCTTCTTGAATTTATCCACCACTAGCTACCAAGTAGACTTTCTCCTAGGATTTGCTTCTAAAGGAAACCCTAGATACTTCATAGGTAGCTTTTGGCTATGACAATTGAGCCTGGCAACAAATTCTTTCACCAAATCATTCTGAACACCTATCCCACACACCTGACTTTTGTGAAAATTAATTTTAAGTTCTGACATTACCTTAAAACATCTTAGTATTCTCTTGATAGCAATTATTTCCTCCTAATCTGCTTCACAAAATATAATGGTATCATCTATGAATTGAAGGTGAGATAATTTCAGCTCATTTTGACCAATTGAAGCTCCTCGAATCAAGCCCACTGTTTTTTCTCTTTCTAACAATAAATTAAGGCCCTCAGCAACAATGTTAAAAAGCAAAGGTGAAAATGGGTCACCTTGCCTAAGTACTGTCATTAGAGAAAATTCTGATATGGGAGAATCATTCACTGGCACTGAGACTCTAGTTGTAGAAATACAAGTCTTTATCCATTACACCCATTTTTTCCCAAAACCAAAGTTGTTCATCATTGAATACAAGAACTCCCAATTTACTAAGTCATATGCCTTTTCAAAATCCAACTTTAGGATGATACCTTGATTCTTTGATCTTTTCCACTAATCCATCTCTTCATTGGCTATTAACACCCCATCTAGGATACATCTACCACTCAAGAAGCCTGTTTGTACTTCACTAATAAACTTTGGAAGCACCTTTCTCAACCTTCTTGATAAAACCTTGGCAACTATTTTGTACATTGACCTTACCAAGCTAATAGGTCGTTAATCACCCAGACCCATAGGATTGTCTTTTTTGAGAATTAAAGTGATAAAAGAGTTGTTCACTCCTCAAGCCAACTTACTATTAGCATGGAATTCATTCAAAAGCTGCACTAACACCCCTTTCATTATACTCCAGTATCAGGCCTCAGAGCTCTATTACCATCACAATCATTGACTGCTTCCCAAATTTTCCCTTCCGAAAACTCTACCACTAGCAATCCAGATTCTACAGGGCTAATTAAGACAAAAACACCTGACAATTTTGGCTTATTCCTCCAATGTTTAGAGAACAGTTGGCTGAAATATCTAACCATTGATTGTTTAATTACATCAAACTGATCATATATAACACCATTTTCATTAACAGAATCCAGCAAATTTTTCCTCTGCCTTCTACTAGCTAGGGGTGGGCGCGGGTTGGTTGCGGCCACGGAACCTCCAATCCGTCATCCGTCCGCCAGATTGGTGGATTGGAGAAAATCAATCCACATCCGTCTGCCAATCCGACGGATGTGGATAGAGCGGATTGGCGGTTTGGCAGATGGATGCGAATCGGTTTGGCGGTTTCAAATTTTATAAATTTTCAACATAATTCAACTTATGCACTTCCTCAAAAAAAAAAAAAAAAAAAAAAAAAAAAAGTATTACAGTCAATAACTTAAAAAAATTATACCATCACTGCATGTCTCATCCAAAACAAGAAAGTTTGAAACTTTAGAATATCACAATCACTGCATGTCTCATCCACATACTACAATCAAAGCATGCCTCATTCACATAAAGTATTACAATCTGCAGTTTTTAAAATATAAAAATAATTCAAACCACGAAAACTATGAATAGAGCAGTAGTAGAGATTGTATGTCTCTGTATTGTTACATCTATATTTGTTTTTGAAAACAAAAATCAACCAGCATATATTATATATCATATTTTCTATTTATTATTTTTGGAGATAGATTTACAAATCAAAAAATATAGATAAATAATATGTTTATTTTTTTTCAATTCAAAAAAGATATTCAAGTTGAAAACTTTTTTTTAATAGAATATTTAAAATCTTTTTTAATTGAAAATACAAACAGAATATTTAAACAAACTGAAAACACAAAGTGTTATAAATTACTAGGGGTGCTCGCGGTTTGGCGGTTCAGTTGCAGCCAAAGCAATATCAAATCCACCATCCGTCCGCCAGATTGGCGGATTGGAGAAAATCAATCCGCAACCGTCCACTCGTCATCACGCATCCGTCCAAAATGCAGTGGATCGGTTCGGTTCGGTCGGTTTTGGCGGATCGATATATCCTCTGCTCACCCCTACTACTAGCTATAATATGAAAAAAAAACTTGTATTTTTATCTCCATTTTCTGCCCATGTCAGCCTAGATTTTTGATACCATAACCACTCCTTATTTCTACTCAACTCCAAGACTAACCTTTTAACCTCTCTTCTTCTTACTATAACAATCCTAACCCATGATTAACGTTAATCCATGTTAGGTATGGCTAACAAGTAATTAAGACAAAATTCTGAGTTAATTACATGTACATTGCATTATTTGTGTTTATATCTATTTAACGTAAGAAGATTTGTTTATGTTTCGTTTCGGTTTGTGAATTGAAGGCCTTATCGGCATCCGATTCGGAAATTGACTTGATTTTTGAGTTAATTAGAATTTTTAGAATTTTATGGTAGGTTTAATTGAAATTCAATTCAGAATGATTAAATTAGATTAATTTAATGCCTATTTGATTAACTTTAATTAATTACCACCAAGTGAGCCTATATAAGACTCCCTACATGCTCCACTCAACTCTTTCTTTCATTTTCAACACATTTATTTGAGTTTCCTCACTCACACAAACGTGAGAGAGTGTGAGAGGGAGGTAGACTTGAATTCAACCAAAGTGGGACTTGCTTGAGAATTGAAGAGAACTAGGGAAGATTAGCTTGATTACTTAAGAATTGGTCTACTTGAAGCTCAATTGAGAAGTTCAGGTGAGAACTCAAGCTTTTGACAATATAATTAAGCTAGCCAACTCATGAATTCAAAAGAAATCCCATAGGAAGGCAAGAATTAAGCTTAGATAGTTGATTTTGGGAGTATATCATGCATGCATGCATAATTAATTCTCATAATTTGATATGTTGATTTTCAAGAATCTGCACATGCATGTCTACACTTGGGTTTTGTTCAAGGACCTCAACATGTCTTCGACCCAAACATCTCATTTGCTCATGATTTGAAAACTTGAAGCTCAAGTCACTCCATGCATGTCATATTCATGTCATGTTTTCACAATTCAAGTTTGAATTTTTCTCAATCGTCAAGCTTATGGACCTTGATTTCATGAAATGGCCTTTGAAATCAAGATTTGTAGCTTGGAAGCAATTCTGGAAATTTCAGAATTCTGCTCCTACACTCGAGCGTATGAATCCACGATCGAGCGACCACTCTGAGAGTGTGCACTTCCGCTCGAGTGACCAGAAATCCGCTCGAGCGTGAAATGCAAGCTTCGGTTCTTATGTTTTGCAAAGACGCCGAGCAACAAAGTTATGCTCGGTGAGAGCATGTCTCTTACACTCGAGCCGCTCGAGCGAGCGTCGAGCGAAAAAATCAAACAACCAGCATTTTTGCAAAAGTTTATAGATCGCTCGAGCGACAGATCTTGTGTTTGAGCAACCACTCACATTTTGCATGTCCGCTTGAGCGTAGAAAGTCATGCTCGAGCGAGGACTCTGTTTTTAGCACTTTTTGTTGAGTATTTTCAAGTGCATTTTTGCATCATCTTTTCATTCTAGGCATTCCTAGGCTAAAATTAAGACACCATAATGAGGATAACGAAGTAGAAACACACCAAGACAAGAAATAACTAAGTTAATGATTTCAGGTGTGTAATTTAGTACGTATTCGTTCTGTATTTGTGTAGGTCACGTGCCACAAGATATCTGAATTGCCTACTCTGTCTGTTACTTGGAGCCATCTGTTATCTGTGAGTAATAACTTAGTAAAGCTATGTTCAAGTTAAATTATTTTCTATATATGGAATAAGATTTGTTCTATGAGATGCCATGTTTAATACCATGAATGGTTGTCCAACTCTGACAAATGTTTGTGGTATTATGCTATGATCCAAGTATGCTATCTGTACCCCGATCGGAGGTTCCTTATGGAACTGACAAGTTATTTGTACCCGGCTAGAGGTTCCCTTATGGAATTGACAAGTTATCTGTTCTTAGTCCGAAGGTTCCTTATGGAACTGACAAGTTATCCGTACCTGACCGGAGGTTCCTCTGTGGAATTGCCAAGTATAATCTATGATGCTCTGTATGTAATCTGTTAGTGCTAACGGATAAGCCATGTATGAATAGGCATGAATTCTGAATTCTGTATATGATTTGAATAAGAATATGAATGTGAACTAGCTTAGTCATAGGACATCATTCATTTAACCCTTTACTCTGTTATTATTCACTGGGCTCTCACTCACTATTAAAATTATGTATATAGGTGATTAGACACATGACTAGGCTTAGAGTTGAGGACCTGGCATCTTAGTTTTTGTCAGCCAACCTTTACGCCTCCCAAAGAGGTTTCGAATTAAGTCAAGTCTAGTGGCTGTGTTGTTATGAATGTATAAGACTTTGTTTCTTTTGCTCTAAGAACAAATTTCTCTGTTTTCTTTTATGTACATGAAGTGACGTGTAAATACTATATCTTTTGACGTCACTTATATGTTTATAAAAGTTTAAGATTATCTGTCCCATGTATGTCTTCACAGCTCGATGGACTATGTATATTTTATGTATTTGTTTCTGCAGCCCCTAATAGTACATTATTATGTTAAGAGGCCTTTGGTAATCCAAGGATTACTGGCTGTTTACCATGCTAAACCTATAGAGGCGGGCTTGGTTGTGATAGAGTGGTATCAGAGCATGTATTCTACCACACATGCGAGTCCTTACAAGCATAGGATGTCCTAGTAAGAAGTAGGGGCATTCCATCTGCATATGTAAGTGTGTGTTTTTGAAAGTGAAAGCATAAATCTGGTTATGATCAGCTGATATGGAAATAAATAATCTGAATAATGTAAAAAGGACTATTTGCCTATGTTTATGATGTTCCATTTACCTATAGCAAATGGAAAATATAAGAAATGATGGAACAACTAAATCATCTGGGGCTCGAATAAGCCGCATGGAACAAATGCTAGTAGCTTTAACTAAGGCAATGACTCAACAACAACAGAGGCAACAATCCTTACCTCCCCCACCGGTCCAAGTTGAGCCGGATAATAATGATCTCATAAATTTAACTTAGAAGTTCCTGAAAACGAAACCGCCGACCTTTTTGGATGGCATTGAACCATTAAAAGCAAAAATGTGGTTACATGAAATTGAGAAACTATTTGAAGTATTCTCTTTTTCTGAGATTCAAAAAGTCCTTCTGGCCACCTACACTCTAAAAGATGAAGCCCAAAGGTGGTTATTACTGATTCGAAACAGTAATGGGAATATGACATGGGCTCAATTTAATGCGATCTTCTATAATAAGTATTTCTCTCAATGTTTCTGGGATCAGAAAGTTTCTAAATTCCAAGAACTTAAACAAGGCAGGATGTCCGTAGCCGAGTATGAGGCCAAATTTACTGAGTTGGCTCGATTTGCCCCACATATGGTGGATACTGATTACAAGAAGGCACGAAAATTTGAAGGTGGACTGGATCTGGAAATGTTTGACCGAGTAGGGGTATTGAAATTGCCTACCTATGTGGAAGTTTTAGACAGAGCAATAATAGCGGAAGCCACAATAAGCAGTAATGAAACAAGCTAGGGCACCAACAACAGAATAGAAAAGTAAAAGATCTGGGTCTAATTTTCGGAAGGGCTGTTCCTTTTTTGTAAACATAAAGCAAAATACTGGATCTTGAAGTAGCTCAAGCCAAAATAGTAGGTTTATGCCAATCTGTTTAGAATATGGAAGGAAACATAAAAGCATGTGTCATCGTGCACAGGCGTGTGTTTTCGCTGTGGCAAAACTGGTCACATAATTAAAGACTGTCCAATGAGGTTTAACAATGCAAACCATCCAGTAGCAAGTTTGGCCGGATCTACTCCTGTAACGAGGCCCAATGCAAGAACTAATGCCAGGAATAACACTGGGAATGAAACACTAAGGCAAATGAGAGTGTTTGCTCTAGAACCTGGAGATATACAGAATACTGAGCTAGTAGTGTTAGGTATAATTTTTATCTGTGCACAGAATGCCTATGTACTAATTGATTCTGGTTCTACGTATTTATTTGTATTTCATGCTTTTTCTCAGAAGTTGGCTAGATCATTAAAACCTATGAATTGCATACTATCTGTGTCTACACCATTGGGAAGTTCTATGATGTGCACCCATGTATATCCTGCATGTGATGTTTTGATTGGTGATATGACATTGTACGTTGATTTGCTGCCTTTGAGCATTGACCATTTTGATTATATATTGGGCATGGATTGGTTGTCGAAATACCGTGCCATTATTGATTGTGTGAATAAAACTATCACGTTTAAACCACCTGGTATGCCTAAGTTTGTATTCACAGGGAATGGGGTAGTTCCTCGACCATACTTGATTTCATATATGAAAGTCAGAAAATTGTTGAGAAAATAGTGTCGGGGTTACTTGTGCAGTGTGTTGACTATGTCTTCGGATAGTACCAGCGTGGAACCTATTCTTGTGGTTTGTGACTTTCTGGATATGTTTCCTAATGACCTACCTGGGGAGTTAATTGATAAGGAAATTGAGTTTACCATTGATATAGTACATAGAACACAACCTATTTCTAAAACTCCGTATAGGATGTCGACTTCTGAACTGAAAGAATCAAAAGTTCAACTCCAAGAACTCTTAGACAAGAAATTCATTCGTCCAAGTACCTCACCTTGGGGAGCCCCAGTGTTGTTTGTTAAAAAGAAAGACGGATCTTGAGACTCTGTATTGATTATCTTGAGTTGAATAAAGTGATCGTAAAGAACAAATATCCATTACCTCAATAGATGACTGCTTGACCAACTTCGTGAGCCCAAGTGTTTTCTAAAATTGACCTTAGATCCGTATCACCAGTTAAAGGTCAAGGCAGAAGACATAGAGAAGACTACATTCAACTAGATATGGGCACAATGAATTTTTGGTAATGCTATTTGGGGTAACTAATGCACACCAGAGCATTCATGGATTTAATGAATAAGGTGTTCAAACAATTTCTGGATGAATTTATTGTTGTCTTTATTGATGAGATATTGATTTACTCCAAAAGCATAGAAGAACATGAGAATCATTTGAGAACTGCCTTACAGATTTTGAGATAAGCGAAATTGTATGCAAAATTGTCCAAATGTGAATTCTGGCTTGACAGTGTGGCCTTTTTGGGGCATGTAATCAACAAGGATAGTATCTCTATTGACTCATAGAAAATTGAAGCAATTGTGGACTGGCTTAAACCGATGAATGTGTCAGAAGTTAGAAGTTTTCTGGGACTTGCAGGCTATTATTGCAGATTTGTAAAAGACTTTTCAAAACTTGCTATGCCATTGACTCAGTTAACCCAGAAAAATATATCATTTGACTGGAATGCTCAAAGCAAGTCTGCCTTTCAAGAGTTAAAGACGAGATTAGTAACTACACCGATTTTGATTTTGCTTAATGGTACTGATGGGTTTCAGATTTACAGTGATGCATCCAATTAAGGCTTGGGTTGTGTATTAATGCAAAATGGAAAGGTAATTGCTTATGCTTCTCGGCAACTCCGACCCCATGAAGAGAATTACCCGACTCATGATCTTGAACTACCAGCTGTGGTTTTTGCTTTAAAGATCTGGCAGCATTATGTGTTTGGTGTGACTTGTGAAGTATACACAGACCATAAAAGTCTCAAATATTTCTTCACCCAAAAAGAATTGAACATGACACAGAGGAGATGGTTAGAGTTAATCAAAGACTATGATTTACAAATTTTGTATCATACGGGGAAAGCCAATACGGTCGCAGATGCTTTGAGCCGAAAGTCTATTGTCAGATTGTCATGTTTGCTCACCAGACAGAAAGAATTACTATGCGAGTTGGAAAGGAATGAGATTGAAGTAGTATTACGAGAACAAGGTGGGACCTTAGCTACTATCTTTGCCCAACCTACAATCATCAAAGAAATTAAAGAGAAACAACTGCAAGATGAGTTCTTGAAAAAGATTGTGAATGAAATTGACTCAAAACTAAGGCCCGAGTTTATATTTGAAAACAATGTGTTGAAATTTCAGAGTCGTCTTTATGTGTTGGATTGTTCTGATTTAAGGAAACGAATCATGATAGAAGCTCACAACTCCAAATTTGTCATGCATCCAGGAAATAGAAAAATGTATCATGATTTGAAATAGAATTTCTGGTGGCCTGGAATGAAAAAAAGCATTATAGATTTTGTAGGCCGATGTTTGCATTGTTAACAAGTCAAAGCTGAACATTAACGACCCGCTGGTTTATTACAGCCGCTTCCAATACCGAAATGGAAATGGGAGCACATTACCATGGACTTCATCGTAGGATTGCCTCGCTCTCCTCAAGGTATGGATTCTATATGGATAATTGTTGATCGTTTAACAAAATCCACACATTTCTTGCCTATTAAATCACTGTATAATGCGGATAAGTTGGCTAATTTGTATGTTAACGAAATTGTGAGATTACATGGCATACCAGTATCTATTGTATCAAACAGAGATCCTAAGTTTACTTCAAGATTCTGGCAGAGTTTGCAACAAGCTTTGGGGACTGAATTGAGATTAAGCAGTGCTTATCATCCACAGACAAATGGCCAATCAAAACGGACCATTCAAACATTGGAAGACTTGTTACGGATTTGTCTGTTAGACTTTCAAGGCAGTTGGGAAACTTATCTTCCTTTGGCCGAGTTTGTATACAATAACAACTATCACTTAAGTATTGGTATGGCCCCATATGAAGCTTTATATGGTAAGAAATCCCGTTCTCCGATCTGTTGGGCCGAGGTAGGTGACAAATGGCAAACATGGTGTCCTAGGCGCACCAATGCAAATGCAATGCAAAGAAACATATAAGTGTAGACAAAACAACATATCATAGTGTTCGAGTCAAGTTCTCTAAATCCCCTGCAGAGTCGCTAGAAACTGTAGACCGCCTGAAACTCCGCTCCACGTGCGTGGGCGCGAATCTTTGTTCTTAGCTACTATAGTTCGGACTCCTGTCACGATTCTAAATCTAATCTCACAAAGTGCAATGTAAGACTGATAAATCACTAAAGAGTCCAGATTCGGAAAATCGTTTTGGACAACTGATTTTAATCAAGAAGTGCCAAACATGGATTACTTTGCCAAATTTCAGAGTCGCCACCTAAATATTTTATTTTGGAAAATTTAGAAAACCCTGACTCGTGCCAAAGGCCACATGTCCGTCATCACCAAAGTTGCCTCAGCTCGGGAACTTGGGTATAAGAGGGGAAGGCCATGCAATGAGCACCCCCGCTCGCCCGATCAAAGGATCGGCCTCTATTAACATGATATGTTGTTTTTGAAAACACATGTGTTCTTATTCCGGTTTATTAGCTAGCTTACTATGTGATGCGCACAGCAAACAAGTATAGACTTAATCACGTAAATTGGAACAAAACAACTCATGTTCGTTTTTGGAAGTGGTTTGAAGGTGCTACTCGTAAGTAGGCTAAGACGCGGATTTGCCACCCTCAAGTGGGCTTAGAAAAACATGATTTCGCCACTTCAAGTGGGCTTAAAACTCACAATCATCGAGTTGTTCCAATTCAGGCAATCAAGCCTCTACCCACATGCATTCAAGCAGTTAATCACTTAGGCAGATAGCCTCATGGCAAGCATGCTATCATGGCAGACACTTACACACATGCAAGGATGCTAAAGCATAAACACTTACCGAGTACTCCGAGCCAAAACAGAAGCTAGTTAGTAATCATGCATGATCCTAGCTATGTTAAGATACCTAATGCAACACATACAAAAATGCAACTAAGATAGGCTCAGCTTTACTAAGATGGCATATGAATGCTACACTTGATAACATGCTTTGAAACACGTATTTAAGAAAATGTATTGAAATATAATGCAGTTTGAATGATGCGCCGAGCCCGGTGCATGCAATACAGATGAATGATGCAAACATGCGAGCATAAGGATGCTAATTGAAACATGCCCTAAAACTAACCATCGAAAACTGGTAAATAAAAGGAAGAAAGAAATGGGGGTTGGAAGACATGCATCACACAGACGCACACTTATTACAAAATTCGCCCTCTCGACGCAGGGTCCGAAAGAATGAGCTAAGCTAGCTGCACTAAGCTAAGCTATCTAACTAATCTAACTAATCTAATTAAACTAGTTATTACAAAACAGAACTAAATAACTAACAAGTTGATACAAACGCAAATGAATAGCTAAGTGTATTAACTACTTCATTACAGAACCAAAGCATTAGCTAGCTAAGCAAAGCAGTAATGAGATGTCCTCAGGGTGAAGAGTGCAAGCATGCTCGGTCGCCTCGTTAGGAAATCCATCGCGATGCCCCAACTTGCCTCTATTTGCATTTGTTCTCAGAACACTGTACAAACCTCCAGATAGTTTCTGCACCACCATGGAGACTTCTAAGAGGGCTGCCAACCACTTGTTGATGTTGTAGACCACCTGCCGACCACTTACATTTGCTGCAGATCAGAAAAAGTGGTCGGCCAACCACTTTTACTGGTCTGCCGACTAGAAAATTCTGCATACTTCTAGTTTGTTGCAAGAGAGAACAAGAAGGGGAATAACAGTGTATTTGCAAGATATGTGTGCACAACCACCCTCCCTATCATTTCATGAGCTTCAAGGGAGTGCGGTTCTCGACTCTCAGGCCACCAACCGAGCATCGCAATGCACAATGGCCGAGAAGCCAAGATTGCACAATCAATGTGAATGAATGCACAAAGAAAACATAAAGGCCTTAACCTCTATCATGCATGATCAAGAGGGTCGACGACGGAGAAATGAGGCACGTTTCATCACTTCAAGTATGAAACGTCCCTCGTTTCTTGTGTTTGGATTAACACCCAATCCAAACACAATGCAATGCAACTTAAGCATGCCAAACACAATGCAATGCAACATAAGAATGTCAAAACCAAGTCCTTAAGCATTAAGGCACACAACACTAAGGCTATATAATGCAAGGCACAATGGGCTAAACCAACCCCAAATAGACTTTAAGTATGCCAAGACAATGGCCAAAACACTCTTAAAAGATGGCATGAAAGGCTAGAAAATGCATGCTCATGCATTGGCTCACCAATTAAGCATAAGAGCACAACTCTCAAAAGTACTCAAGGAGTGACAAATGTTAGAGTGTAGCCACACTATAAGTTAATCGAAATCATGTATAAAATGATGCTGAATCATTCAAACAACATAAGCATAGCATGCTAGGAGGCCTAAGGCACAAAGCCACCAAGGAGACTACACAAGAGGCATACAATACATGGCACAAATGATTGAACCAATTATGGACAGAGCTCAAATAGGTCAAAACAAGGACCAAAACATGCTGAGATGGGAGTTCACAAGTCTAGACAAGCATGCATACGCATTGGTCCCCAAACAAGGCAATAATCCATAGCCCTTGAAAGCATTCAAAGAGTGAAAAAGTGGGAACATGGCAATGCTATATGCTCTGAAATAACATGTTAAAGGATACCAAATCACGCACATATCACAAATGAAGCATGCTATGGTGCTCAAAACTCAAGGCTAGCAAGGCCAATTGCACTACATCTATGCAATGCATGAACCATATGATCAAGGCCACCCAAAATAGACCTAGAGCATGCCAAAATGATGCTAAAATATGCATGGTGCAAAGCCAAAACAAGCTAGCATGAAGGGCATGAAGCATAGAATATGCAAGGCCAATAAGGAGGATTACACTACACCTACCAAAACCAAGCATGAGATGGCTTCACCAACAAAAATCAGAGTTATATCATGAGAAAATAACACCCAAAACACATTGATATGGCAACCCAAAAGCTTAGGCAAGATGGCATGCACGATGGCTCATACTTAAGGCATAAAGAACCAACCCTCCAAAGCATTGAATGAGTGAAAGATGTGAGGGCACGATAATGAAACATGCTCTAAAATCACATAACAAATGATGCCAAATCATGCAAATAGCCCAAGTAATGCATGCTAGTGGACTCAATACATAAAGCTAGTGAGCTAGAAGGCGACATGGTTATACACAGTAAGGCATGCATGACCGAAAAAACTTAAATCAGACCTAGAGCATGCTAAAACATGACCAAAAACTTGCTGGAGTGAAGCCAAAATCATGCTAGAATGATGGTCCAAAGCATGATGCATGTTAGGCTAGATTGCAAGATTACACTACAAGTGTAGAATGCATGCAAGTGGTGACTCAACCAAGCTAAACCAGAGGTGTGCCATGTCAAAATAACACCAAAAACAAGTTGAGAACAAGCCAACACATGCTAGAAAACCAAGCTCAAACATGAGGCCAATAAGGCAAGCATCCAAGATACAAGGAGAGGGGATGACCCCCTCCTATTTGGGACCTCAAAACACACTTTCCGCCACTGAAATTCCTCTGAGTTTCAGTGGTGAGAAGGCCAAAAAGAGGTGGTCCCAATAGCTTAAAAGGATAGTACAAAACAAGGCCAAACAAGGCACAAGAGGGGGGTAGACTACCCCCAACACCAATAAAGCCTTAAACAAACATTTCAAACACTTGAAATCAAAAAATTTTGTAGTTAAGAGTTAGGCCTAAATCAGTATGCAAATAGGGCCAAAAGCTTAAACAAAAACCAAGGTTTAAAGGGTTAGAAACTCACCCTTGTAGAACAACTTCAAGGTCAGAACTTCAAAGAACGTTTTTGAGCTAAAACCAATCCAAAAACACCAAAACCAGCTTCGAAGTGCCTCAGCTCCAAGAGTATGGTGTTTCACTATGTGTTTGTGTGCAAAAGTAAGAAGAAAAGGGACTTTTAAGCACAAAACAAGAGAGAAAGGAAGAAATATAGAGATAGATGATATGTATAGCTCAAAGCACTTTTTTCTGAACTTGGAGAAGAGAGAGAGGGCCTCCCTTATATAGAAAACCAAGCCTCAAGCTTGTTGAACCTAGATGCAATCCCTCCATACACGTGTATGGAGGATGGTTTCTGTGCTCACCAGCTGTCACAGCTGGCAAGAAAATATCTGCAGAAAAGTGCAGGAAAGCTGCTGACCGGTTGAAGTGGTCTGCCAGCTACTTGCACTGGTTGGCTGACCAGCACAAGTGGTCTGCAAGAATAAAAAGTGGTCGGCAGGAGGGGAGAGCTGGTCTATACCAAGAAAGCAAGGTGGTAGCATGGCTGCCAACCACTTTTGGTGGTCCAAAGACCACCAAGACTGGCCGTTAACTGAAAACCGGCCGGAGGAAGAAAAGTGGTTTTCAGGGAGAGAAAATTGGTCTACAACCCTTATTGCAACCTTCAAGCAAGGAAAACAAGGTTTGTGCCAAAAACAAACCAAAAAAGATGCAAGAAAAGAGTCCGCGGGTCAAGGGGCGCAGCCGGAAACCTCGAAAACTAGTCTACGGGCACCAAAAGTGGTCTACGAGAGGGAAAGGTGGTCTACGACCACAAAAAGTGGTCTACAAGACCTCTATGTCGCTTTATACCAAGGCAACAAGTCATGGTCCGAAAACCAGGCCAAAAGGAGAACGTTAAGTGGTCCCGAGACAAAGCGCGCGGCCGAAGGCTCCGGTAACCGGAAACTAGTCTACAGTAGGGAAAAGTGGTCTACGACCACAAAAGGTGGTCTGCAGACCTCTCTCTCCCTCCAGGAAAGGGCAACAAGGCATGGTCTACAAACGAAGCCAAAACACAAAGAGTTCAGAGGCCCGGAGGCAAGGCACTTAGCCGAAAATTCCAGAAACTTGAGACGAGCACAAACATGCGCAATCATCAAGCGCTCAAACGATGAGGTTTGAGTCTTAAGGTCGGTCAAAATGGGGTGTCCATAGTTGTCCCTTTTGATGTAATCCTCGGCTACCAAGAAGTGATGGGAGTGAATGTCAAAGCCCAGAGATGACCCATTTTTTACTAGACCGAAGACTTAGACAAACAGGCAAGATAACAAAGAGATGTGCTCACAGGCAGGGGCAAGGTGCAAATAACATGCACAATGCCGATCATAACTTATGATCACACAAAGAAAGTTATGATGAAGCATTTATGCAAAATGAATACAACATTTTAAGTGAATGAATAAGAAACGACAGTCTCACACATTCCAATAGAAAGGATGTAAGAAAATTATACAATTCTCACTGCGTCTCACGTGGGAAAGACTAAAAGCGACTATCGGGGATACCCAAATTCTCAAACGAAACACCTAGCGTATCAAACACAAAAGGACAAGGACTGTGCAAGAAAGCACAGTCATCCAAACGCATGCCAAACGCGAGTGGAGAAAGGTAACAGTCAAACTGAACCGGAACTTCTCTGAATGAATCGTACATACATTATCGTGCATGCATAAGAAAGAAACTCAACAGGTACAATATAGTAGAAACACATGTAGGTAGAACGCGTATAACAATGCAAGTGAAAAGGTGCATAACAATGCAAGTGGAACATGCGTGACAACACAAGTGAAGAGGTGCATAACAATGCAAGTGGAATGTGTGTGACAAAGCAAGTAAAGTGTGCATAACAATGCAAGTAGAACATGTGTGACAACGCAAGTAAAGAGAGTGCATAACAATGCAAGTAACGTGCGTGACAATGCATGTGAAGAGTGCATAACAATGCGAGTGGAAGGGTGCATAACAATGCAAATGGAATGTGCGTGACAATGCATGTGAAGAGTGCATAACAATGTGAGTGGAAGGGTGCATAACAATGCAAATTGAACGTGTGTGACAATGCATGTGAAGAGTGCATAACAATGCGAGTGGAAGGGTTCATAACAATGCAAATGGAACGTGCATGACAACGCATGTGAAGAGTGCATAACAATGCGAGTGGAACATGTATACATATTCTGCGCACAATATTCAATGCATATTTGATGCAATGGATGCATCGGATGAAGTGAATAAGGCGCGCGACCGAACCTCATCTTGCCTAGAAAAGGCATAGATACAAAACAGACCACGTCTAACATAGAAAAAGTACCGACACCCTCAGACCACAATTCTCTTAGTGGAATAGGCGCGTACACATTATCACAAAACCATGCTTTAACGTGAAAAGTATGGACCAAACCAAGCTTAACATGGAAAAGATACAGGCGATAAAACAAATATGATGCAGTAGATGCAACAGATGGTACAGTAGATGCAAAGGGGTGACATACTCCAACCACGCTGAAATCGTGAGAGGAGGAAGAACGAATCCCAAACACACTGAAATCGTGTGAGGAAAGGAACACTCAAACCACGCTGAAATCGTGAGAAGAGGTACGAAAACAACTACTCAGGCTCACGCTTCATGCGTCCTGAGATAAAACACGCCCAGGGCCGCGCTTCACGCGTCCTGAGAAAAATTCCAAACATGCTGAAATCGTGTGAGGAAAAGAACACTCAAACCACACTAAAATCATGAGAAGAGGTATGAAAACAATCGCTCGGGCTCGCCCTTCACCTGTCCCGAGATAAAACATGCCCAAGGCCGTGCTTCATGCGTCCTGAGACAAAATTCCAAACTAGCTGAAATCGTGAGAAGAGGTACGGAAACAACCGGTCGGGCTCGCACTTCACGCGTCTCGAGATAAAACACGCCTAGGGCCGCACTTCATGCGTCCTGAGAAAAAATTCCAAACACGCTGAAATCGTGTGAGGAAAATAACATTCAAATCACGCTGAAATCATGAGAAGAGGTACGGAAACAACCACTCAGGCTTGCGCTTCACGTGTCCCAAGATAAAACACGCCCAAGGTCGCGCTTCACGTCTCCTGAGAAAAATTCCAAACATGCTTAAATCATGTGCAGAAAAGAATACTCAAACCACACTGAAATCGTGAGAAGAGGTCCGAAAACAAACCGCCAGGTGTGCACACGACGCAACCTGAGAAAGCCCCAGAGGACAACGATCCTAAACGCTGTTCAGCGTAAAAGGACAAATGATTCGAGATAACACAAGATGCAAATAAATGCAATTAGTGTGATGATATGATACAAGCAATGCAGTGCATGATGCTTAGGGAATGCAATAAACAAACAAAGCGGCGCTTTAGCAAGCACCTCATGGGGCGAGTGCCGATGAGCCGCACTACTTGGACGGGATCTCCTTGTGTTCTTCGAACTCTACCTTGAACTCACAAGACAAAGGTCCCGACATGTCGGGGGGTTCTTTACGAGAACACTTTAGATGCCACTTTTCTTCCCGATCATATTCACAACTTTCCTATTCTCCAACGGGTGACAGATTAGGTTGGTTCAAGATCCGTAATCAAGGCGCATACATGCTATCTCAACCTATGGGGCTTCCATAAGTTCCAAGCCGATACACCTGGTATTTAAACCAGACTTTAGTCTCGAAATCCCGAACTTTTATGCTCGGGCAAATGTACCATTCAACTCTAGTTTCCTCATGCACCGGTCTCCTAGAACTCATTACAAACACAGCCAAGATGCCTCTGGTAGGGAATGATACTCAGGGAGAGCACTTCTGATCGCCATTCTGGCTTTGAAGCAGGCTTGAACTTTAGCTTGAGGTAGAGGCACACCCATACTTTAGAACATTGACAAGGCCTGAAAATGTACACCCGGAATGCAATCTCGAAACTTTCTGAAGTTGAAACAAACTCGATGCTCCAAATTTTCCTCTTTCTTTTGGTTTGTAGTCCGAACCTATGTAGCTCAGATAGGTCCTTGTTCGACCGTTTCATATAACCCGGGTTAAACCTCAGCTTTATGAAAGAACAACCTGCTTTTGTACAAATGTGGAGAATGGCACAGCACTCTGAGCACAAGATGATTTTATTTTTGAAATTGAAATGAGGAAAGGGTTCTCAACTGGGTATTGAGCCTATGACTGACCAGAGCCAAAACGATTCAACAAAGAGAAAGACAAGGTAAAACAACCTAAACACATCTATAGACACTCGAAACGACTCAAAACAAGAATCGAGACAAACAAAAACACAACAAAGCACAAGACTCAAATGTGTTCCAAAGGTGAGAGACCTCTCGGTTGACGAGGAGTCCACAGCTTCTTCGGGTACTATTTCCCACCCTTTCTCATTTGTGATTCTCTCATCACTCTGGCACTCAAGCTCTAGTTTTCTGAAAAAGCCTTTTTCTCACTTTTTCTCTCAGCGCGCATCTCTCTATTCTTCAATCTTTCTTCTTTTTCTATCCCTCCCTTGGGTGGTTGATGGATAAACAAGAAGTTGCGGGCTCTTGCCCCTAACATTTCGCTAGATTCTTCTTTTTCTGCTCACAACAGTGAACTTTCCCATAGAGGGGTTGCGCTACAACTAGGTGTGTAGCAAATCTGCAGCTGACATCGGTTAATGACGCCCTTGGCCAGTTCGGAGGTGACCAGACCTTTTCAAATAAGGGAGTGGAATATCCTGCTCCTTTTCCAACAGGTTGCAGACTTAACTTGATACTCGCCGCCGGAGGATGAGAGAGCCAAATTTTGTTATTAGCTTCAGTTGTGCCCTTTCTGGCAAGCATGGTGACAACGGGGAAAAGACAGAAAACCTGACTCAACTGTGCCCTTAGTTTATCATTTTGACCATTTTTTGTTTTGGTTTTCTACTAAAAATTTTTTAACCAAAATAAGAGTTAGATTAACACGCTTATTCGATTTTTTGATTTGAAATCATGCATGTCAGGTTATGAGCACTGAAAATTTTCCTTTTTTGGATCCAAGAAATGGTCCAGTTTTAGAAAAATAGAAAAATTTTTGAGAGAATTAGTCAACCTCATTAAAAATTCTCAAAAACTATTTTTGCAAATGGCAACTGCTCGACCAACATAAAATTTACTCTTGAGATGCACAACCTCAAATCCAAAACAATAGAAAATTGCCCCTTATCTGAACGGCATTGCATGGCAACTGAAAGTTGCCCCTAGTCTGCATAGCACCGCAGCATTGCATGGCAATGGAAAGTTTGCCCCTAGTCTGAATAGCGCCGCAGCACATGGCAACTAGTCCTCACAAAGGATAATTACAACCTAATTCTCGATACAGAGAAGACAAAGATGACTAGAACCATCACATGGACACAAATAATTTGAAGTGTTTTACTACTAGACTTCGTAATGAAGTTGCCTACGATCCCAAAGATGGGAATCAAGACTTACGAGTTCAGGTTAAGGTACACTCGGGTATTAACCTCCTTTTGCACTCTAACTTTGCTTAGGCCGCCTTCCGGGCTTTCAACCTTGCGAGCTATGTTTTTCTTTTCTTTTCACTTCTTTTCATTTCATTTCTTTTCTTTTCATTTCTCTTTTTTTTTTTCTTTTCATTTTTGCTTTTTATTTCTTTTCATCTTTTCTTCTTTTTTCATTTTCTTCATTTCTTTTTCTTTTCATTTTTTTTTTCCCTTGCTCTAACTTTTGCCTGGGTCGCCCTTCTGGGTTTTTGGCCCAGCGAGCCTCTCAAGCGTAAAAGTTTAACTTGGTCCATGTTGAATAGTTTTGAGATCTTGAGGCCATATGAATCTAGGAGAATGGCTACTGTTCGCTGATGATGTAAAAGCCCATCCAATAGGGGCTAAATTTGACCCTAGTGTTGTAGATAGGAACTCGATTGTCCTTCAACAAAGCTTTCTTGTTTTCTCCATATTGGGATTTGGCATTCTTGTCCATCTTTGTTAGCTTGAGAAATGTCCCAATTTTTGACTCTTCGAGCACATCTGACCTTTCTTGCCCCTAGTTCAAGAGTTGTTTCTCATCCAACTTTACAAGCTTTCTTTTGATCAATCTGATCTTCTTGATCTGACTTTCTTGCCCCTAGTCCAAGGGTTGCTTCTGATCTAGCCATACAAGCCTTATGTTGCGGTTGACCGTTGAACATTCTGAATCCAAGTTCAAGGTTTGAAAGCAAAAGGGGTCAAATCTTGAGGCTGAGAGCGGTCTTAGGTTGCACAATCTCAAGAGTGATTCCACACAGGTCTTCGCAGGACCACGCAAAATATTTTTTGAAATCTTTCAAGAAAGCGACTAATCGCTCGCGTCGAAGACAGTGTAGAACCAATCTGGATCAAGCCAGGATCTTTCTGAGTACTCACATTAACAAGCATGATCTCATTCATCAAGGGCTCAGCACGCCTCTCTTTCTCTCAATTGATCAAATTTTTGTAAATCCAAAAGAATTCCTCCCTCTTTGTTTTCATCACAATGTTAGAAAAGTTTTGAAAAACTTAGGTCAATGCAATGATTTCAAGGCACAGAAAAGGTAGGTGAAAATCACTGTCGTTTCATTCGAATCTTCTGGCACAACTGGCTTCAAGGCAAAAACAAACTCAAAAGTGTGAAAATCACTGCTATTTCATTTAAATCTTCTGGTGCAACTGATCCCATGGGAGAAACAGACTCAAAAGAGTGTAAAAGACAAACACAAAATAAGATAGTGATGTCCGAGGTAACACCCCTGAAATCACCCAACTCTAACAAAACAAGACTGACTCAACACAACAAGGCGGACTCAACTGACTCAGTACAAAAAGATTGACTCAATACAGCACAACAAAATCGACTCAATACCTTAGTCAGAAAGTAAAATAACCAGTATTCGCAAATGCTCAAAACAATGCTTGCCATCCTGATATCTGGAGTAAACTAAGCGCCATTCGCAGGTGGTTCATCCCCCGATCACATAATCACATTATCCCCCACAAGTTCACGGATCAAGTGCCGATAGACTTTGCAGGACCTGGTGCAGCGATGACCCTGTTATTAATCAAATCTTGTACTTTGTGGCGAAGACTAAAGCAATTGTCAGTGTCATGACCGATTTGTTGATGGAAGGCATAGTACTTGGCAGCATCATGCTTAGCTGGAAGGGGATCCGAGAGGGGCCAAGGCTCAAGGGGTTTGAGATGGCCTTGTCCAACGAGGATTTTGAGAGCTTTGGACAAAGCCATATAGAGGGCATGGAAGACCCTTCGACCTCAGGGTTGGTACTTCGAGGTTTGTGGAGTTTTACTGGATGCACCAGCAACGGGATTGATAGGCACTGACTGGGTTTGCTGATCTCTCCCGAGTGCAGGATCGAAACTGAAAGGGGCATTTTTGGTTTGACGACCCTTCTCCCGGCTTACCCCTTGATACAAATTGCCCCCAACTTGAGTGGTGAAAGTATCATTGACAGTCTTCGCAATAACTGCAATCACTTGCTATTTGTTCAAATTTCTCACTTTCAAAGCCTCAAGAACCCAATCGGAGGTGTTTATGGGGACCAATGTCTGCCCAAACCTTGTTTTTATCACTGGCCTCCACTTTGCTAAGAGATTGGCCTTCTTCCAATGCACTGGCCCCAAGATTGGGGAGCCTTTTGGCGTGAAATCCTTATAGGTGATGTGGTTGATGACGGCCAAAACTCCAAAGGCTAAATCTACCACTGTTCTCTGAAGATCTTCAATCATTCTCATCAGCTCAGGAGTAGTGGGTTCATAGGTTTGAGTTGATTGGGGTTCCGAGACTGGATGGATAGTAAATGCCCCAGATGGGCATTGCATCTCGCATCGGCCTCACCCCGCATGACGATTCCTAGTTTAATGCCGCTATCATAGCCACAACTTCTTCGACTCGTGCCATCACACCGCTAAGTTAGAACAAAGGTGATGTGGGTGACCGCCGATCGATCGAACCGGTGAGCCCTCGACCGCTTTTTCTTTGCCTTGCCTTGCTCGCGAAGGAAACATCGTTGCCCTTGAACTGGATCTCTGACCAAACAAAGTCTATCAACACAAGTCCAATGAACCTGGGGGATATCGGAGCCTTCTGACGCTATAGTTCTAAGACTACCTAGCAAAAGAGATAATAGATAGCACCTCAGCCTGATTTCACTAACACAGATATGAACATAATCAATGATCAGGTTTTCATCAATTCGCCCAAAATTTCGCCTCAGAACTAATGCCCTCAAGCTGATACTCAGACTTGCAGTTGATACATACATCCCGTAGAGACACACTCTTAACAACACATATCAAGTAAGTGAGAGCCAAAACACCCCTATGGTGAGGTAGAGTTTTCCTGTCCTATTTTGTCAAGAGCTAAGGTTTCACTATGCACGCAGCGGTTTCAAACAACCTACAATCGGGTAAGTAACATGTCCTAGCTTGGAATGGTCACTACGGATTCCGATATGCACTAGGTCGAATGGTCAAAAAAAGTGCCTCGGTAAAAAACGAGGTTTGTGTTCCCATCGTGGTAGAGCCCACAATCGGTCAGGCTTATGGCACGCTTTTCCAAGCAAGCCTCCAGCAAACCGTTTAGGAATAGCAGATGGCAAACATGGTGTCCTAGGCGCACTAATGCAAATGCAATGCAAAGAAACACATAAGTGTAGACAAAACAACATATCATAGTGTTCGAGTCAAGTTCTCTAAATCCCCAGCAGAGTCGCCAGAAACTGTAGACCGCCCAAAACTCTGCTCCACGTGCGAGGGCGCGAATTGTTGTTCTTAGCTCCTACAGTTCGGACTCTTGTCACGATTCTAAATCTAATCTCACAAAGTGCAATATAAGACTGATAAATCACCAAAGAGTCCAAATCCGAAAAATCGTTTTGGAAAACTAATTTTAATCAAGAAGTGCCAAACATGGATTGCTTTGCCAGATTTCAAAGTCGCCACCTAAATATTTTATTTTGAAAAATTTAGAAAACCCCGACTGCGGCCGAAGGCCATGTGTCCGCTATCACCAAAGTTGCCTCGCCAGAACTTGGGTACGAAGGGAGGTCATGCAATGAGCACTTCGCCGCCCGATCAAAGGATCGGCCTTTACTAACATGATATGTTGTTTTTGAAAACACATGCGTTCTTATTCCAGTTTATTAGCTAGCTTACTATGTGATGCGCACAACACACAAGTATAGACTTAATCACGCGGATTAGAACAAAACAACTTATGTTTGTTTTTGGAAGTGGTTTGAAAGTGCTACTCGTAAGTAGGCTAAGATGCGAATTTGCCACCCTCAAGTGAGTTTAGAAAAACATGATTTTGCCACTTCAAGTGGGCTTAAAACTCACAATCATTGAGTTGTTCCAATTCAGGCAATCAAGCCTCCACCCACAGGCATTCAAGCAGTTAATCACTTAGGCAGATAGCCTCATGGCAAGCATGCTATCATGGAAGACACTTACACACATGCAAGGATGCTAAAGCATAAACACTTACCGAGTACTCCGAGCCAAAACAGAAGCTAGTTAGTAATCATGCATGATCCTAGCTACGTTAAGATACCTAATGCAACACATACAAAAATGCAACTAAGATAGGCTCAGCTTTACTAAGATGGCATATGAATGCTACACTTGATAACATGCTTTGAAACATGTATTTAAGAAAATGTATTGAAATATAATGCAGTTTGAATGATGCGCCGAGCCTGGTGCATGCAATACAGATGAATGATGCAAACATGCGAGCACAAGGATACTAATTGAAACATGCCCTAAAACTAACCATCGAAAGCTGGTAAATAAAAGGAAGAAAGAAATGAGGGTTGGAAGACATGCATCACACATATGCACACTTATTACAAAATTCGCCCTCTCGACGCAGGGTCCGAAAGAATGAGCTAAGCTAGCTACACTAAGCTAAGATATCTAACTAATCTAATTAATCTAATTAAACTAGTTATTACAAAACGAAACTAATTAACTAACAAGTTAACTAACTAGTTATTACAAACGCAAATAAATAGCTAAGTGTATTAACTACTTAATTACAGAACCAAAGCATTAGCTAGCTAAGCAAAGCAGCTAAGTAAAGCAGTAAAGAGATGTCCTTAGGACGAAGAGTGCAAGCATGCTCGGTCGCCTCGTTAGGAAATCCATCGCGATGCCCCAACTTGCCTCTGCTTTCATTTGTTCTCAGAACACTGTACAAACCTCTAGATAGTTTCTGCACCACCATGGAGACTTCCAGGAGCGCTGCCGACCACTTACATTTGTCAGCACTGTAAAAAGTGTTCGCCACCACTTTACAGTGTCTCACCGACTGTAAAATTCTGCACACTTCTAGTTTGCTACAACAGAGAACAAAAAGGGGAACAATATTGTGTTTGCAAGGTATGTGTGCACAACCACCCTCTCTATCATTTCATGAGCTTCAAGGGAGTGCGGTTCTCGACTCTCGGGCCACCAACCGAGCATCGCAATGCACGATGGCCGAGAAGCCAAGATTGCACAATCAATGTGAATGAATGCACAAAGAAAACATAAGGGCCTTAAGCTCTATCATGCATGATCATGAGGGTCGGTGACCGAGAAATGAGGCACATTTCATCACTTCAAGTATGAAACATCCCTTGTTTCTCGTGTTTGGATTAACACCCAATCCAAACACAATGCAATGCAACTTAAGCATGCCAAACACAATGTAATGCAACATAAGCATGTCAAAACCAAGTCCTTAAGCATTGAGGCACACAACACTAAGGCTATATAATGCAAGGCACAATGGGCTAAACCAACCCCAAATAGACTTTAAGTATGCCAAGACAATGGCCAAAACACTCTTAAAAGATGGCATGAAAGGCTAGAAAATGCATGCTTATGCATTGGCTCACCAATTAAGCATAAGATCTCAAAAGTGCTAAGGCGTGACAAATATAAGAGTGTAGCCACATTATAAGCATTGAAATCATGTATAAAATGATGCCGAATCATTCAAACAACATAAGCATAGCATGCTAGGAGGCCTATGGCACAAAGCCACCAAGGAGACTACACACGAGGCATACAATACATGGCACAAATGATTGAACCAATTATGGACAGAGCTCAAATAGGTCAAAACAAGGACCAAAACATGCTGAGATGGGAGTTCACAAGTCTAGACAAGCATGCATACGCATTGGTCCCCAAACAAGGCAATAATCCATAGCCCTTGAAAGCATTCAAAGAGTGAAAAAGTGGGAACATGGCAATGCTATATGCCCTGAAATAACATGTTAAAGGATACCAAATCACGCACATATCACAAATGAAGCATGCTATGGTGCTCAAAACTCAAGGCTAGCAAGGCCAATTGCACTACATCTATGCAATGCATGAACCATATGATCAAGGCCACCCAAAATAGACCTAGAGCATGCCAAAATGATGCTAAAATATGCATGGAGCAAAGCCAAAACAAGCTAGCATGAAGGTCATGAAGCATAGAATATGCAAGGCCAATAAGGAGGATTACACTACACCTACCAACACTAAGCATGAGATGGCTTCACCAACAAAAATCAGAGTTATATCATGAGAAAATAACACCCAAAACACATTGATATGGCAACCCAAAAGCTTAGGTAAGATGGCATGCACGATGGCTCATACTTAAGGCATAAAGAACCAACCCTCCAACGCATTGAATGAGTTAAAGATGCGAGGGCACGATAATGAAACATGCTCAAATCACATAACAAATGATGCCAAATCATTCAAATAGCCCAAGTAATGCATGCTAGTGGACTCAATACATAAAGCTAGTGAGCTAGAAGGCACATGGTTATACACAAGAAGGCATGCATGACCGAAAACACTTAAATCGCACTCTAGAGCATGCTAAAACATGACCAAAAACTTGCTGGAGTGAAGCCAAAATCATGCTAGAATGATGGTCCAAAGCATGATGCATGTTAGGCTAGATTGCAAGATTACACTACAAGTGTAGAATGCATGCAAGTGGTGACTCAACCAAGCTAAACCAGAGGTGTGCCATGTCAAAATAACACCAAAAACAAGTTGAGAACAAGCCAACACATGCTAGAAAACCAAGCTCAAACATGAGGCCAATAAGGCAAGCATCCAAGATACAAGGAGAGGGGATGACCCCCTCCTATTTGGGACCTCAAACACACTTTCCGCCATCAAATTCCTCCGAGTTTCAAAGGGTGAGAAGGCCAAAAAGAGGTGGTCCCAATAGCTTAAAAGGATAGTACAAAACAAAGCCAAACAGGCACAAGAGGGGGTAGACTACCCCAACACTAACAAAGCTTTTAAACAAACATTTCAAGCACTTGAAATCAAAAAATTTGTAGTTAAGAGTTAGGCCTAAATCAGATGCAAATAGGGCCAAAAGCTTAAACAAAAACCAAGGTTTAAGGGTTAGAAACTCACCCTTGTAGAACAACTTCAAGGTCAAGAACTCCAAAGAACGTTTGAGCTAAACCAATCCAAAACACCAAAACCAAATTTCAAGTGCCTCACCCAAGAGTATGGTGTTTCACTATGTGTTTGTGTGCAAAAGTAAGAAGAAAAGGGACTTTTAAGCACAAAACAAGAGAGAAAGGAAGAAATATAGAGATAGATGATATGTATAGCTTAAAGCACTTTTTTCTGAACATGGAAAAGAGAGAGAGGGCCTCCCTTATATAGAAAACCAAGCCTCAAGCTTGTTGAACAAGCTTGAAGCTAGATGCAATCCCCCCATACACGTGTATGGATGATGGTTTCTGTGCTCACCACCGCCACACTGCAAGAAAATATCTGCAGAAAGTGCAGAAATCCGACCGGTTGAAGTGGTCTCGCCACCATTTAGACTCGTTGGCCGACCAAAGACAAGTGGTCTGCAAGAATAAAAAGTGGTTGGCAGGAGGGGAGAGGTGGTCTGCACCAAGAAAGCAAGGTGGTAGCATGGCTGCCGACCACTTTTGGTGGTCCAAAGACCACCAAGACTGGGGCCACCGTAAAACCGGGTCAAGGGGAAGAAAAGTGGTTTTCAGGGAGAAAAAACTGGTCTACAACCCTTATTGCACCCTCCAAGCAAGGAAAACAAGGTTTGTGCCAAAAACAAACCAAAAAAGATGCAAGACAAGTGTCTGCGGGTCAAGGTGCGCAGCCGGAAACCTCGAAAACTAGTCTACGGGCACCAAAAGTGGTCTACGAGAGAGAAAGGTGGTCTACGACTACAAAAAGTGGTCTACAAGACCTCTGTGTCCCTTTAGACCAAGGCAACAAGTCATGGTCCCAAAACCAGCCAAAAGGAGAACGCTATGGTCCCGAGACAAAGCAAGGCCAAGGCTCCCAGAATCTAAACTAGTCTGCAGGAGGGAAAAGTGGTCTACGACCACAAAAGGTGGTCTGCAGACCGCTCTCACCCTCCAGGCAAGGGCAACAAGGCATGGTCTACAAACCAAGCCAAAACACAAAGTGTTCAAAGGCCCGGAGGCAAGGCACTTAGCCGAAAATTCCTGAAACTCAAGACGAGCGCAAACATGCGCAATCATCGAGCGCTCAAACGATGACGTTTGAGTCTTAAGGTCGGTCAAAAATAGGGTGTCTACAGTAGCTTTACCACTAGTCATGGAACATATGCACAATGTAGTTCATGTCTCTATACTTCGAGATTATTTAAGAGATCCATTACATGTGATTGAGTCGACTCTTGTGCTTCTAAAAGATGATTATATATACGAGGAGAGGCCAATGCAAATTATGAACCGCCGAATCAAAATTTTGAGAAACAAGGAAATTCCGTTAGTCAAGGTTGATTGGCTGAATCATGGACGAACTTATGCAACTTGGGAGACAGTGGAAGACATAAAAAAAAGATATCCTGAGTTGTTCCCTTTGAATCTGGTGTTCTTCCAGAATAAAGGTAACTCAAGTTTTGAGGACCAAACTCTTTAAGGAGAGAAGGCTATAACAACCCCGACCCATGTGTTAATCCATGCTTAAGTATGCCTAACAAGTAATTAAGAAGAAAAATCTGAGTTAATTACATGTGCATTGCATTTTTTATGTTTATATCTGTTTAACGTAAGAAGATTTGTTCATGTTTCATTTTGCCAGAATTGAAGGCCTTATCCATCCCATTCTAAATTGACTTGATTTTTGAGTTAATTAGAATTTTTAGAATTTTATGGTAGGTCTAATTGAAATTCAATTTAGAATGATTAAATTAGATTAATTTAATGCCTATTTGATTAACTTTAATTAATTACCACCAAGTAAGCCTATATAAGACTCCCTACATGCTCCACACAACTCTTTCTTTCATTTTCAACACATTTATTTGAGTTTCCTACACACAAACGTGAGAGAGTGTGAGAGGGAGGTAGACTTGAATTCAACCAAAGTGGGACTTGCTTGAGAATTGAAGAGAACTAGGGAAGATTAGCTTGGTTACTTAAGAATTGGTCTACTTGAAGCTCAATTGAGAAGTTCAGGTGAGAACTCAAGCTTTTGATAATATAATTAAGCTAGCCAACTCATGAATTCAAAAGAAATCCTATAGGAAGGCAAGAATTAAGCTTAGATAGTTGATTTTGGGAGTATATCATGCATGCATGCATAATTAATTCTCATAATTTGATATGTTGATTTTCAAGAATCTGCACATGCATGTCTACACTTGGGTTTTGTTCAAGGACCTCAACATGTCTTTGACCCAAACATCTCATTTGCTCATGATTTGAAAACTTAAAGCTCAAGTCACTCTATGCATGTCATATTCATGTCATGTTTTCACAATTCAAGTTTGAATTTTTCTCAATCGCTGCTTACGGACCTTGATTTCATGAAATGGCCTTTAATTCTCAATGTTTTTCAAGTTTAGACAAGTTTCCTCACATTTTTTGTCCAAATGATGAGATTTGAAGTGTTGAAATCAAGATTTGTAGCTTGGAAGCAATTCTAGAAATTCCAGAATTCTGCTCCTACGCTCGAGCGTAGGAATCCACGCTCGAGCAACCACTCTAAGAGTGTGCACTTTCACTCGAGCGACCAAAAGTCCACTTGAGCGTGAAATGCAAGCTTCCAAAAGTTCTTATGTTTCGCAGCACACTCGAGCGACAAAAGTTGCGCTCAAGTGAGGGCATGTCTCTCACGCTAGAGTGAGCGTCGAGTGAAAAAATCAAGTAACCATCATTTTTGCAAAAGTTTACAGATCACTCGAGCGACAGATCTTGTGCTCGAGTGACCACTCACATTTTGCATGTCCCCTTGAGCGTAGGAAGTCACGCTTGAACGAGGACCCTATTTTCAACACTTTTTGTTGAGTATTTTCAAGTGCATTTTTGCATCATATTTCCATCCTAAGCATTCCTAGGCCAAGATTAAGACACCATAATGAGGACAAAGAAGCAGAAACACGCCAAGACAAGAAATAACTAAGTTAATGATTCCGGTTGTGTAATTCAGTACGTATTCGTTCTGTATTTGTATAGGTCACGTATCACAAGATATCTGAATTGACTACTCTATTTGTAACTTGGAGCCATCTGTTATCTGTGAGTAATAACTTAGTAAAGCTATATTCAAGTTAAATTATTTTCTGTATATGGAATAAGATTTGTTCTATGAGATGCCATGTTTTATACCATGAATGATTGTCCAACTCCAACAAATGTTTATGGTATTATACTATGATCCAAGTATGCTATATGTTTTTAGACCGGAGGTTCCTTATGGAACTGACAAGTTATCTATACCCGGCTAGAGGTTTCCTTATGGAACTGACAAGTTATCCGTTCCCAGTCTGGAGGTTCCTTATAGAACTGACAAGTTATCTGTACCCGCTCGGAGGTTCCTCTATGGAACTGACAAGTATAATCTATGATGCTCGCTTATGATCTATTAGCGCTAATGGATAAGCCATGTATGAACAAGCATGAATTTCAATATCATTTGAATAAAAATACGATGTGAACTAGCTTAGTCATGGGACATCATTCATTTAACCATTTACTCATATTATTCACTAGGCTCCCCCCCACTATTAAAATTATGTATGTAGGTGATCAGGCACATGACCATGTTCAGAGTTGAGGACCTGGCGTCTCAGTTTTTGTCAGCCAACCTTTACGCCTCCCAGGAGGTTCCGGATTTAGTTAAGTCTAGTGGTTGTGTTGTAATGAATGTATAGGACTTTGTTTCTTTTGCTCTAAGAACAAGTTTCTCTGTTTTCTTTTATGTGCATGAGGTGACGTGTAAATACTGTATCTTTTGACGTCACTCATATGTTTATAAAAGTTTAAGATTATCTGTCTCATGTATGTCTTCACAGCTCGATGGACTACCTATATTTTATGTACTTGCTTCCGCAGCTCCTAATTGTACATTATTATGTTAAGAGGCCTTTGGTAATCCAAGGATTACTGGCCGGTTATGACGCTAAACCTATAAGGGTGGGTTTGGTCATGACACTTACAATCTCAAGTTCCTGCAGATTCCTCCGCTCATTTCTATGTCCCATTCATGGAGTTCATCCTCAGGTTTTTTCAATTGCTCATAAAGGTTTCCAAACACTTGACAATTCCACCTTCTGAGGTGTGCTCTAAGATTGCCCAACTTTTTCATTATGATGAAACTAGCCTAACCACTAATCTGATTGTTTTCTCAAAATGTCTTCACTTCAGATTTAAAATTAGGATGCAAGCACCAAGCATTTATGAATCTAAATGGCCTTGGGCTCTAATCCCTCTCATCTTCCATAAGCAACATTGGGCAATGGTCAGAAAGAGTTCTGGTTAGCCCCCACTACTTAAATAAGAACTTCTCTAACCACCCATAGTCAAGGTAAATCTATCAATCCCGCTTCCACCTTTCCCCATCCAAAGCATGACACCATGTAAAAGTTCTGCCTAGCATTGGAATATCTAATAGTTCCAAATTATCAATCAAATCATTGAAATCCTTCATTTGTCTGTCCCTCCTCAAGCACCATTTCCATTCACTCATAAATTTGATTTCATTAAAACCCCCCCTATACACCAAGGTTTTAAAAAAGTGGATTTAAGCTTCTAAATACTCCTATAGTCAGCTTCTTCTCAATACATCATTAAGTGCATAAATGTTTACAATAACACAATCAAAAGAGTGGAGGAAGTACCGCCAACAAAATAAAGTTTCTATTACTATAGCACTCCTTTAGGAGAAAGATTTCTAGATTCCATAAGCAAAGTGCCTCTGCACTACCTTCTGCACCAACCTCCATATATCCCACAAAAGCATAACTAAGCTCCACGCCTCAGATCAAATGTTGTTAGTGCTCTTTTATCATTTCACAATGATCTATAAGATCAACAATTAGCAATGTTTTTTTTCTGTGCTCCATATAACAAAGTCAAACCTTACTTATCCAATCACTCATGCACATGTTTAAGTTCACTCAGAAATCAAACCAAAAGTTAACATTTGACCAATAGTCTAAATAAATTATATATTTTTTTTTACCAAAACTCTCATAGAGGTATGGGACTCACACAAAGTACATGTGTGTGAATCTCACACCCATATAAAAGATTTGATAAAAAAATTTAATAATTTATTTAAAATCCCTAAAATAGCTCATAAAACTCAGTCCACGCAACTCACTAACTCCTTGGATTTTGTTGATCATAAATTCAATGCTCTATTATATTAAACAGATAAAATATGTAAAATTTATTATCGTGTTTGTCATAAAAATAAAAATAAATGATTTATTTTGAAAAATATAATTATCGTTCATTTTTTAGAAATAAACATGATAAATTAAATAAGTTAAGATTATCGGATTGACTTAAATTTTTTTGTAAATAAAATACATAAAATGTCTAATAAAATGAATAATTTAAATTATCAAAATAAAATCTATATTGGACTTCATAAACTCGAACATCAACCTCCATACTAAATCATCTAATACAACTCATTAGGGTTATTTGGTATGATCTAAATAAGTATATATATTTTCTTTTTTTTTTACAAAAAAAATGTGCAGAAAAGTAGAGAGGTGATGTGACCCAAATAAATGCACTTATCTAAATAAGTACACTTATATCCATCATGCCAAAGAACAAAATTTATATTACAAAATTTATAATCATACAAAATTTAAACAACGCTTAAACAAAATTTATCACAAAAGAACAAACTTTATTTCAAATCCAAGGTCTCCAAGCAACTGAATTAATCACACAACATATCTTTTATTGAGCTCATCGAGTTGCTTCACTAATTCCTCCAAATCTCTAGTTGAGCTTCCTTCTTTCACAAAGATCCCCGCCACATTACACAACGCATAACTTGGGCTCTCTCAACCTAAGACCCAATTATCGGCTAACACGAGACAATGTAATCATCGCCTTCCCGCCGAGCCACGCCATGACCTCATGAGTCGGCATCAAGACTCGATCCACTGCAGCTTAGTGGGTCCCATTAGATCATCATCTTTCGAGGCAATAAAGGTCCGACAATGTTCAAACCCGATCGTGCCCCATTTCCTTCTTGATATGATCAATGTAAACTTGTTCTAACTCAGTGAAAGAGTTGAACACGACACGCCAACTCTCATTATTAGCCAACATCCCATTTCTGAAAAACTCATGTTCTGGGTCTCCTTCCTTGAAATCACGATAATAAGGTGTTATTTGCTATTAAGGGTAAATCAGAGAATTCGGAATTTTGAAAATGAAATCAAAAAATTTTCATTGCTCAGATCTGTTAGGATCAAACACACCCAGAAAATAATCTCACACACACAGAGAACACAATATTTACGTGGTAAGGCTCAATGCCTACGTCCACGACGTAAATGAGAGTTTCACTAAAATGGAGCACAATACAAAAAACAGAGGAAGAGAACAACTCTTCTCACTCAACTCATGCTCTCTCTCTCTCAAATTTCGATACAAAACATCCTCGCCTCCCATCTCTATTTATACACAAAGAGAGTGAGAAAGAGAGATACCAACCTACCAAAAATTTCTACCCTCTTTAATGTTGAATGGTGAGTGTCAACAATGCCAACAACGTGAAAGGAAGGGAGAAGCTTACGATATGCCCAACATAGAGTTTAACTTCCAATGGAGGTCTTCCTATGCCATCTTCTTTGACTCTTTACATGCATGTATAGTTTTGCATGCATGTGGGTTGCAACAACAATTCCACCCTCCATACTCATATGCATTATTGACTTCTCACTTGAAATCCATCCCCGCAATGTCTTTGCAGATTTCGAGTTTGTCTCTTGAGACCACCTTTGTAAGCATGTCACCGGATTCTTATCTCAGATGGATCTTGATCAGCCCAATAACTACTTTTCCATCACTTCCCGTGATCCAATGATACCAACATCAATGTGCTTTGTCAAGAATGGTACATAGAATTCTTGCTCAAGTCTCAGGGCACTCTAGCTATCACAATGTACCGTAAACTTCTCTTGCTTTAATCCCAACTCTTGGAGAAACCGCCTAACCACAACATCTCTTTCCCAAATTTTCAAAGAATATACTCGCCTTTGCCAGGATAAAGCAACACACTTCGCAGCTTTTGGATCGCCAAGACACAGCCCTCGCGAAAGTGAACATAAATCCCGATGTAGATTTCTACCATCAAGATCGCTCGCCATATATGAATCAATATAGCCTTCTAAGACCTGGTTTAGCATCTTCAAAGCAAAACACATTTTTGCCATACCCTTGAGGTATCTTAGAATCCACTTGATCGCTTCCCAATGCTCTTTTCCTAGATTAGAAAGAAATCTACTTACTACTCCAACAACATGAGCAATATATGGACGGTGGACACCATTGCATACATCAAACTCCCTACGGATGAGTAAGGAATAGCCTCCATCTCTTTCTTTGTTTTGTAGAGGAGGGACAAGAACTCTTGCTTAGCTTGAAATGATTAGCCGCCAGAGTATTGATCGCTTGGCATCTTTCATGTTGAACTTCTCAATTACCTGCTCAATGTACTTCTCTTGTGACAACCACAACTTGGCTTTCCCTGTCACAAGACAATTTCCATACCCAAAGTTTGCTATGCAAGGCCTAGGTCCTTCATGTCAAAGGACTGTGATAACTCCTTCTTCAAGGATCTCGACATCGGGCATCCTGCTCAACGACAAGATGTCATCAACATAGAGCAGAGTATGATGAAGTTTCCACCGAAATTTCTTGACATAAACACACCGGTTTGCGTGAGTTCTCTTATACTCATGACCTACCATGAATGAGTCAAACTGCGGTACCACTGTCTCAAGACTTGTTTGAGGTCAGAGAGACTCTTCTTCAATCTATGCACTAAGTTTTTCCTTTGACTTCAAAACCTTCCGTCGCTTCCATGTAAATTTTTTTCCTTGAGATCACCATGGAGAAATGTCGCCTTCGCATCCATCTGCTCAAGTTCCAAATTAAACCGCCGCTAGTCCCAAACTACTCGAATGGATGTCATTTTCATTAATCAAGTAGAAGATTTCATCAAAATCAATACATTTCTTTTATCCAAACCTTTGACAACCAATTGAGCCTTATACTTGACTAGCTTTCCGTGGCATCTTTCTTCAAATTGAACACCCCTTTGTTCTGTAATGCTTTTTGACCGGGGAAGTTTCACCAAATCATAAGTCCGATTTTTCCGCAATGATCGATTCTTCTTGCATAGTTTGTTGCCGCCTACTCTTCTCCTTATGATTTTGAGCTTCTTGAAAATTTCTAGCTCCCTTATTAGTAAGCAAAATATGCTCAGAAGTAGGGTATTTTGATGATGGCTTAGGCTCTCTTGTTGATATTCGTAACTGTGGACCAACAATCTCTAGCGGAGGGTTGTGGCTCCTCGCCAACACCCTATGCTTCTAGATCTTCTTCTTCTTCTAGAATTCATCCCGCAACTCTACATCATTGGCTTCATGCTACTAACTCTTTTTCATCAAGGGCATGTTGTGATGGTGCAGGTTTGGAATAATTTCAAACATCATCAACTTTGGGTTTGGTTGGTTGCCCAAAGTCTTCTAAGGTCCGCCTTCTTGAAATACCACATCTCGTTTCAATGACCTTTTGTTTTTCGGATCCCATAATCAGATCCAAATTCTTCATCTCCATAGCCAATAAAGATGCAGGAGTGGCTTTGTCATCCAAATTTTCTGCGTTTCCTCGATACATGTGCAAATGCTTTGCACCCAAACACTCTCAAGTAAGAGTAAGAAAACTTCCTTCCAAACCATACTTCTTCCGAATCTAAAAATTCAATGGAACTGATAGCGATTTGTTGATCAAATAGCAAGTAATACGTAACGCCTTCTCTCCAAAATGGCTTTAGCTTTGCCATTTTGAGCATACATCCGACCTTCTCCACAATAGTCCTGCTTCATTCTCTCGACTACACCATTTGTGTTGTGGGTTCTAGGAACAGCTTTCATGTCGATATTGTGAGTAGCATAGTAGACTTCAAACTCCTTTGCCGTGTACTTGCTCTCCATTGTCCCGTCGAGACACTTCACTTTCTTTCCTGCCTCCTTTCCAACATGGCATGAAATGTCCGAAAATGTTGGAACACCTCAACTTTGGTCTTTAGAATATAAACCCATACCTTCCATGATGCGCCATCAATAAACGCCAGAAGTATTTTCGCCACCCAAAGATTCCACTTCTATGGGACCGCATACATCGAGTATACCGCCAACAACTCTAATTGTCTATTGTCGACGAGTGGAAAGTGACTCTATGATGCTTCCCAAACAAGCAGCTTGTCACAAGGATTCAATTTTGCCTCTTTGGCAAAGGAAATAAGAGACTTCTTTGCTAAAATCTACAACCCTTTTTCACTATGTGACCCAAATTTTGTGCCATTAAATTTGGTGATGCCTCATCTTCTACTACGTACGCTGAGGCTATCTCAATGCACCTCTACATGAGTCTTGTACAACGTACAATTGCTCGCCCTCCGCTACCACCAAAGATCCATTTTTCAACTTCCATATGCCTTTGCCGAAGTAGTTCTCATAGCCTTGTCGATCTAAGGCTATCCTTGAGATAAGATTCAGCGTAATCGAACATGCTTAACATCTTTCAACACCATTGTGCACCCAACTTTGGTTTGATGCTAACATCACCGATTCCCACAATCTATGAAAACCTGAGTTACCTATCTTCACTATACCAAAATCTCCAAATTGGTACATACCAAAAACTCCTTACTGGATGTAGCATGGTAGGAAGTCGCTATATCTATCACCCACTCTGTCATTGTTCCACATATGGAGGTAATCTTCTTCTTCAACAGAGAATAATGCAATATCCTCCGAGACAAGAATCGCAGTGTTTCCTTCTTCGTCTTTGGTTGTCTATTGCCTTGTTTTTATTCTCCTTCAAGGCATAGTAATATTTCTTTATGTGACCCTCACGGCCACAATGATAACACTTGAACCTTGGGGCTCGCATCTTCTTTGGATTTCCTCCGCCTTGAGATCTTCCTCTCGCGGTGTCCTCTACTTTTGCTTCTTTCTCCGCTCCGCCTTTATTTTTTGTGATGAGGGCATGGGACTAATCTCCACCCATATCTTTCTTCCTTGCCTCTTCACCGAATAAAGCATCTCAGAACTATGCTCATGGGCAAATTTCTTTCGTGCAGAGTTGCTAAGGGTCACCACCAATGTCTCCCAACTATCCGTAAAGAACTAAAAGAATAGGGCATGCATCTCATCATCCAAACTCCATTTTGATAGTTGCCAGTTGGTTCACCTATAGTGATCCCGGGTTTACCCCTTATTGTACAGTGATCCGGACATGTGTCCGTGGATGTTAATAGTTGAACATTGTCTTGTTTACATCATTTTCTACATTGTATTTGAGTTATAGGATGTGTTGGGCAGGTTTGTTTCAGGTTGGTTGTGTTTGGGAACCAAGGGTTGCTGCCCAGAATTTTTGTCCTTCGCTCGAGCGAGGAGTTGGTCGCTCGAGCGAGCGTTGAGTTTGTGTCGTGGGTCGAGCCAGAGTGGCTTTACTCGAGCGCGAAGCGCCTGCATCGACTCAACACTATGATTTTTGGCTCGAGCGAGCTTTTCTTCGCCGAGCGATCTGTTCGGCTTCGCCGAGCGAAACTTTGTCACTCGAAAGGCGCAGTTTAGCGCAGACCGGGTCGAAGCATCGGCTCGAGCGAGCTTTTTTCGCCGAGCGAAGCTCGGGTTGTTGGCTCGAGCGAGACCTTCTTGGCTCGAGCTAGGGTTTTCAGGTTCAGTCGCCGAGCGACCAAGCCTTCGCCGAGCGAGCCTATTTATATCGGCCATAAAGCCAATGATCTAAACTTCACTTTTTCAAAACTTTTATATCTTCAAACCCTAAATTTGAGAGCCTCTCTCTAGACTTGCCTTCTCTCTAGGAAATCATCTCCTAGAGTGTGAATCTACCCTAAGTGCTTTGTTAAAAAGATAGAGGGTGACTTGGGCTTCGATCTAATCAAAATATTTGGCTTTGGAGCAAGTTGGGTGTTGGGTCTTCATCTCCTTTTGAGCTCAAACTTTGAGGTAGGGATATCCTACTCCTCTTTATGGATTTTGTCTTTGAATTTTAGCATTTTGGTGTGTTGGAAGTTGTGGGGAAATTTTGAGAAGACTTTGGGTTTTTGTGTAATATTTCAACAGTAGGGGTTTTATTTATGATGAACCTAGAGGCTCGTTTGGTATAAAAACATGGGATTGATGTTGAAACATTGATAAAAACGGAACCTAAGGGTTGAGATGTTAATTATGGAAAATGCCCTAACCACATTGGTTAATTAATTGATATGATTAATTATGAGAAATGAGGAAGTGAAAATGTTGATTTAATATCCATTTTGTGCATTTATTTTTTTGTTTAGAAATATCTGCTTTTGGCTATCGGTGGAGGATAGTCTTGATTGTTGTAGACGATGCATGATGATTAGGCAAACTAAAACCAATCATTGAAATGTGTCATTGAGTATGACAATTGAAGAATACATTAACTTTATGTATTGATTCGTGATGTGTATAATTATTGTTTATATGCATTGTGTTGTGTTGGAGGAGATAGGGGATGTACCCACTATTAGGGAAGATAGGGGATGTACCTCTAAACCGGATGTTGTTTGGGAGAAGATAGGGATGGACCCCGTGGATAAGGCTCATATGCTTGTCTTGGGAATGTGATATAGCTAGTATGCATATCTGTGGAAGTAATGAAATTGTAAGTGGTTAATATGAGTTATTGTCTCATATGAGTTGTGTGGCCAGGTTCTGAGCCATGAATTATGAATTGAGAATTAAATGAAAATGGAGATTAACTTGAACATAGGCTTGAAAGTCTTGGAATTGTAATGTGTTATGAAGGAGTGTAAAAGTGTTGACCGTCTATCAACTGTTAACCTTTAGTCATTATTCATAACTGGTTTAGTATATTTCTACTGGGCTGTGGCTCACCCTATATGGGAACATCATTTTCAGGTACAGGTAGCACGCCACCTCCAAGGACATAGCTTGGGAGGCTTGAGGCTGACAGACTTTTTGGTCGTCTTTTTTTTTCTTTTGATGTATTACATGTAAATTCAAGCCAAGGGCTTAAGGTGTAATTGAGCTAGTGCTCTCTTTTTGTAACCAAGTGTTAACTTGGAAAGCTGTAAGCCCTTAGGGCATTTGCTTTTGTTGTTAACATGTAATACTTTTTGTAATGAAACTGTGATAAATAGAAGGATATGGGACTTTTATATATATCAATGCATGTCTATATTGTTGGGTTTTGGGTTGTTATTTTGAGGGCATTACATCACCAGATTTTGAAACTCACTGGTGTGTTCAGTAACAGAGATACCGCCTTTCAACTTCAAATTCACAAGTCTTCTCATCAGGAGGGCTTTGTTTCGAGGAGTCTTCGACTGGTACATGCCTTCTAACTTCGTCTAGAGAGCATAGACATTAGTCTCCTAGGCGACATGGTGGAAGACACTGTGATTGATCCATTGTCTGATCTGGCCAATGGTTTTTCGGTCCTTCTGCTTCCGCCTTCGTCTGCTTCATTGCCGGGTTTAACTCTATAAAGCTCAATTGGGTCAAATAAATCTCGACAGTACAAGATATCTTCCATTCTAGGCTTCCAAATGCCATAGTTGGAAGCACTCATCTTGATCATGGATCTCGAAGTTGATGTCGATTCCTCCATCATACAAAAAGTGATCTCGTCTAAAAATAGGCTTTGTTGTGAGTCCTGACCGTCAAATTATCCAATAAAGACTTCGGATTGCCAAAATAAAGATCAGAATTTTTGAAAGCTAATTTGCAAAATCTGATCAGACGGATGTGTTCGATTATTCCAAATAGTTGAAAGCACAATCGATCACCCAAATCGACCTCAAATGGCTCGATCTATTCAAAACAGCTTGAACGGTTCGACAGGAATTTGGTCGCTAACGCCGCTTGGTCAACGGCTCACCAATGGATTCGCTTCAACTTCATCTTTAGCTTAGCGCTTTTGGTCAACGTTTGACAAAATTTGGTCAACGCAGCCTTATCGGGCCTCGTTGGGCTTACGGCCGACGACGAAGTTGCCATTGGTGACGTTAGCTATCCAGGTGGAATAACGCCATCACCGAAAGGACGGAGAAGACGCTGGCGGTGAGTGTAGCGTATGGGCGGGTGGTCACAACATCAACGGCGCATGACGGTACATAACTCAAGCCAGAAGGGCTATAAGGTGGTGTGATCAAAAGTGATTTTGAGCACTTTGATTTGTGGGCAATTTTGAGAACACTTATTCAAAACGCACAAAACCGCCTCGATACCACTTTGTTAGGATCAAACACACCTAGAAAATAATCTCACACACACAGAGAACACAATATTTACGTAGTTCGCCCAATGCCTACGCCCACTGGATAGAAATGAGAGTTTCACTAAAATGGAGCACAACACAAAAACAGAGGAGGAGAACAACTTTTCACTCAACTCATGCCTCTCTCGCCAAATTTCTCGATACAAAACATCCTTTCCTCCCGCCTCTATTTATATACAAAGAGAGTGAGAGAGATACCAACCCACCAAAAATTTCTACTCTCTTTAATGGTGAATGGTGAGTGTCAACAATGCCGACAATGTGAAGGGAAGGGAGAAGCTTGCAGATATGCTCAGCATAGACTTTCACTTCTAGTGGAGGTCTTCCTATGCCATCTTCTTTGGCTCTCTACAAGCATGTATGGTTTTGCATACATGTGGGTTGGAACAACAGATCATCGTTTCTTCGAGGTCGCGCCACGTGAATCCAAAATCGACAGGTAAAAGCACCAGATGGCCAAAAGGCAAGTCGTGGCATGCCAAGATAGGTTACGAGGTGGGTCCACCGAGAAAGAAATTAGATACAATGGACACAGGGCGAAGGGTGGATCGAAACCATTGAGGATAGAATCGTAAAGTTCACCCGTGGCGGTATTTTACCGAGAAGCCTGGACAGAGGAAATGGAGGGAAAAGGGAGAACCAGAGATTGGATGAAGGAGGATAGGTGGCTAGAGAGGATTGGTTGGAGAAGAGGGAGGTGAGATGGAGAGACCAAGCAGTTATGGTGAGGCCGCAAGTGAGTAACATGTGGGTAAGATCGATGAGATGTATGATGTGTCTCGGCCCAAGAAATGGGAGACGGGGATATGTGCACCAGTATTACTAGGTGTAGTACACATGGCTATAACAAAATGGAAGTGAAAGTTTGTTTTTGTATTTATTATAGATAGAATATTGATTGTTGTGCTTTTTATAACTTCCGTTGCACAAATCAAAATAAAACTTTGATAAAGAATATTTGTACGTCATGTCTTGCGACAAATGACTAGCAATTTTACACGTTTGTTTTGCTCTTGGCTCGGGCTACTTTTAAAGTCAACTTTCTCGTTTGGCAAAAGCGGTCGGCTTTTTCCTTGTTGAGTAGCGCACCGTCCAATTTAGGTTGGTTTGGGGCGTGTTATATAAGTATATTTTTTATTTTATTTATTTTATGTTTTTGATTATATTATTTTTTGTATATTTTTTTTATAAGAAATTAAAATTAAATTTATTTAAATTATTTTAAATAATCTCTTAATCTTGTCTAGTCGACTTAAATAATAAATTATTTAAAATACCAACAAAATTTAGAAAAGATTAGTGATAAATTTAATTTAAGAAGACTATAAAACATTAAGTTATGTGGATATTTTTTTGTTAGTGAGAGATCTATCATTTGTGAAATAGTTTGATAAAAATCTTTTATTGTTTTGGAATGACGCTTATTTCTAAATTTATCTCTTAATTTATCTATAGACTTTTTTTACTATCTATTCAAATTCATATCTATCTCTGCTTAAATTATTTTCTATCTGCTCAAATTTATATCTATTTATTCAAATTATTTGAACAAATCAAGCTAAATCTCACATAATATGAAGAAAATTTTAAGCAACAAATACCTAGCTTTTGCCATTTTTTGTTCATATTTCTACCCATTTCAAAGAATCATCTTCTTCGCCTTCATCTTCTTTGTGCTTCATCTTCCATAAGAAAACCGATTTGAAGGAGTGATTCCAAGGGTTTGGAATTAGGGTTTCAAAATCAAGATAGATATCTAGTTTAGGGTTTCAAACTTTTTCTTTTGTTTATTTCTCATTGTTTGTATGAGATCTTAGTTAGAAGGAGGTTAGGTTTTGTGATCTCTGTGAGAGAAAGGTTTAGTGTAAGAGAGAAAGTGGATCGTGATGAGGGGATTAAGATGAAGAGATATATATATATATAGAGAGAGAGAGAGAGAGTGGTTTATTGATGAAGAATGAGAGATGAAGATATTGTGAGAAAGAGTGTGATTTCAGAGAAAATAGATATTGAAATGAGTTTTAGAGAAAGAGAAAAGGGTCGTGATGAAGGTTCTAGAATGAAAGAGTGATGAAATAGAGTAGTGGGGTGTTGATCAAAAAAAATAAATAAATATATAAATTATGAAGTATTTTTGAGCGGTTGATGTGATTCAACTGCTACAAAATAGGTGGTTGTGAAGGTGAATTTTATATATATATTTTTTTTTAATTTTTTAAAATTTTTTATTTGTCTAGTGGGTATTTGAATTTTTTTTTTTTTAAAAATGTTTCAAAAGGTCAAAAAGACAAAAACAAAAAAAAACAACAAACAAAAATAAAAACAAAACAAAAAAAATATCAGTGCTTGGTAACACTTACGCCATTTATATTTACAAAAATTTTAAAACTCAAATAAAACTTATCTAGTAAAATTTTTGATTTATAAATCAGTAGTCTCAGTTTATAAATTTGGCCAAAAAATGAAAATACAAAAAATGTGTTTCCATTTTGAGTTTTTAGTGTTTTTTTTTTTTACCACCCAACACTAGCCACCACCCGCCACCATTTTCCACCACCGTCTTCTGCCACCACCTGCCACCACTATTCACCACCCACCTGCTACCACCACCTGCCACCACCCACCTGCCACCCACTCGCCACCACTACCCACTAGCCACCTGCCATCCACTCATGACCCGCCACTACTATCCACCGCCCGCCACCACCACTCGTCACCTACTTGCCACCACCACTTACCATCCACCTGCCACCGACATCCACCACCAGCCACCTACCATCCACCACCACCACCATCCACCACCCACCACCCGCCCGTCACCCACCTGTCACCACTACCTACGACCCACCACCACCACCACCTCTACCACCACCCACTCCTTACCATCCGCCACCTGCCACCATCACCCACCCACCCACCAACCACCACCACCACCACCCACTCGCTACCACCCACCGCCTGGCCACCACACCCACCCACCCACCATCACTACCCACCCGCCACCCACCCGCCACCACCACCCACTCACTACCACCCACCACCCGGCACACTGCTACCCACCCACCCATCACCACCACCTGCCACTTACCCGCCACCACCACCTGCCAACCGCCATCCGCCACCCACCTGCCACCACTACCACCACTACCACCCGCCACCGTCCCCCACCCACCCACCACCACCACCACCCATCACTACCACCACTCATCACACCACTTTCCACTCACTGCCTTCCGCCACCACTTGCCATTTCTCACTTTTTTATATTTTTAAATTTTTAAATATTTTGTCAATTATCAAACGCCATGAGTTTATGTTTTTCTAAAAATAAACAAAAATAAACAAAAACCAGTTTATAAAAATTTTATAAATATAAACCGAAACGTAAACGCTACTAAACACATCCTCAAAATCTATATCAAACATCACCTATAAAATTGAAGAAAAGTTCGTTAGAATTTGCCAAAATAGTTGCATATAATTGAGTACTATTGCTATAATTTGACAATTTACTATTATAGCATGCCAAATTATAACTCCGACATAATAGTATACACTATGAGTGTGTTTGTTTTGAGAGATTATTCCATAGGATTAGACTATTAGTCCATCCAGACTAATAGTCCATTGTTTGATTCAATTTTTTTGTTCAGGATTAATAATCCCTCAGGACTATTAGTCCCTCGTATGAGGGACTATTGTGTCTTAGAGGGGAGGGTGAGATTATTTTCATGGGATTAGTATCACATGGGACTAATGTGTAAATATCCATTTTATCCTCATACTATTACTTAATAAACAATTGAAAATGATAAAATAGTCTTTTAAACATTTATAAATTATTTTTTTGTATTGTTAATTTAAAATTATATATTAAATAAAAAATATAAATTATAAATTAAATTTAATTAAAAATTATAAATTATAAATTATGGCCTTATAATTTTTTTTAGTGTTGTTAAAAATTAAATTTATATATTAAATAAAATTATTTTTTTAGTGTTGTTAATTTAAAGTTATATATTACATAAAAATATAAATTATAATTATAAATTTAATTTAATTATAAATTATGGCCTTATAAATTAAATTTTTTAGTGTTGTTAAAATTAAATTTATATGTTAAATAACATTATTTTTTTATATATTAAATAAAAATATAAATTATAAATTTAATTTAATTGAAAAATAGTAAATTAAAATTATGGCCTTATAAATTAAAAAAATTTTAGTGTTAAATTATAAATTATAAATTATAGATTACAAATTTAAAATTATATATTAAATAAAAATTATAAATTATAAGGGTAAAATATTCTTTTGAATATTTATCCTTATCCAATCCATCTAACCAAACATTGATTTATTAAAATAGTTCAATCCAAACATTTAATCCCATAACTAAACAAACATAGATACAAATCTAATCCAACCAAATAATCCGGGGACAATGTATCCCAAAATTACAAGATGATGAATTACAATCTTCTTTATCCAAATTGCTCAAACAAACACACCTTATTAGAGAGATGCTCTTACTTGAATTAAATTAAGTTTTTTTTTTTTCTTTTCACATACATAACTATATATTTCTAAGAACGATGATTGTAAAATCAATTCAAATTGAAAAGAAATTCTTCCTACATAGATTATGTAAAACTCAAATATAAATTCAAATCCACAACTATAATCCAAAGAACACCTACAGAATTGGTAAACAAGGGAAGAAAAATATATAATCCAAGCAAAATAGAAAATGACAAAGTTTAAATTAAATAGAAATTAACAAAAATGTTGAATGGTTATAAAATTCCCGGGTAAAAACCAGTAATTTTTTTCCTAAGTTTGGTCTAATTTTAGGTGGGCCCCTGCATCGATTTACATCGGTCAAAGTGATAACGCTGCCTATTCCGTTGTAGATTCACGTATATTTGTTGCTCTCAAACCATTACCGAGAAAGTGAATGGGAAATTAAAGCCAAAAGTATGTTCCATGGAAATGGAGTTTTGGTGGAAATTCTTAAAGGTTGAATAAGGCTTGTCCCACATTGATTTGGTGGAGGTTTTGAAAGGGTTTATAAGGCATGGGTTTGGTACTTGGGTGTGCCCCAAGGGTACCCAAGTGTTTTTAGAGGAAGAGGTTATGGATAAAAT